>CM055035.1:11519809-11610712 GCA_029204005.1 Salix udensis
TTTCGATACTTCCAAGAGAAGGGGGGAAACGTACACGGATTTAGGTTTTAACTAACCCAACCCAACGGCACTTGAAGGCTGAAGCCTCAACACATTCCCAACGTCCACAATTGCGACAGAGAGAGAGAGAGGGAGAGAGGGAGCCTGTTTCCCTCCAACACTGTAACGTGCACACGACACAACTGGAGTGAAGAGTCAACAAGATTTGCTGTGCTATCTATGATTTTGGTTATTTCAATAGAAAAATGATTTGTTTTTACAAAAAAATAGCAGGGTTAAGAAAAAACTTTAAATTTCACAGGTGGACACATGAGCGAAGACAGATAAGTTGAGTGTAGTTGAAATATTAATGTTGTTGTAAGCTTTTCTATTTGAGAAATCATGAATCTTGATATATATTTTTTAATTTAGAAGGTTTAGAAATTTCAAATAAGATATTTTATGGGTGAATGAAGCCAACATTATTATGTTGCCCTATTACAGCTTCAATTACTGTTATATAGGTTACAATATAGTAATTTACATGAATATGCATGTAAATGCTACTTGAAAATGGGTAAAAAACTTGGTTATAAAAAATGATTTTTTTACAAAATATATAATCTCGGCTACAATGGACCACATGGTATATAGGTTTAAGCTGACTTGCATAATGTACTTTTCTTAATTCTTGATGGCTTTTTTTCTATTTTGTTCATCAATTTTATTTTTATTTTTATTTTTATTTTATCCTTTCCCATCTAATTCTAATGTTTTTTCATTAGTTTTCTATAGGCTTCTAAGGTATGGAAAAAAAGTAGTGAAATTTATTTAGTGCTTAATATGAAAAGAAAATGGTCTGAAAAAAAAAAGATGTAGACCAAATTTGATATTTTATCTAAAATCAAGGTCTTTTATTGTTAGCACATTTTCCAAAAAAATTGCCTTCTATAAATAGATTTGCAATTTGAAGCTTGAACATGAACTCCTCTACAGATGTATTCAAATTACACTTCTTGCATTTTAACAAATGGATCTCATCTCGTAATCTTTTAATTATATATATAAAAAATAAATTTTAAAATACAAAATTATTAAACTTAATTACAAGTTGAATTAGATTTGGAATGGTAATAACTAGATCCATGACCAGAAAATTGCTAGGCAACACAGCTTTAAACCAGAGAATTCTTCAAGTGGCTACTTAACACTTAGGCTTTTATGGTATAAAAATTTATACCAGTAACAAATTTTAGCAAAAATGAACATCTATCTATATATATAATGCAAAAGAAACCTGCACAGATCCAACATATGTAGTAGTACACGTTCATTGGAACAGGGAACCAAGATCCCGACAACATCTATTGATTTTGGTTCAGGTGGGCTCCATCTGTAGGTGAGCAACCCTTAAGAGAGCTAGCCAGTAGCTGGAAGGTGGAAGATGGAGCCACGTATTTCTCCTATTCAAGAAAAGGGAAGATGCAAAGCTCAAATATCAGCTTTAAATGCACTAAATTAGAAATCCTTTTCAGCAGCCTAGGCTCGGTTATTATTGTAAGCAATGATACCATTACAGAAGCAAAAACCTAAAAAAAAATGGGCTTCGGCAGCCGTGAGGACTCTCCAAAAATATCGGTTGTGTAAGACCAGTAAAATGTTTGGCAACTGCCCAGTACACAAGGATGCAGTAATCAACAAACGCATGGCAATCTAGTAACGGTTCAAGTAAGTCCTGCGTCTGAACCAGTTGTAGTCAGGCAACCCTCGGATGGGGCCCATGGCGGCAATTGCAATATCCTGCAACGACAAAACATTAACACATCTTATCCAAAGCTCTCAAGCCTGTTCAGTTCAGAAAGCACAAAGGGTACTTTTCTGGTTTTCTTAAGAACAAAAAAAACTTGCAGAATAATAGGACAATTATGTTTGAATATGGTTTTTATCAAACTATTAAAATCAGTAGGGATTTCTGTGCGTTCCATTTGCATTACATCGGCATTTTATTTTTTATGTACTAGGTTCTTTAACAGGCAAAAACATTTATCATTAGGACTTGACTTCTTGTGCACTTGTTTACTTATTTGCAAAACACTTTCCACTTCAACAGAATTCTTACAATCAGATACTAATCAATGTTAAAGCAGGATCTAATTTTACAATCGTATTTGGGGTATTCTATAGCTTGTACCTGGTCATGAATAAATCGGTTTGCAACACGTTTGATAGTGCTTGAATCGACAGCATCAATCCTGGCAAACAGTTCGGCAAATGGGATTCTTCGACCATATGTAAGTAGCTGTGACCATATGCAGCCAAATGCAAGGAAAAAATGAGTAACGAAGGTAGATTAAAACTCTGATTTCACTTTAAACGAGACTACTCTCACTAGAATCAATATAGCATTGCTTTTTGAGCTATGATCCTACAACTGTTAATCAGACAAGAATAAACACCTATAACCAGACAAAGAAGCTGCGACATATTACTAAACACTATTTTGTATTAACACATGACTTGGTTCTAGTGAACAACACACATAATGAATCATATTAACTTCTTTCTTTTTTTATATATAAAAAAACCTGTTGCTAGTGATATAGTATCTGTAGTCTGAAAGGAAAAATTTTAAAAGGAAAAAAAAGGAAAGAAAATTCTATCAATGAAAAAGTGTCTATAAAAAAGCATACAGATATAAAACACAAATTTCAGCCTATTAAAGTAACAAAATATTTTCATGGAAAACAATTGAATGTGTGTATTATTTTGTTTTCATAGAATTTCTTGGTAATACTGATTAAAATAATTTGAAAGCCTTTGCACCAACTAAAAGATCAGCCAATGAAGGATCAGACTTAATCATCATGGAAAGCACAACAAATACTGATTAGATTGTCTCAGACGATTGTGCTTGAAACTACATCAATTATAGTTGGGTTGTGTAATTTGGGAAACCATAGGAAAAACTAGTAAGGCGTTAAGTATCTTCAAGCAATATATCTCATAGCATACCTAGGAAGAGTTGTACAACCTGTCCTAGCATTTATTAGCAGATTTTTCATGGGGTCAAGTCATACCTGGCGCCCAATATCTTCAGCAACAGGACTAGTTCCATCAACGTGAAGTAGCAAGGAAGATTTTAACTGCAGACAAACATGAGTATGCAGCCGGGTAAGAAAAATGACTAGATTATGGAGAGCAGAGGATGTCCCAAGATTCTATAAAACGTATATATCACCTAACACATCCAGAGAAGATTATGAGGATAAAAACACACAAAGCATACAAATGATATAGTTTTAAATCATATAACCCCCTTTTCATTTTATGAACATACAAAGAATATTGCACAATAGACTAGCTTCTTAGCTTCATATGGGAGTTAAAATTTTATTAATTGTTACTCATGTCTAAATACAGTAACTAGACCAAACAATTGTAGATATTAAATTCCAGCATCATAGGAATGGAGTTGTCAAAACTTCAAGTGATTAATGTGAAGTGCTTATCTATTTAACAGTGGAGTTTCACATTAACTCGAAACAACTGATTAAACTCGACAAATCCTTTGGTGCAAGGTCTTAGAGATTGACTAACAAAAAACCTTGAATACAATGTCTCATTGTATCCTGCCATCTAAAAAAACATTACAAAATAAATGCAAATTAATTAGCCAGAAATAGGTTACAAGACACCATTCCAACAGGAGAATGACACAGTTATTAGCTATTGCTGTGCAACCAAAGTGACACCGGGTTACTTGCCTTCTTCGCCCATGTTACTTCTTTACAAGCAATCCAAACTTTAGTTTGATAGAAATAAACCATGAATAAGACTGGAATTATCATCTTACAAATTCTATATTACAGACAGCAACAGTTAGATGTTATTCAAGTTAGTAATGATTCAACAAGGGGAAAATTGATGATTACTAGATTAAGAAAGCAAATGATTTTTGTAAATGAAAATCTGCAATGAGCTTCATCTGCATATCGGAATCAAATGTTTGGGCAGCCTGATATGCACCAGTAAGCAAACAGCAAGGTGGACAGACAATTAATAATACATTGTATGTGATGGGAAAGCATTTGTAACAATTGTTCTGAGTTAATGACCTGGAAATCTTAAAAAAAATAAATCCAGATGCAGTAGCAAACATGAAGGATCCACTTTTAAAGAAAAGTGTTAACATTACCTGATTACAAGCACGCATGACATCAGCTTCTGAAACTCGATAGCATAACTTTGAAGTCTCGTGCATGATTGCCCAGGCTAAATCATCCAAGCAATCCGGCTGAAGACAAACAGTCAGACATTTTTTTTCATTGAGAAAAGGAAAAAAAAAATCTTAAACGAGAATCCAATCAAAAGGCAAAACGACTAAATTATCATCTTATATATCATAGCAGAGACTTGCTACACTTGAACATCTCATGCTTTCAGAGATGAATCAACAAGTAACAAATCTTTAATGACTGAAATTTAAATGAGACAGCAAAGGAGAGATGGGAAGAAATGATGGTGGGCCACAGACATATAACAGCATACAATTTCCAATTATATACCAGTCAAAGCATAACAAGATTGAAAGCTCACTTCATAAAAGTTCTCAGAAGCATGATCTATTGAGAGTTACGCATTGGTTGATGAACCGAATTACTTGGGATGATGAGTGAAAGTGCCAGTCACGTTCCTATTGCAGGCTATGTGAAAACATTATTAACATAGTAAAATTCATTCTGAAGTTACCTTGCTCAACTATGCTAAAACTATATTTTTCCAAATAATAAAAAAACAAGAAAAATCTCCATACCTTCGCAACAGCATAAACACCAAAAAGACCAGTGTCCTTGTAGTTTGTGTTAAAAGCCATCATACTTTCTGCTATTTCATCAATGCCAATCCTTTGTGCTAGTTCAGAACTGTCCAATGATTGAGATTTAATCAATGTCCATGCTAACAAGACAAAAGTGTCTTATGCAAATAGTCAGCCAGTTAAACTTTGAAACTTGTCAGGAAGTGGAAAAACAGAGAAAGGAATGATCATTGAAACATTAGGGGTTAATCATATTAAATGTAATGTTTGGAAATTCTTTTTTTCTTTTAGCTGAATTGCTTATAGCATCACCAACAAAGGGATTTCATTTTTAGCTCATGAGTAGACACGATTTCTGTAACTACAGACCACTGTACAAATTCTCTCCAGAAATGATATAATAAAATTCCTAAACTGTTAAATGAAGCTTCCCTGAATACAAATAACTTTTTAAAGATGAATAGTGATGAATGTGGTAAATTAGAGAGAGTAGAGGTTACCCCATGTGCTTTCCACCTCCTGCACTCTTGTTCCAAGAACCCAACAGAGCCTGCATGACCATCAAAGCAATGGAATCTGGATCTGTCCAAGATGCTCCTTGAAAAGCAACTGCGAATTGTGCCAGAGGAACATCATCATCAATTATCCTAACCTGATTTTTCACAGCAATATGCAGAACCAGTAGTTTAGAGAAAGAAAACTGCATAGAAAGAAGGCATGGATTTCAAGTTATATCTTCCCACCTCAGAACCAGTGAAATATGCAGGGTCCTTGGCAACTAACTGAGCCGCAGTAGTTGGATCAGATGATAACTTCGTAAACAACTTCTTTACTTCCCCAACAAATTCCTCATGCTTCACAGCCCCTGATGCGACAATCACCTGAAATGAAAGTCACACAAATACCCAGGATAAGAATTTCAACAGCAGGCCTTCAATCTTAATAGCAAGCAGAAAGGAAAATGGAAATATGTGATTGGCGATCCCACAACTCCATCTTATACAAAAGTAAAATAACATAAGGTATTACCATTCTAGGAGCTGTGTAGTGTGTTTGTATATAGTTCTGAAGATCATCCCTGGATATTGTCTCGATGTTTTTAGCAGGTCCCAGAATAGTTCTACCTAAAGGAGTGTATTGAAAAGCAGTTGCGTGCAAATGGTCAAAAATTACCTCCTCGGTTTGCCCCTCAACCTACAATTTTCCACATACATCATCTATAACTGTTAGAAGCAGGAAGCAAAATCAAGTAAGGCTATATCCATAGAAAATGCTGAACTAAACAAACAGAATGCCTGCAGTAAAATGTTACTAGAAGAACAATACAACAACACATTTATCACACGAAAATTACCCCCTTTCATAACTTTGAAAAGCAATTGAGCATTTTGTTTGGTACACAGCATAGCAAACAACTCAGTATGCTTACAACAAAGATCCAATTAAGCAAGTTTAAAACTTTATCACTAGAACATAACATTTAAAACCATCCACTAACAAATACATGACCATTTCTCCATAACCAGGATTCATTTAAACAAGTTTGAAACTTTGATGCCAACACATAACATCTAAAACTACCCGACAGAAAACACCACCTTCTATTTCGACAAACTTCATAAAACAAACACCAAAAAAGTTACCTAAATGACCCACACTTGCAAACAGCAATGGCATCCCTCATTTACTTGTAAGTAAATCAACAACTATTAGCACTTCTAAATTAAAAACCAGCAAACATAGCTAACTATGCAATTCTAATTCCCACATGCTGAACCAAAAAATAGAAAGAACCATGTCAAATCCCATAATAACCCAAAGCTACAAAGACACCAACTTTCATAACAGTTTAACCCAAAAGCACAAAACTTTACACATAAACAACCAAAACTCAAAAGACAGAATTTCACAGCCACCAAACACAAAACGCTAGACTCCTTAGACAAAACGGGAAAAACAACAAAAAACCCATTTCCAATCAACAGAAAAAGTACAAATTTACCTCCTTCATTTCCAAAGTAATAACGTCCCTCTCCCTAGATATCCTCCCCTCATCGAAAGTAGAATTCTGCAAAATATCAGCCAAAATATCTAAGGCCTTATTAACATCTTTGTCCATAACTTTAGCATAATAAGTAGTCTGTTCTCTACTTGTATACGCATTCAAATGCCCTCCCATATTCTCTATCTCCTCTTCCAACTCCCTCACACCCCTCTTCTCCGTTCCCTTAAATATCATATGTTCCAAGAAATGAGCAGTCCCATTTGTCTCTTCGGACTCAAATCTCGACCCGGCATCAATCCAAACCCCAACAGTCGCAGTTTTAGCAGCCAGATTTGACTCAGTAGCGACACGGAGACCATTAGGGAGCGTGGTAATGCGGGTTTGAGGTGAGGAGAGGATATGGGTATGGTTTTTGAGAGTTGGGTGGGGTGACCCGTATTTTAGGAATCTTGGGTCCGGGTTTTCGAGTAGTTTGAGCTTTGATTTGACTGATTCAGCTAATCGGTCGTAGATCATGGCGGTTGGTGGTGGTGGGGTGGGTGGGGTGGTGGGACTGACGGCGGAGACGGCATTGGAAAAGGATCTGGGCGTGGTTGCTGATAAAGGTCTGTGAGGCCGGCGAGCTAGGGTTAGAAGGCGCTTCCAAGCCATGGATTTGGTTAGTGTGTGTTAGGGTTTTGTAGATAAAAACAGTGGAGACCTGGGGTCTCTGGTAGTGGAGATATGACTATTAAACGCGGAAGTCACTTGCAGATGTGATTTTTAAACGACGTGTCGTTGCAAGCATGTGTTCTTACCAATTTTGTTAATTGTTTTTTGATTAATTCATTTAATTTACAAGCAATAATGGAAATGATAGCTTTTGATTTACAAATTACAAGTACTTAAATTATGTAAGTTGGTGATTGGAAAAAAACATATGAAGATTTTTTTTTATTAGATAAAATTAATTCACCAGGACCAATTAATAATTTTTTATATATAAATCATTGAGCTTTTCATTGAAAAATACGAATTACAAAATTATTTATAATAAACATATCACATTATAACCTAACAATTTTTATTTATGTATTCTTATAAATTTATGTTCATTATAATGATTTTCAATAAATGATCATATAATAAAAAATAAAAAAACACTTGTTTGTATATATAGTCTTGGTTAGATGTAATAAGATAATGGTAGTTAGATGTAACAACATAATTATAGGATCATATTAGTAAATAAAGCATGTTGTAAATGGCAAGTGGCTCATCATAATTTTTCTTATTTTTTTTTAATTTTATCATTTAATATTAATTTTATTTTAAAATTAGCTTTGTGATTTTTTTAATTTATTTTATATCTGATTATTCTAATAACATGAATTGAGTGGTGATATTTACAGGTTAACACAAGTTGTCTTATTATCTAGGTTAAATGTCTATTATGTAGTTTTTGGCTAACTCAAATTTTTTTCTTATCATGATATTTTTTTCTATCTAGTTTCAACTTTCAAAGGTTTCTTTTCTTCAAGTTATTGTGATATTAAAAAAAAAATTATTTGTTTAATATCACTATTTATTTTTTATCGTCTAATTTCAATAACATCAACTTATTAAAATTTATTATAGTTATAACCAAAGTTTTTGAGTAAACAGTTGTGGAGAATGAGTTCACTTTGAACCTTCTTATATTCATCCATTAAAAGGGATTGAGAGACTTTGTACGCTTACTAGAAATATGGTAGCTTTTCATTAGCAATGTAATTGGATATTTGTTTCTTAGAGTTGATATAGATACGAAAAACATCGTTGTCGTCATACTTGAAACCAAAAGCAAACTAGTTTGTAAATGCAGCAGTATTGGCACTGAACTCGTACATTAATTGCAGCTCATTATATAGGCCTAATCTTGATGTGTGGATCATGATGTTGGCCATGGAATAGTTTATCTGAAACATTCATGATATTCACCCCACCTATAGCACCCCCTAAATTAGTTTACTTGCACCATTTTTGAACAATACAAAATAGCTCGGAAGTTCGCTCTATACCTAAAACAGAAACGAAGTATTCTTTTTATCAAGATTTGTTCACGGATTGTAGCTTATTCTATTGTTTTCTCCCTTAAAACTCTTGGGACATTAGGTGCCACGACAACCATAAAGGTTTTACCTAGACTATCCTGCACAGTCTGCAAATTCTCAGGTGTACGAATCGTAATTGGTGGGAGCGGCTCACGGGATGAAGCACGAGGATTGGAAATGAAATCACCTCTTTCGACCAAACAGTTGTGGAGAATGAGTTCACTTTGAACCTCCTTGTATTCATCCGTTGAAAGGGATTGAGAGACTTTGTACGCTTACTGTAAATGTGGCAGCTTTTCATTACCAATGTAATTGGATATCCGTTTTTTAGAAATGATACGGATACGAAAAACATCGTCGTAGGCATACTTGAAACCAGAAGCAAACACGTTTGTAAATGCAGCAGTATTGTCATTGAACTCATACATTAATTTGCAGCTCATTATATAGGCCTAATCTTGATGTGTACATCATCATATTTGCCATGAAATAGTTTATTTGAAACATTCATGATATTCACTCAACCTATAACACCCCCTAAATTAGTTTACTTGCACCATTTTTCAACAATACGAAATAGCTCGGATGTTCCTTCTATACCTAAAACAGAAACGAAGTATTCTTGTTATCAAGATTCGTCCTCAGATTGTAGCTTATTCTATTGTTCTCTCCCTTAAAACTCTTGGGACATTAGGTGCCACGACAACCCTACAGGTTTTACCTAGACGATCCTACACAGTCTGCAAATTCTCAGGTGTACGAATCGTAATTGGTGGGAGCGACTCACGGGATGAAGCACGAGGATTGGAAATGAAATCACCTCTTCCGAGCAAACAGTTGTGGAGAATGAGCTCACTTTGAACCTCCTTGTATTTCTTCGTTGAAAGAGATTGAGAGACTTTGTACGCCTACTAGAAATCTTATAGCTTTTCATTAGCAATGTAATTGGATATTTGTTTCTTAGAGTTGATATGGATACGAAAAACATCGTTGTCGTCATACTTGAAACCAAAAGCAAACTCGTTTGTAAATGCAGTAGTATTGGCACTAAACTCGTACATTAATTTGCAGCTCATTATATAGGCCTAATCTTGATGTGTGGATCATGATGTTTGCCATGAAATAGTTTATCTGAAACATTCATGATATTCACCCCACCTATAGCACCCCCTAAAGTAGTTTACTTGCATCATTTTTGAACAATACGAAATAGCTTGAAAGTTCCCTCTATACCTAAAATAGAAACGAAGTATTCTTGTTATCAAGAGTCGTCCTCGGATTGTAGCTTATTCTATTGTTCTCTTCTTAAAACTCTTGGGACATTAGGTGTCACGACAACCCTAAAGGTTTTACCTAGACGATCCTGCACAGTTTGCAAATCCTCAGGTGTACGAATCGTAATTGGTGCGAGGATTGGAAATGAAATCACCTCTTTCGACCAAAATGTTGTGGAGAATGAGTTCACTTTGAACCTCCTTGTATTCATCCGTTGAAAGGGATTGAGACACTTTGTACGCCTACTATAAATGTGGCAGCTTTTCATTACCAATGTAATTGTACATCTATTTTTTAGAATTGATATGGATACGAAAAACATCGTCGTAGGCATACTTGAAAACCAAAAGCAAACATGTTTGTAAATGCAGCAGTATTGACACTGAACTCGTATATTAATTTGCAGCTCATTATATAGGCCTAATCTTGATGTGTACATCATCATACTTGCCATGAAATAGTTTATCTGAAACATTCATGATATTCACCCCACAAATACCAACCCCTAAATTAGTTTACTTGCACCATTTTTTAACAATATAAAATAGCTTGGAAGTTCACTCTATACCTAAAACAGAAACGAAGTATTCTTGTTATCAAGATTCATCCTCGGATTGTAGCTTATTCTATTGTTCTCTCCCTTAAAACTCTTGGGACATTAGGTGCCATGACAACCCTAAAGTTTTTACCTAGACAATCCTCCACAGTCTGCAAATCCTCAGGTGTACGAATTGTAACTGGTGGGAGTGGCTCATGGGATGAAGCACGAGGATTGGAAATGAAATCACCTCTTCCGAGCAAACAGTTATGGAGAATGAGCTCACTTTGAACCTCCTTGTATTTCTCCGTTGAAAAGGATTGAGAGACTTTGTACGCCTACTATAAATGTGGCAGCTTTTCATTACCAATGTAATTGGATATCCATTTTTTTAGAAATGATATGGATACGAAAAACATCTTCATAGGTATACTTGAAACCAAAAGCAAACACGTTTGTAAATGCAGCAGTATTGACACTGAACTCGTATATTAATTTGCAGCTTATTATATAGGCTTAATCTTGATGGGTACATCATCATACTTGCCATGAAATATTTTATCTGAAACATTCCTAATATTCACCCCACCAATACCAACCCCTAAATTAGTTTACTTGCACCATTTTTTAACAATATAAAATAGCTTGGAAGTTCACTCTATACCTAAAACAGAAACGAAGTATTCTTTTTATCAAGATTCGTCCTTGGATTGTAGCTTATTCTATTGTTCTCTCCCTTAAAACTCTTGGGACATCAGGTGGCACAACAACCCTAAAGTTTTTACCAAAGCGATCTTGCACAGTCTGCAAATTCTTAGGTGTACGAATTGTAATTGGTGGGAGCAGCTCACGGGATGAAGCACAAGGATTGGAAATGAAATCACCTCTTCCGAGCAAACAGTTGTGGAGAATGAGCTCACTTTGAACCTCCTTGTATTTCTCCGTTGAAAGGGATTGAGAGACTTTGTAAGCCTATTGGAAATGTGAGAGCTTTTCTCCACAAATCATAAAGTTTTTACTTAGGCAATCCTGCACAGTCTGCAAATCCTCAGGTGTACGAATCGTATTTCGTGGGAGTGGCTCACGGGATGAAGCGCGAGGATTGGAAATGAAATCACCTCTTTCGACCAAACAGTTGTGGAGAATGACTTCACTTTAGATGATTTTTGTACAATACATGCAATCTCCTGAGCTAAAACTTGGCCTTTTAGTTGCTTCAGCCAATACTCGAAGGAGAATGAAAAGGAACTATTCTCGCAATCAGTCAGTTTCCTTTTTCACTTCAATTTCTTTGATTTTATACTTTTTATGAAAAAATAAGGAAAACAAAAGAAGTAAAGTTTCCTATCCCAAGCCTCTGAATAAGCACAATGAAAACGAAAGAGACACAAAACCAACGTTGCGCTGCTGTAGCACAGAACACATGTTATTCTCCTCCTTGCTGCTGAAAGTTCAAAGGCCATCTCCAATAAAGTATAGGATTTTAAAGGATAAATTCATTTATTTATGTGAGTTCCTATGGAAAGTACACATGGCAAAGGCAAAGTTAAGAGGATTGGTCTCCCAGCCTGGAAATAAGCTTGCTTCGATTTAATAAATATTACTATCAAAGTATTTATTGGAACTTAACCCACAAACAAGACTAGTAAATTAATTAGCTAGCAAACGGCGTGATATATACATTCCCGGCATGCAACTGACAGCTCAAGGTTTGCATAATACTAATTTTGATACCCAAAATATTTATTCGTTTCTGTTTTTGGTATAGAGTGAGCTTCCAAGCTATTTCTTAGTGTTCAAAAATTGTTCCAAGTAAACTAATTTAGGGGATGGTTTAGGTGGAGTGAATATCATGATTGTTTGATCACAAGACCATTGTAGTCATCTGCCACCGAGGTGTTATGAATTGGCACGAAGAAAATAATCACTTCAATAAAACTCACTATTAAATCAAATGATAGCAATAATAAGTGTCTAAAAATGAATTAACTAGTGAAAACATACCTTATTGAGTTTCTGAGAGAAGGCTCGTGAGACTCCCGTGGAAATGCATCAGCTATGACTGGTTGATCCCAAAGTTAAGTAGATTAATTGACAATTGAAAGCCAAATGATCCAATCCATAGAAGAAAAAAGAGTGTAAAACACAATATCACAGGTTGAATATCCTTAAATTATAGCAAAGACCAAGCATCCTTTTTTAAATACACACACACACAAATATATATATATATATAAGAAAAAAAAAGAATAGTGGTTGTTAGAAGGAAGAGAGGTTCACATTAGTGAACTGAGCAAGTCGTGTTGGGGAAGGTGGCTTCCTTTTATGGGTGCATGTGAAAAGTAATATGGACCAGCAAAACCTCAATTGCAATGCAGAGATATGGAAATTAGCTTGCAAACAGCAGGAAATGTATAGCATGCACATTCCATGCATGCAAATGATTAATATATATTCCAACCACTTTTCCTTTTTGCCCCCTTCTTCCCCTCCCCATCTATCCTTCCAAAAGTCTTAATCTGATGTTTACACTGTTAGTTATCAATAGTATGTTATCAAGACTCAAGGTTTGCATAATTATACTAATTTTGAAAACCCCAGTATTTCATTTCTATTTCCAAGCTATTTATACTGTTCAAATCTGGTGCAATTAAACTATTTTAGGGGGTGGTTTAGGTGGAAATAACCTCAAGTTCAGGCCTATATAATGAGCTTCAAATTAGTGTAGGAGTCCATGAGTACCATTGTAGCCTGTGTTTGCTTTGAGTTTTAACTATGGCCGACGATGATCTCTTTCATATCCATATCAATTCTAAAAAACATGTGTCCAATTACATAGGTAATGAAAAGCTGCTACCAGATTCACAGTATGCGTACCGAGTCTCTCAATCCCTCTCATCGGAAGAATACAAGGATGTTCAAAGTGAACTCATTCTCCACAACTTGCTACACGAAAGAGCTGATTTCATTTCCAATCCTCGTGCTTCATCCTGTGAACCACTCCCACAAATTATGATCCGGACACCTGGGGATTTGCAGGCTGTGCAGATCGCCTGGGCAACAACTTCAGGGTTGTCGTCCCCCCTAATGTTCCAAGAGGATTAAGGGAGAGAATAATACAAACAGCTGCATGCCGTGGATTTAGCACTCCATAGACATTCCTCTATCAAGTATATTTTCTTTAATAATATTCACTTATTTTCTTGTTAACAGAGTCATAGTTGTCTGCTATATTTTATGTAATGAACGAGCTTTCTGATCAGTACTAGCTCGTGGTTGTTCCTCCTTGTTGACGACCTCGTATAATTTACGAGTTTAAATTATTATAATCAATGAATGGAGCTACAGAATGCTTTCTTTGAGATTTATGATTTTGCATGCAGCTCCCCATTTGTTTTTCTTGTCATCTTTCTTCAAGACTATATTTTGTATCCACATTGGCTTCTAGTGCTTGATACCACTGTTTTGTTTTGACCTGTGCTGGAGAAAGGGATTTTTCTTACAGTACGAAAGCCTAATGGACAAACTGACAAACTAGTAAGAAGATACCACCTTTATAGGCTCTGTAAAACATTCATGATCCGTGTTCTTTGAAGACACAGATATGTTAAGGTTTCGCTCAATCTGTTGTGCTATCATGATCAAGGCAAGCACACCAAATTTCTTTTGTTGACAGCCTATTGTCTTATCGCTGACATGAAACTGCAATTTAATACATTTGGGACAAACACCTTAATTTCCTTTCCTTTTCCTCATGCAACACTAAGAGAGAGATATTAATTTAATAATAAAAATACAAGTTTAGAGTGACACCAAATAAGGAATCCATTCAGGAGTCACTTGTGATATTTATTGAGGACAGAACACCTTGTGGCTTCTTCCATTTCTCTCAAGTTCCTTAAATTCTAGCAATTTCCCCGGGCTTCAAGGAATGAAGCAACCAATCTGTTAAGCTTGAGTGTGACTCAAGTTCAAGTAGCTGGAATGGATGATCGTATTTGTGTGTATCTCTGTAGCCTCATGAAACCTGGTGAAGGGCTTTTGGTATCCCTCTAGTTTATCATGTATATTCCTATGTATCCTCTGTGTTTCTTCTTCCTTGAGCTGGTTATATATTATCTTTTATGATAGGATGGATATTCTTTCACAGGTTGGTTCCTTTGCTAGAGGACTATTCCTCGCTCACTCAGAGTGCTTAGAGTCAAATTACATTGCAAGCAAGGCATTTCGCAATAATGCAGTGAGTTGTGTTGAAGATTGAAGATAAAACTGCAGCTGGTTCCAAGCCTGCAATTGGAAGCTAAAGGATTGAAGACAAGGCTGCAACAAAATTTGTGTTTTGTTTTGTTTTGTTTCAGTATTCGAGTTTTAGTCAATAAGAATCAATTGTTTGATCAAGAAGTCTAATAGTTCACTATGTTTCGGCTTAAGTTCATTTAGTGTTAGTATAGAGCAAGAGTTTGTATTTATTTGATAAATTTGTTTTTATCATAAGAATGGTCTTCCATAAGTTATATATGCGGTTGTTGTCACGGGGTCAATATTTCGCTCAGCGAATCAACCCGTGCCGCAACCCAGCCCCCTACTAGACTCAGCCTTTCCTCACCAATCCCTCTCGTGTTTGTCTAGTAACCAAGTGTTTTCCCACCATGAGGTTTTCCCCACTTTCCCAAGTTAATAGACAAGCGGAATACACAAGAAGAACAAGTTATACAAGTTCACAACAATATTTACAAGAACCCTTTCCCAACCTTTATTGATCTCGTATATAAAGGAAACAACACACAAATCTGTGAGTGCTATGCACAAATGAAGTCTCTGCCACTTCTCTTCTGCATGTTACTTACATTAAGCACCTATTTATACAAATAATACAATGGAAGTTACATAAGAAACTGCCTCTAGGCAGATCCGCTAAAGTAGGACACAACAGTCCACTCCCTCGTAACTGCTCCGTAACTGCCTCGTAAATGCTCAATAACTCCCCTCTGGTCTGCCACCTCACAAACCAACTACCCAAACTAATTCCCCATGCTGCCAGTCTTCACGCGCAACCCAAACAGCCTTAGATAGTCCATCATCTAAGCCCAGCACGTTGCGAAGCCTGAACCCAATGTCTGCACGCCCCTGTCATGTTCGTTGCTGAAAACAGTCTCGCCCACGCACGCTGCCTCGGCACCTGCATGCTGCCGAATTCGCATCCGCGCTACCGATTGTCTTCACGCGCAACCCAAACAGCCTTAGACAGTCCATCGTCTAAGCCTAGCGCGTTGCAAAGCCTGAACTCGTTGTCTGCATGCCCTTGTCATGTTCGTTGTCGAAAACAGTCTCGCCCATGCATGCTGCCCCAGCACCTGCGTGTTGCCGAATTCGCATCTGCGCTGCCGATTATCTAGGACACCCCAACTTCTCGTCAGCCTACCCCCTAACGACTTTTCCTGCCTGGACTGGACAGTCCATTGTCAAGCCTATATTCGTCAACAATCTGCACTGCCGATTTTCCTCGACGAACCTGCAGCTGCACAAATCCGCGCTGCCGATTCTTTCCATTGTTGGCATGGCTGCCAGTACCCTTACGCACTGTTTTGGACAGCTTGCCAAAGTGTGCAACTCGTGCACATTTGACACCGTTGTCATTAGTTAATATTTTGAATTTATTGAAAATTATGGTTTTTAAGATTTTATTTTAGGTTTAATTGGTGAGATGATTGGAATATTATGAATTAGTTTTTATGGTTATTGATTTATTTGGTTGAATGTGAGATCATTTATTAGGAATAATGATTTTGAGATTTGTTTGGTTAGGATCAGAACATAACTATCCTACTATTTCTCCACGAACTTTATCTTTATCTTGAATTCATGAATCAAATATTAGATGATTTTCTTACAATATATGCAATCTCCTGAGCTAAAACTTGGCCTTCCAGTTGCTTCAGCCAATACTCGAAGGAGAATGAAAAGGAACTATTCTCGCAATCAGTCAGTTTCCTTTTTTTCTTTGATTTCTTTGATTTTCTACTTTTATGGAAAAATAAGGAAAACAAAAGAAGTAAAGTTTCCTATCCCAGGCCTCTGAATAAGCACAATGAAAACGAAAGAGACACAAAACCAACGTTGCACTGCTGTAGCACAGAACACATGTTATTCTCCTCCTTGCTGCTGAAAGTTCAAAGGCCATCTCCAATAAAGTATAGGATTTTAAAGGATAAATCCATTTATGTGCACCTTTATTTATGTGAGTTCCTATGGAAAGTACACATGGCAAAGGCAAAGCTAAGAGGATTGGTCTCCCGGCGTGGAAATAAGCTTGCTTCGATTTAATAAATATTACTAACAAAGTATTAATTAGAACTTAACTCACAAACAGGACTAGTAAATTAATTAGCTAGCAAACGGCGTGATATGCACATTCCAGGCATGCAACTGACAGCTCAAGGTTTGCATATTACTAATTTTGATACCCAGAATATTTTTTCGTTTATGTTTTTGGTATAGAGTGAGCTTCCAAGCTATTTCTTAGTGCTCAAAAATGTTCCAAGTAAACTAATTTAGGGGATGGTTTAGATGGGATGAATATCATGATTGTTTGATCACAAGACCATTGTAGTCATCGTCCACCGAGGTGTTATAAATTGGCACGAAGAAAATAATCACTTCAATAAAACTCACTATTAAATCAAATGATAGCAACAATAAGTGTCTAAAAATGAATTAACTAGTGAAAATATACCCGATTGAGTTTCTGAGAGGAGAAGGCTCGTGAGACTCCCGTGGAAATGCATCAGCTATGACTGGTTGATCCCAAAGTTAAGTAGATTAACTGACAATTGAAAGCCAAATAATCCAATCCATAGAAGAAAAGGGAGTTTAAAACACAATATCACAGGTTCAATATCCCAAAATTATAGCAAAGACCAAGCACCCTTTTTTAAATACACACACACACACACACACACATATATATATAAGAAAAAAAAGGATAGTGTTTGTTAGATGGAAAAGATGATCATATTAGTGAACAAATCAAGTCGTGTTTGGGAAGGTGGCTTCCTCTTATGGGTGCATGTGAAAAGTAATATGGACCAGCAAAACCTCAATTGCAATGCAGAGATATGGAAATTAGCTTGCAAACGGCAGGAAATGTATAGCATGCACATTCCATGCATGCAAATGATTAATATATATTCCAACCATTTTTCCTTTTTGCCCCCCTCTTCCCCTCCCCACCTATCCTTCCAAAAGTCTTAATATGATGTTTATACTGTAGTTATCAATAGTATGTTATCAAGACTCAAGGTTTGCATAATTATACTAATTTTGATAACCATAGTATTTCATTTCTATTTCCAAGCTATTTCTACTGTTCAAATCTGGTGCAATTAAACTACTTTAGGGGGTGGTTTAGGTGGAAATAACCTCAAGTTCAGGCCTATATAATGAGCTTCAAATTAGTGTAGGAGTCCATGAGTACCATTGTAGCCTGTGTTTGCTTTGAGTTTTAACTATGGTCGATGATCATCTCTTTCATATCCATGTCAATTCTAAAAAACAAATGTCCAATTACATAGGTAATGAAAAGATGCTGCCAGATTCACAGTATGCATACCGAGTCTCTCAATTCCTTTCAACGAAAGAATACAGGGATGTTCAAAGTGAACTCATTCTCCACAACTTGCTACACGAAAGAGCTGATTTCATTTCCAATCCTCGTGCTTCATCCTGTGAGTCACTCCCATAAATTACGATCCGGACACCTGGGGATTTGCAGGCTGTGCAGGATCGCTTGGGCAACAACTTCAGGGTTGTCGTCCCCCCTAATGTTCCAAGAGGATTAAGGGGAGAATAATACAAACAGCTGCATGTCGTGGATTCAGCACTCCATAGACATTCCTCTATCAAGTATATTTGCTTTAATAATATTCACTTATTTTCTTGTTAACAGAGTCATAGTTGTCTGCTATATTTTATGTAATGAACGAGCTTTCTGATCAATACTAGCTCGTGGTTGTTCCTCCTTGTTGATGACCTCGTATAATTTATGAGTTTAAATTATTGTAATCAATGAATGGAGCTACGAAATGCTTTCGTTGAGATTTATGATTTTGCATGCATCTCCCCACTTGTTTTTCTTGTCATCGTTCTTCAAGACTATATTATGTATCCACATTGCTTCTAGTGCTTGATACCAATGTTCTGTTTTGACCTGTGCTGGAGAAAGGGAATTTCCTTACAGTACGGAAGCCTAATGGATAAACTGACAAACTAGTAAGAAGATACCACATGTATAGGCTCTATAAAACATTCATGATCCTTGTTCTTTGAAGACACGGATATGTTAAGGTTTTGCTCAATTTGTTGTGCTATCATGATCAAGGCAAGCACACTAAATTTCTTTTGTTGACAGCCTGTTGTCTTATCGCTAACATGAGACTGCAATTTAATACATTTAGTACAAGGGATGCCATTCATCACCTTCGAGATAAAAACTACGCAAGGGATTGATAACAACTTGATCAAGGGATATTGCACTTTTCAGTATATGTGTTATCAACTCCATTTCATACCAATTACCATCAAATCCATTTATCCGAACCTTTTTGAGTCTGCTATATGTGCATCCACAAATATTTTGTATCTCTCTTTGATTTTCCAGGAATTCTGCTCCACCTAGCTATGGACAAGAAAGTGAAATCACTATAAGATTTGCAGTTATAGACAAAAATAATGTACCCCTATTGTTTTGGCAAATGAAACTGTCAATGTAAGTTGATAACAGCAGTTGGTGTTTTAAGATGGATAAGAATTGGTGACGATGCTATACATGACAGTAGCACACATGTTCCTCAACACAATTACAGATGCACAAGAAAATTACATTCTAAACAAGAGATGCATAAAACCAAATAAAATAGTTCATCAATTAAAATATGTCTGCATAACAAGCATAACTAAGGCAGAATAAGATGGATGGCACAATAGGCTATATTCAGAGTTTAATTAGACAACCTCGACAAGAAACGCATGAGCAAAACATCAGAAGAACATAAACGAAGCGGTTAAAAAAACTATAATAGATAATTCTACTTGTTGTTTATAAGATTAGAAAACATAGAAAGCTATAAGGATTCTGTCACTAACCATCAAATCAAGTTTCTCCAGAAGTGGACAAGCCTTTAGATATGTCAATACCCACAACAGATCCTCCTCCTCACTTGCTGTGATATAAAATAGTTGTAGTTGCTTCAGATTTCTAAGCGAGTCCATGCTTTATGGTATTTTTTTTCCTGAATGCAAACAGATTCTCATTGTTATCTTTGGAGGTTAGTTACACTTGGTGAAATCTAAATCGTTACGTACCTTCCAAGGATCAAGATACAAGATTAGAGTCTGTAAAGTTGGAAACGTTGCATAGAGGGATAATGTATTTGGCATGTCTGTCACATGCACAGAATTGAAATTGAAATAGAGCTTTACCAGATAAGGAGCAACAAGTACAATGATCTTCATGAAGTCTCCACTATACTCAAAATCCGTGAGATTCACGACTATTACCTCAATCGGTGATGGATCGGAGCAATCAATCAACGATAAATTTTGAAGTGAAGAGCTGAAAACTTTTAAGAGGGACAAATGTCTATAGGGTTTCAACACTAGACCTTGAAGAAGCAAGAAGTTGGAGAAGAGGGATGCAAGAAAATCATCTCCCAAAAACACGTCGTGCAGACGTAAAGTTATTAGTTTGTTGAATCCGATAAAATCAGCAGGAGGTTTTAAAACACAAGTTCGTAGGTGCAAGTGCTTTAATCTTGAACCACTGGGATGGGGAAGGAGCCAATATGGAAATATATAGTATTCATCGTCTAGTAGGCAATATTACGGGATGCAAATATTAATAATCAAGAAGGACAAACGACTAGTCATTCAGCTCTCTCACATACACCAGATGACAGATAACACATGTTTTGTACATTCTCATTTTCTGTTATTTTCTTTTTGTTTCTTCTAACCTCTAGTGTTAGCTAGAAGAATTAGTTTTCTGCTTTTCCATCTCTCTCTCTTGTTTGTTATTCAACACGGGATGCATGTATATAACATCCTTATCTGTAAGCAAGCAGAGCTTCAAATATACAGAGACGAGGCCAATTAGCCCATCTCTATCATGAGTGGATTGTTCTTCTTTTCCAGGTATTGTAAAACTTACATGGTATCAGAGCTTCGGCCAATTATTTTCTCTTTTCAAGTCAAACCATGGAAGAACAATCCCCAACTTCACAGTCTGCAAGTTCTTAAAACCCTAAACACATTTCCTCTTATTTTAATTTCATAGACCCAAATAACCCATTTCATATAGAGAATGGTGACCACACATCTTTGGTTCTCGTCACTGAACCACTTACCACTGAAAACTACATTATCTGGTCACGAGCAATGCGTCGAGCACTTAGAGCGAAGAACGAGCTTGGTTTTATTTCTGGAAGCATTGTTAGACCAGTGAATAAGGAGGATCCTCTGTTTGAAATGTGGGAAAGGTGCAATGACATGGTGGTTTCTTGGATGCAAAATGCAGTCAGCATCGATATCAAACATACTTTGGCCTTTGTAGATGACACTTAAATGGTGTGGACAGAACTCAAGGATCGTTTCACCCAACAGAATGGTCCTCGCATTTTCCAGCTTAGAAGAGATTTGGCTACCCTCCGACAGGACAAAGACTCTATGAGTACATAGTTCGGAACCTCAAAACTCTTTGGGATGAAATGGTTATTTATAATCTAATGCCATTATGCACATGTGGTCAATCAAAGGTGTTAAATGAAAGGGATCAAAGGGATTATGTTATACAATTTCTTATGGGCTTGAACGATCAATATGCTAATGCTAGAGATCAAATCATGCTAATTGAACCCCTTCCCAGCATTAACAAGGTGTTTTCCTTGATTCAACAACAAGAACAACACCATCAACTTACCATTAACACTCCTTCTTGCGAATCTATGGCCTTAACTAGTAAGTTTGTTGGCACTCCATTCAAACCAGTTAACAGAGGTTTCGCAAGAAAAGAGAGACCATACTGTCAATATTGTCGCACACAAGGACACACTTTTGAAAATTGTTATAAGGCTGGAAATGTTGAGTCTCCAATGTATTCCCACTGTAATGCAAGTGGTCACATGGCCGAGAAATGTTACAAGCTTCATGGGTATCCCCCGGGTCACAAACTGTACAAGGAAAGAGTCACAAATTCATTTGCTCATCAAGCTATTTTGTCCACAAGTCCTAACAGGGAGAAGGTGAGTGAGGAGAAAATGGTTTTCACCAAGGAGCAATATCATCATCTCATGAGTCTTATCCAACCCAAAGGTTTGTTGACTGCAATCCCCTCGGCTAATCACACTTCATCCAATTCCAATATCAGTGCTACACCTTCAAAGATGTCAAGTAAAATTATGTTTTGTAGTGACATTTCTTCTGATTTTTTAAAGTCAAATAATGTTTCTTGGATCATTGACTCTGGGGTTACAGACCATATGGTGTGTAGTCCTTCTTTTTTTACCTCTGATATTATAAAGGTATCTTATAAAGTAAGTTTACCTAATGACACTTTCGTATCAACCACACATCTAGGTGACATTCAACTCACTAATAATATTGTTCTTAATGATGTTTTGTGCATTCCTTCCTTTTCCTTCAATCTCATCTCTGTTAAAAAGCTCACTGAAAGTTTGACTTGTTTAGTTTTCATAAATGATACATGTTTTATACAGGACCTTCCCACCTGGACCATGTTTGGCATTGCTGAAGTAAGAAGTGGCTTGTATCATCTCCTTCCAAAGGCAGTCTCTCCTTCATCCTTGACCGATCTTTTATCATGTTTGTCTCCAAACTTTCCTTCAATTGCAATATCTGTTAAAAGTAGTATGGATGTGAATGGTCTTTGGCATTGTTGCCTTGGTCATATTTTTGATTCACGAATGAAATTAATTGATGATCCTGTTGTAAGAGACAACTTAACTATTAATGAAACTTCTCCTTGTTGCATTTGTCCTCTTGCTAAACAGCAGAATTCCTTTTCCTATCAGTTCACACAAATCTTCTAGTATTTTTGAATTAGTTCACTATGATATTTAGGGGCCATGTTCCACTAATGCTTATGGTGGATCAAGATATTTTTTGACCTTAGTAGATGATTTGTCTAGAACAACTTGGGTTTATTTACTTCAAACCAAATCTGAAACAAGAAAATGTATTGAATCTTTCTATCACCTTGTAGAGACGCAATTCAACTGTAAAATAAAAAACATACGTAGTGATAATGGTATTGAGTTCAAAATGAGTGATTTTTACAATGAGAAGGGGATTATTCACCAACGAACCTGTGTCAAGACACCCCAACAAAATGGGATAGTTGAGAGAAAACATCAACACTTATTAAATGTCGCTCGTGCATTGTTTTTCCAATCTAACCTACCTTTATCTTTTTGGAATGATTGTATCTTAACTGCAGTCTACCTTATAAACATAACACCTACTCCTGTGCTTAACAATCAAACTCCCTATGAAGTTCTTTTTAATGTTAAACCACATTATTCCCATTTGAAAAATTTTGGATGTTTTGTTTTGCTACAACCATATCAAGTGGGAGAAGGAAATTTGATCCGAGAGGTAGAAAGTGTGTTTTTTCTGGGTTATCCTTTTAAAGTCAAGGGATATAAGTTGATGGATTTGAGTAGTAGGACAATTTTTCTTTCTAGGGATGTCCTTTTTCATGAAACACATTTTCCTTTCAAGTCATCCCCTCCTATCGGTGAAGAACACTCACCTTCCCATTCCATACTAGACATGCAATAATTTTCTTACCCCAGTCTTCCATCTGACTCTCTTTATTATTCACCAAATGTGGATGATACCCCTCATTCACCACAACCTCCATCCACGTCCAATAGTCCTATTTCCACTTCTAATGATGTTAATCTTGAATACTCACATGACGCTCACACTCCTATTGACCATAATACTCCCTCTCCTTCTCCTCAAATAACCCTTCAAAAATCAACTAGGAACAGAATTGCCTCTGCCTACTTGCAGGATTTTCACTGTTAACAAGCTACACTCACTTCAGATTTCCAATCCATGGCACAGGTATCCTCTCCTCCTACAAATTGTTCTTTTCCTTTGTCAAATTATCTTTCTGATGATCGTTTTTCACCCAAGTTCCAAGCCTTTTCTTCTAGTCTTTCTATCATGGTTGAGCCAACCTCTTATTCCTCAGCAATTAAGGATCTAGGTTGGTGTAAGGCAATGGATGTTGAATTGTAAGCCTTGGAAGAGAATCAGACTTGGATTCTCACTGATCTGCCTTCTGGAAAAGATGTTGTGGACTGTAAATATGTCTACAAAATCAAGAGACATTCAGATGGCAATGTGGAAAGATTGAAGGTCAGATTGGTCGCAAAGGGGTATACTCAGCAAGAAGTCATCGATTATCACGAGACTTTCTCTCCTGTGGAAAAAATGATCACGGTGCGATGCCTTCTATCTATTGCTGCTATTCGTGGTTGGCATTTGCATCAATTTAATGTAAATAATGCTTTCTTGCATGGTGATCTAGAAGAAGAGATTTACATGAGGAAACCACCAGGATACAACAAAGGAACAGCTGGGCAAGTGTGTAAACTCCTCAAAAGCTTGTATGGTTTGAAGCAGGCTAGGAGACAGTGGTATGCCAAACTGACTTCATGCTTGTTGGATTTTGGTTTCACTCAATCGAAGGCTGATTACAGCTTGTTCACCATGTCCACTAGCACCTCTTTTACAGCCCTCCTTGTATATGTCGATGACATAATTATTGCCAGCAGTTCTATGACAAACATTGCTGCAGTCAAGGATTGCTTGCATGACAAGTTTAAGATCAAGGACTTAGGTATCTTGCGATTTTTCCTCGGCATAGAAGTGGCAAGATCACCCATGGGCATACACATTTGTCAAAGAAAATATGATCTTGACATTTTAGCTGATTCAAGGATTCTGGGTTGCAAACCAGTCAAGATTCCTATGGAACAGAATACAAAACTGAGCAAGGACGCAGGTGGTTGTCTGGTTGATCCCTCAACATATTGATGACTCATTGGCATATTACTTTATCTAACCATTACAAGGCCTGACATTAGCTATCCAGTGCAAGTTCTGAGTCAGTTTATGGACAAACCTTCACAATCTCATTTGACAGCTGCTCACAAAGTCTTGCGCTATATCAAGTCTGCACCTGGCCAAGGATTGTTGTTGTCCACTTCTTCAAGCTTAGAATTGATTGCTTATTGTGATTCTGATTGGGCTTCATGTCCTGATACTCGTCCCTCAGTTACAGGATACTGTGTTCTACTAGGACAGTCTCTTATTTCATGGAAATTAAAGAAGCAGGGCATCGTATCTCGATCTTCTGCAGAGGCAGAATACCGAGCCATGGCTGGCACAGTCTCTGAGCTCACTTGGCTTAGGTTTCTCCTCACGGATCTACATGTCGAGCACCCTCATGCAGCCACCCTTTACTGTGACAATCAAGTTGCACTTCATATTGCCTCAAATCCAGTTTTCCATGAACGTACGAAACACATTGAGCTAGATTGTCATCTAATCAGAGACAAAATTTTGGAAGGATTCATTGCTACCATGCATGTTCCCACTCATCTTCAACGAGCTGACCTCCTTACAAAAGCACTTCCCTCCTCTCTTCTGCAGTCTCATTTACTCAAGCTGGGAATTGTCAACCTCCATTCCCTATCTTGTGGGGGGGTATTACGGGATGCAAATATTAATAATCAAGAAGGACAAATGACTAGTCATTCAGCTCTCTTACATACACCAGATGACAGATAACATATGTTTTGTACATTCTCACTGTCTGTTATTTTCTTTTTGTTTCTTCTAGCCTCCAGTGTTAGCTAGAAGAATTAGTTTTCTGCTTTTCCATCTCTCTCTTGTTTGTTATTCAACACGGGATGCATGTATATAACATCCCTATCTGTAAAAGGAAAAAGCAAGCAGAGTTTCAAATATACAGAGACGAGGCCAATTTGCCCATCTCTTTCATGAGTGGATTGTTCTTCTTTTCCAGGTATTGTTAAAACTTACCGGCAATGATGATGATATGAAAATGTCATGCCCGACAACACAAGCTGAAGCTCTTCAATTCCCAATCCAATCACCGAACGAATCCATCGATTCATGCTAAAAGTGTCTCCAAGATGTTTCAAAAAATGCAGCTTGAAAGAAATTACTTTTGTGCCTTGAAAATTCTGCAGGAAGCCATCGACACACCTTGCGAACTCGAGCTTAACTTCTTTGTAGTGTTTGCATTGTTTTGTACTGAAATGGGGCCTTCCATGATTGCTTTCGAAGATGCCATCCATATCGAAATTGAGGTTGGTCCTAAGGGCCCAGAGGTGCTTCCATCTGTTGGATAGTGCACTGGTCCTAACCAGATCTTGCAAGAGTAATTTTGATAGAATGATGGAAAGGATATGATCAGGGAGCTGGCTGATCCGATCCTCTTCTATGGCTTCGACCTGATCAGAACCCATGAAATCAATCGATTGCTAATGATTTTCTAGCACTAAAGAACAATTAACGAAAGAGAGAAAATTAAACTTTACTACAGGATGATCCAAATGAAGTTATATAGAGAACCCAGAAAGTAAAAAATACGAGTATAGCTACAGGTAGCAGGATAGAGATACCTGGAACATGCGTTCCTTTAGCTGGCTCCCGCTCCTCTGATGTTCCATTGATATTCTTCTTCTTACGACTGCTGCAATGTGTGTGTGTGTATAGACACACACTATTGAAAACAAAACATTCTAGGAAATTTAACATTATAGGAAAATATGTTTTTCCTTTTTAAATTAGGAGTGACAATATAGGAAATTATATTATATTAAAGTGAAATGTGCATGCGGTAATTAGTTCTCCTTACCATAAACAAAACAAAACAAATAAATTTCATTGAGTAGAAAAGCATGATCTTTAATACAATAAATATTTATGATAATATGTTGAAGAGGCTGTCGTCGGATGAAAACCACGTGGTAGTTTCTTAAAAATTAAAGGTGCTTTTTTTAATTTTATTTTTTTTGTTGATGAGACATTAATTATTCACTATATTATTCAATTAAAGTGGTGATTTTATAATTCAATTTGATTCTTAAATATATATTTGTTTTCACGATCTCACCCTTTAAATTAAGCTTTATTTAACAAGCAAAACTGAGGCAGAATTCTTCATGAACGCCAATAGTTCTCAACCTATCTTGTGTGTGGTAAGTTTATATTTGATGTAAATATTCAAAACATTCTAATTATTATGATTTTTTATGTTGAGATTTACCTATATTAAATATAGGTTCAAGCCCACGAGGTATCTAATTTGTATTACACATCATTAATTGTTTATTTAAGTTATTATTTGGGGAATGCTATAAATTTAATTTAAAATTTACCTTCAATGATAACCATTAGTAATAATTATTGTAGTCATTATAATTAATTACTATAACTATTATAATTAATTACTATAAACTTTTCATGTTTTAATGATATTAATTGGTTATTATTTATTTGTTTTAAATATGATTGGTAAGAATGATTAACAGTCATCAGGGACCCTGGTTTAACAAAAAATTAAGGCCCAGAAAGGTTTGACAACCCACAGAGACAGATCACTAAGAATGATTACAATAACTTTTGAGATGGAGCTAAACTTGCTGTTGCTTTTTCGTAACAGTCTAATCACATTCATCTTCCAATTGAAGTGCAAGGAAATAAAAAAACGACGAGAATGTAGGCTAAAAAAAAATCTAATCACTGAAATGCAACATCCCAAAAAGCCATTTTCACATAAAAAAACATTCGACAGATGGAACCAAAACTTTCATCATAACATATAATCTCTTTGCTGCAATCACATCTCTCCACTGGATTCAAATTGAAACCTAAAGTACGATAGTTGTAACATAGCTGTATTTGATGATCACAGGGCTACCGCAATCCGTCCAGCAACTTGGTCAAGATCCCGTCGGCCACTTGAAGTGATTATCCTCCCACTGTTACCAAAATAAAAATACACAAATCAGCAAGTTCGTTACTCTTCCGTGTAATCTATATTTATCAGTCCACTTCAATTGTGAAATGAAAACAAAGCAAGATTTCATAGATGAGCATATTTGATAAGCTGAAAATCAAACAAAATTAGAGAAAGGATAATTTGAAGATAAATTATAAAAATATTTGGAAAAAAATAGCTACAAGGAAAGTAGCTCACCCCTTAGGGTCAATATCGATGATGTTCACGTTCTGCAATTGTTGAAGGATGTGACGAGCAACAGAGCCACTGCTCTTGCAGAAATGGGGTGGACGGCTTCCATTCCTCTGGCTACCACCATAAATCCTACGAAAAGCACCCACACCAAGGCCTCCCCTCATATAAATTTTCCTTGCCATGGAGGCTGCAATCAAGAGTGAAAACCAAGTCTTTAAGGAAAATATATTAGCTGTGAATCAAAAACATCCCAAACAAAACGTGCAAGTGCTTGGGTGCACCCAAGCGAGAGAACAGCCTACCAGCTCTGATATAATACCAATCAGGATCATATGGTGCAAGCTCCTTAAATTTAGCAGTCTTCACAATATCAGTCCATGGTGGCAACTCAATCTGTTCATCAACAGAGAAGGAAAATAGATCATAACCCCTATACTACAATCATACTAATGATTAATTATATCAAATCAATGAACAAGTTAAGAAATACATCAAAGCAAGATTTCATCACTCAAAACAAAATACTGACAGAAACTTCATAAAATGCTTTTATTTATGTCTCTCCCAGTGCTAAGCAGAAAATACTGACTATTTTCCTTCAATACAAAAAAGGAGAAAAAACCATGAAAATAGGGCTAAGCAACATCAATTGAAACCGGTATTACAAACAATCCTCAAGCACCCAAGCCACAAACTACAGCTTCAAGAGGTTAACAACCACACCACTAAACAATGGTTGACCCACATGTGAGATGCCTCCTGATTCACTAAAACTCACATGAAGCTTCCAAAAGATGAAAACAAATCACTTCTCTATTCCCCCTCCTCTCCTCACCATCTGCCTCCCAAGACTAAATCAACTAGTGCATATTCTACACATGCCATACTTTTGATTCTAGTGACCCGGTTCAGAAACAATCATGGGTTGGTTCTTACACTGTTAGCGGCCAGACCAAACAGCACCATCTGTCAGAAAATCCTCAAGATGTATACCACAAACAAAAAACTACAAATCCCTATCAGCCATGAATAGAAACACACAGCTCAAGCACTAAGCACATATCACATAGTTTTTTCATTAAAAAAAAACACTACAGAAACTAAAACCTACTTCCACATAAACCCAATTTACCATTCACTAAAACAACAGATCTAAGATGAAAGAATACAAAAACTACACTTATAGATTTGTTTTTGGAGCATGTGCAACAAAATACCTTGCCAGATCTTTTGAGGTGATCGGAGTAAGCCTTGACGAACTCATGAGGAGACACGTCCTTGACAGTTTTTGCTGTTGCCATTGTTCTTCACCTGCAAGAGAGCTCTTTTTATGCAAGCAACGAGCTAGGTAGCTCTCTATCTATCTCTTGTCTCTCACTAGGGCTTCCTGTGGTAGTTCTAGTGGTATTAATATAGCAGCGGCCAGTATCCTTAGGGTTTCGATTCTCTGTTTATTTTCTTTTGACCCGATTGTTTCTTACATCACGGATCGGGTTTCTTGATAGTTTGGCTTTCGTGGGCCTATTGAATGTTAATATCAGTTTTGGGCTATTTGGATTAGCTTTAAGCCCAATAGTTAAATAGGCTCTCTTTTTTCCCTTAGAACATAAAAAAGAAAAGGAAAGGAAAACCATCTAAACAAATAAAATCATGCTTATATCACAAAAGATTCATCATAATTAATTGTAGAGCAATGAAAATTAGTAGAGTTGATATGATTTATTTATTAGTTTTTTATCATTATATTGCACCAGCATTATTTTTAATGCTGATAATTATTAATTAATTTTCTAGTATTCAAAAATTAATAAACTATAATGCTTCTTAAAATTAAAAAGCTTGACTTTCAAAAATTTATGTAAGTTTTGACAATTATAGTTATGTTAATTTTTTTATTCTTTAAAATTATAAATAAATTTAATTGGAAATAATCAAATATTAAATAATTCAATTTTATTATTTTTAACATTATAAATCATTTTTCTTTTAATCAGTTCTTTTCATTTATATTTAATATGAATTCAAATTAGCAATATGTACAAAAAAACAACATATACATGTGTGTGTCATATTATTAGTGTTTACCTCAAAGATTAAAAAACAACATTCGAGATTAGAGAAATATTATCTATAAAAAATAATTATAGATTCAATTTAATAAAAATTAACAATAAAATATTGATTTTATTTTATTTTGGTTCTCAAAAGTTTTAGGCTTTTTAAAAAACTTAGTTATTTTTATCAATTTTATCTTTCAATATTAGACTTATTAGGTATTAGATTTTATAACTTATTTTGATTTGATTTTTATGGACTTATCTAGTCCTCATAACACAAATTGCAAGTTTTGTGAGGGTGCCGTGTTAACTCAGGTTTTTCGTGATTAGTTTTTTTTTACGAAGTTATTATGATCTCATAATTCAGATTATGAATTTTATGGGTTAGACAGGTTCATTAAAAGTTTATTTTTTGTTATTTTTTTTTTCAATCTCATCTTTTAATATTGAGTCAATTGAGAATTTAACTTTATAATTTTCTTAATTTCTCTCTCTAAATAATTATCTCGGGTTTGACAAGTTAACTTTATATTTTTTGTCTTGTTTATTTGAATATTTTTCAATTTAAGTTGATTGAGAATCAGGTTTCATGATGTTTTTTTTTATAAGATTATCATATTTTTATGAACCAGATCAAAGGTTATGTTCATTGACTCAAGTTTTATTTGTTTTTTTAATTTAATCCTTCAATATTGAGTTGATTACGAATGATATTTCATTATTTAGGTTATCTCGATCTTATTAACCACGTCAAAGGTTTGGTCAATTAGCTTGAGTGGTTTTTCGTGTCATTTATTTATTTTTATTTTATCTTTCAACATTGAGTTGATTAGAAATTGAGTTTCATAATTTGTTTTAGTTTGTATTCTACAAGTTTATCTCAATCTCATGATATCAGTTTGGTAAGTTAACAAAGGTTGATTCAGTGTATTCGCCTAGATGAATTTTGTTTTAAATCTTATTCATGTTTTATCTTATTCTTTGAGGGCTCAAGGAAACTCATGTTTTTTCAATTATGAACACAATGGTGTGAAATCTATTCTCTCACTTTTGTTGAAAATGATAACGGTTGGTGTTGTCTGAAAATGATAACGGTTGGTGTTTCCTGGTGGCCAACTTATTGACCAAAGAAGAAGATTGTCACATCATGCTTGCTATAAATAGAGAGACTTCTTAGAGCTTTAGGAAACAGTTAAAACACAATTGAATGTGTTGTGAGAGCCGAAGAAAGTTGAGTTTTACTTCTCCTTGTATTTGTATTATTATTTGCTTAATACATACAGATTAGTAGAGCTCTGCAGAGTAGGTAAGTTGCTGAACCACGTAAATCTTAACGACAGGGATAAGAAAATAAATCAGGGAAATGGAAATTTTAAAGAAAAAGCAAAACATGAATTGAGAACTTCATATTTTTTTTCCCACTAGTTTTTCACAAGAACACAAGCCGACAGTCCTCAAAATTGCAACTAATTGGTTGCCTCATATACAGATGCAGATGATGTAAAGAATGATTGGGAAGCGAGGTGAGTGGGAAAATGGAAGCAGAGTCAACATTATTAAGTGTACTAATTGACAAGGAACGAATGAATACCTAACCCTCTCCCTCCACCTGTTCTTTCTCCCCTCCTACTGCTCGTAAGTGTAGCTGCTGACATCGCTCCATGATGATACACAGCTCTTGATCTTCTTGTGTTGTGGTATGTGAAACTTTGGATCTCTTGGCACTGTTGGATGCTTCATTGACCTTCACAAAATCCAAACGGAGAAGACAATACAACAAGTCATTTCACTAACTAGTTCATTCAGCAAGAAAGCTGCACTGAAAAATGCGCATTTTATCTTTTAGAAGAAGGGCTAGCTGGTACAAATCAAACCAAGGAGATATAAGCACCACAATCTTCAAATCAAACAAAGATTGCAAAGAGTACAATCTCAAGCTTGTAGGATCCATGACCAAAAATGCCAAAAACATTTCAAAAACGTTTTCCAAACACATCAAAAACACATGAACAAATAACTTTCAAAAGCGTTTTCCAAACGCATTCCCAAATACCTCCTTAAAGACACATCAAAAACACATTTGAACAAACACCATGGTCCCTTGGACCTTTGCTTTCTCCCCTTCAGAAGAAAGGTTGAGCTTTGCCACTGTAAACAACCCACCATAGCCATAGGGGAACGAAGAAGTGCCTTACAAGACACACACATGCGAATAAATAAACCAGGTAACCCTTACCTTCTGGGAATGAATGGCCGGTCGAAATAGGGCATGGGCTGTGCTTTTGGAACGAGTTCCTTTCTCAATCTGCGTATCTCTTCCTCTTCTTCCACCTACAAGAGCCAACAACGAATTTGAAGATTTTAATCAGAAAGAAATATAACAGCATCACCTTAAAATCATGCCTTTTCTTTCCATATTTACCTTTCGTTGCCTCTCTCTTTCCATCTTGTACTGCTCAATCAGGCTCATCTTCTCAGATACCTGACAGCATTGTAATAAAAAGAAATGATGACGTTACTTCCAGGTTTCAAGTCTTGGTGCTGTAATAAAGTTTCAGCTAGCTAGAACCGTCGAGTAACAACAAATGAGTAAGAACATGATTGCCCGCACACGAAAGCACAAAATATGCACAAACACCACTTATCAACCATGAGGAGGGGCAACAACCTCAATCTAAGAGAGGCATTCAACTGTAAACCATGCTTCTATTAGATGTTCTCTTCTACCAGAGTATCGAAAGTTAATTGTTACAGGCTTCAATATACCCATTTTCTGGTAGTTTAATCATAAACCGAGCAGTGCCCCTATCAAAATCAGCACTAAAACCCCGTATGCTAATCACTATTGTTGGAAAATTACCTGATGATCAAAGTCAGCACGCTCCACGGCCCGAATATCACTATGGAGCTTCAGGTCAACGGGCCTGGTGTTTTCTTTCACTGGAGGTTTGATTAGGCACTGCAGACAACGCCAATGTGAGTAATTCATGATCAAAACGTATGGTTAAAACTGAACTACATGACATGTAAAATTAGACAGAGAATATCAATGAAATTGAACTCATGAACACATCTATTTTCCTGAATCCTTGATGCATATTCCTCATGACAGAAACAGGTCAACTAATCTCAGTTCTGTAAACTGTTTATTTATAAGGCATCTTGGAGTATCAATTGCCTTCCCTACTCAGTCAGATAAAGGACTAACCTCTGGTTCATCTGTTGTCCAAGGCAGGCCTTGTGCAACAGGAATCCGCAGCCTCTCCTCCTCCATCATTATTTCTTGAATCTTCTTTGTGAATTCCTCTTCCTTCTGTCTTCCCCTTTGCTACAATGGGAACCAATCACAAAATTTACAATGCGATTCATTACAAAGCAATGTGAACACTTCATGTTCAGCTCTCATGATGGCAAAAAAAGAAGAAGAGAAAGCTACGCACCTCTGTCCTGAGCTTAAATGGCTTTTGGCTTGTGACTCTAAGTTGCTTCTTGTTCTTCTGTCTCCTCACCCCCATTGTTCCACTTGACTCGGCACTCTAAAAATTCAAACAAGGTCATCAAAATCATAAGCTTAAATATAATACACATACATAGATCAAATAGGAAATTACGAGGCAAAAAAAAAAAACTCACATTTCTTCGGCTTCTCCTGCCTCCACTAAATGACCTGCTAGCATTACTGGCATTTCAAAAAAAAAAAAAACAGAATATCAATTACTCATTAGAACCTAAATTAAAAACTAAAGTATGTTTTCAAATGTGGGGTTCAATGAAATCAATTCATCAATTATTACTAACCTGCCTTGACTGCCATCCCATGAAGAGGAAAGAGAAATCCTTGAATCCAGCCCCAGATTCTCAGAAGTTAAACAGAAATCAGATGGACAGAATGATGAAGAAGAGAAGTTTGTCTCTGATACATCAGCAGGCTGAAATCTAGGCAATGAAAATGAAGAAGAAGAAGAGTATTCAGTCTCGGGCAGCACTTTAGGATGCTGCAATCCAGGCAAAGCCCACTGCATTGCCTTCTTTCTATTCTCCTTTATCTCATCCTCTTCAGTCTTGTCTGATTCCTTTGGATTTGGTAGGGTAAAAAGCTTCTCGAAGGCATCAACCAAATGCTTCACTTTCCCACTGTCAGGTGCACTGTTTCTTGCATCTTCAAGTAACTTATCTCTCCTTCTCTTGATTGTAGAGCTACCCATTTGTCCCGATTTCTCGCTTTCGCAGGAATATGGAGCATCTGATCCGTCTCTATCTTCATTCTCTAGATTTTGAGCCACAAAATGATTTTTTATCTCCTCCTCTTCAAATTCTACCATAGCTTTATAATCAGAACCCTTTTCTTTATCTGTTTCACCTTTCTCTTCATCATTCCTGTTCTTGAAAAACTCCTCCTGCGAAGCCCTTAATGTCTCATAGGCAACACACAAACACTTGTTTACATTGTCCCCATATTTCTCCTTGCACTTGCAATCCACAGGAGTGGGATTTGAACTCAAAGCCCCTTTCTTTGATTTCTTTTTTGCCACTACAAACCTTCTTTCCCTAATCTTGTTTCTGGGCGAATAAATGACTGGATTTAGATTCAAAGTCGGATTCCTCGAGACAGATTTTTGGGATTTTGCAGATTTGGTAAGAGGAGAATTTGTGGGTTTCGAACAAGGACTTGAATGAGAAAGGTTTGGATTTGAATTCTCAGATAACTTTGATTGGAACCCATGTGGGTCTTTCATCGGAGTGGCTGATTTTGGATTCTTTGTATGCAAATCCATCAAGAATCACTTCAAAATACCAAAATCAATAAAGGGTTTTTCGATTGGAAGTGTTTTTAGATTGAGAGGGAGGGCAATTGGGGTTTGTTTCTTTGATCAATGAGAGCAGGCAATGAATGAGGGCATAGACGGTGCTGTGTGAAGAGAAAAAAGAAACGTAGGGTTTTGGACGCTCTTCGTAACGGCTAGTTTTTTTGTGGGGTTGTGGTTTTGTAGGGCGATGGATTGATTCGTTTGAATTTTGTTTCGGGTTTTTGACCGTTAGATGGTGTGTGAATATTTTGGAGGTGGCGGAATGAATCTGATTACCAACCGTTATGGCTATAGAAAATTCCCTCATTTTTGATATTTAAAAAATTAAGGATTTTAGAAATTTTTAAATCCTCAAATTTCTTGAGATTCTTTTATGTTTAGGTTTTGTTTGGGTGAGTTTGAGTTTTTGTAGATGATGTAGAATTTATTGAATATTTTTTAATGTGTATTTTTTTGGATCTCATCGATAAACCATAAACTCATCTCGCTCACCATCACATCTCCAAACATGTACTTAGAAATCGAGAGAATTTTATAATAATAAAACACTACTATGAATCTATAAACAAATACATTTGTTTTGTTTTTAAAATTATAAATATTTATTAAACATATCACAATAATATATATATAAACTTGAACTACTATTAGAAATAAATATACATTATAAGGTTATGCTAGAAGAGATTAGAGAAAGAAAGGGTGTTGGGTCTGAGGTGATGGGGAAAAACCATCATCTTCTATGTTTAGATACAGAAAGAATAAGTAGAGGGGGATCTATAAAGGGTATTGAAAACTTTATAGTTTTTCTTTTCTTTTTTCTTTTTTTAATAACAAAAGAAGGTATTTTTAACATTAGTAAACTTTGATTCATGATAATATTGTATAAAAACTAGTCATAAGCCCTGGACTTTCATTTAGGACTTATTTTATAAGCCTTTTTATATTTTTTTGAGGAATTTCTTTACTTGAAACAATAAATTTTGTATTTTGGAGTTTTTTTTATTGATGGTTTATATATATATATTAGATGATGCAAGACAAATGAAAATGCGATAAAAAAATATGGGGAAAAAATATATACAATCTAATAATGTATATGTTTTTCAAAAAGAAGAAGGGAGTGAATGCTCACAGTTAATTGTCTTATATAAAAAATATAATATTAAATACATACCTAAAAATCTATACTAAAGGAGTAATAGTAACTAAAATCACTTTTAAATTTTCACCTAGAACTATCATTTGCCCAACTCATCTTAAGTTCCACTCTAGCTATTCTATTATTTTACATAAATGAAAAAACAAAAACAAGACTCAAATGAAAGAAAGAACTTCCATATTAATCTCCATACCATATAGGTCATGTTTGACATTGCATTTCAAAAATATTTTTGAAAAAAAAAATATTTTTTATTTTTATATTTTACTTTAAATTGATTTTTTTGGTGTTTTTACATTATTTTCATGTGATGATGTTAAAAATATTTTTTTAAAAAATAAAAAATATTATTTTAATGTATTTTTTTTTTAACAAAAAACAGTTTAAAAAACAACTTCAACAACACTCCCAAACAAGCACATAAATCATAGAAAAGACAAAGAATATATATGCAAAGAATTTTAAATAGCACATAATTAAGAAAAAGAAATAAGAAGAAAGCAAGAAAAAAAATAAGGAAATCTTTGGAAATTGGCATAGGTAGGATGATTGAAAAAACTGTTATCCATGAACAACAAAAAGTTTACTCCTTCATCTACCGTGTCTTCTCTTTGACGTCTAAAACTAATAAAATAATGAATTCATTACAGCAACAACAACAACAATAATAATAAGTTAGTTCTTTCTTTCTTTGTTCTCTATATAAGACTTTAAATTTGTTAATCTTGCCTGAACTCACATATATATAAAAATATAAGTTAACAAAGTTTGGTTGGAATCCAAATATTTCAATAGAATTGTTGGTGCTAATAAAATAAAAATCAATTCAATATAATGCAGTAATTATTACTTAGTGGTCAAAATACATGAACTTCATATACAAATAAACTAAAAAAATAACACTTTTTATTCAAAACTTAATTTCTCTTACTGTTTGGTCTATAGTAAGACGTAGGAGGGAGCAAATTACTACATTTTAGTGGTAGAGAAAGAAAATATGATTCATAACTATTTCAATCATCAAAATAATTGATGTGAATATATATGTGTGTGTGTGTACTCTAATTTTTTTAAACCATGATATTTTGTTTTGTTCTTGTAGCTTTTTGCATGTGTTTTTTTTTAATTAAGATCTTAAAACATGTCATTTTATGATATTGTTATTTGAAACATATATGACTTAACTTTTAATTTTACATCTTACTATTTTTCTTATATATATTTTTGGATGCGAAGAAACTCTAACAATTAAAAAGAGTATTTTGTGGGTCCGGGTGAGTGAGTAAACCCCAGTTGTCACAGACTTTTTCAAGGGGTGCATACCCTTACTCGAACTCGAGACCTACTGTGTAAATCACAAACTCTCTGTAACCTCAAACTTAATATCCAAATAAGCATCTAATGAAGTAAATCGATCACGTACTTGTTAGGGGAGGAGAGCAAAAGAAGTAGAAGAAAAGAAATGACCACTAGCGACAAATCATCAATCTCTTGCCAACACGCTTTGTACTATGAGAAAGAGGAAATGATGGTTTGCAAGAGATAGAGGAAGATAGCATTTGACTATAGGACATCGCCACACATGCCTTTCAAAGGGTACGAGTACGTCTAATTCCTCGTGCATCCTCGTTAAAAAGGAAATTACAATAAAGTGACCATACAAAAAAACTTTTTTTTTACCTAAAAGATTATTTTAGTATTTCTATTTAAATTTTTTTTTGTCTCCATAATGATTTTCTAAATTATATTTGTGGCAAAATATCTCCATTCAAAAGCTTCTGTTTTGTGCTTAGAGGGGCAAAATAAATAAAAAATCATTGTGAATTCACTAATCTCAATCAAATTCGATTCTCTAATCTCAATCAAATTCGATTGTTACTTATTGCTTGATGGATGATAATCATATATGAATTAGAAAAAAAAGGTGACGCAAAGGCCATGTGCCTAAATGCATGGGAGGACATGATATGACCATTAAACTTACTTATGAGCATAAAGCATCGAGGCAGGCAACATGATCATCATTGTCTCTCACCTCTAGGTTTTTTTTCTTCTTATATTCCAGCTTCAACCACACTCAACATTCCCCGAGATCTCAAGCAATTTCATCCCTTGATTTTGAAGTATGCACTTTACACTTTACCGAAAAAGGTGCTCCCATTTTAGTTCTAACTCAGGTGCACATGATCATCATTGCTCCAATGCACAACTGCATCAGCAATATAGAGTGCTGAATTATTTAAAAAATAAAAGAATTTTAAATGAATTGATGAGTCTCACTTTTTTAAAGACTCGTAAAAAGTTAAGTTATAAATATTAAACATGATTGAGGATATACTCGATGCAAAATATATATTACAAGTTGAGCGAGTTAAAGCAAGTTAATAGTTTTTTTATAAAAAAAAATGAAAACAATAATTATTTGAAAACTCCACTTGGCTAGTTTGGTGTTTTCATATGCGTTATTTTTTGTTATCAAAATGGGCTAGGGGGGTGTTTTGGTAATTTATATTTTTAATACTTTTTTTATTAAAAAAGTTGTTGGCACGTCTGTCTGACGAGCCAGTGGTTTTGTTCCGTATACAGGTGGTGCATGACAGTCCATGCAGTGACTAAAAATTGTCAAACATTGTCTCAATTGATGCATCACCATGTTCTCTTCCCAATGGTGGTTTGTTTGTCAGTGCATGATGGTCAAAGAGTTACTATTACATGATGATCAAAGAGTTACTATTGGTCAATTGTTTTATTCTCTTTCTTTTCTCTCTCCTGGAACCAAATATACATATAAGTCCTCCTTGTTTATGCTTTGTACATTTCAATTTTTGGTCTCTAGATTTCTTTTTTCATCCTTATTTAATCGATAAAAGTTTTAATTTATTTCAATTGCGTCCTTCAATTGAAATTGATCATATATTTTAGTTTTTCATTTAATCCCTTATTCTTTTAATTTTGTTCTAATTCCTTTAATTTTCTCAGTTCTTTTGAAGCAATCCTTATTTTTTCATATTTATATGTATATACTCTTAGTTCTAGTTTTTAGCTTTTATCATTTTATCTTTTATTGATTTTTCTTTTCAATTTAGTCCTTTAATTTTTATTTGTGTAGATAATCATTTTATAATTGATATTTTTTCTTTTTTTTTATTATTTCCTCCCTTTGTTCTCTTTCGGGTTTTTATTTGTACTTCAAATCAAATGTTTTTTTAATACTAATAATATTTATTTTAGTTTTATCATTTTTTTAAAAAAAATTGCTTGCTCTTTTGTTAAAAAAATTGTGTTTTTTATTTTATTCTTCGGAATAATTTCATGATTTTCACTATTTAGACAATAATAATAATAATCTTAGTAGTTGTAATCATGATAATAATAATAGTAACATTACTAATGATAATGATGAGAACAATAATAATTTATTATAAAGGCTATAGTTCTTATGATATTAATAATTATGGAAGCGATGATGATGATAATAATAATAATAATAATAATAATAATAATAATAATAATAATAATAATAATAATAATAATTCATAAAATAATATTAAGAATATCGAGAATAATAAAAACAATTATAGTGATGATATTAATAATGATAATGATACTAATGATAATTTTAATGATATTAAAAAAAATAGTAATATTAGTAATTATAATAGTGATTATAATCGTGATGACCGTAGTGGTGATACCACTACTAGTAATAATTAAATAATTGCACTGATAACAATGGTGATGATAATAAGAGTAATAATAATAATAATTATAGTTGTGATGATAATAACTATAATGATGATTTAAATAATAATGGTTATAGTGATAATAACGATAATAACACAAATGATGGTGATAACGATAATGATACGGATAATAATTAGGATATTAATTATTTACATTAGGGGCTATAGTGACAATTTAACTATCATAATAATAATGATGAGAATAACAATTATAACAATTTGTCATTCAATGTTATATTGTTTTTTTTTGTATAAACCACGCAGTGTCCCAAGCGCTGGCCCAGACTAATCCACGTTCGCACCGGGTGGGCCTCGAAGGGGTGAAAGTGCTCCCCAAATGACCAGCTCCATACAAGAGGAGGGTTTGAACCCCTAACCTCTCTTAAGGGATGAGAGCGCCCTCACCACTCACACCAGGACCCCTTGGGTCAATGTTATATTGTTAAGAATTGAGTTTTGTAATTTCTCCATATATGATATTTTAGAATAGTAATGATAATAACATTAGTAATGACGATGACAACGATAATAATATCAATAATAATTAGGATATTAACTATTTATATTAGTGGTTATAGTGATAGCTATAATGATAGTAACAATTTAACTATCATAATAATAACAATGAGAATAATAATTATAATAATTTATCCTTCAATGTTATATTTGTTAAAAAATGAGTTTTGTAACTTCTCCATACATGGCATTTCAGATCTAATATCCCGGATTGATGATTTGAAAAAAAACGTGTGGCTTAATGTTCTTTTTAACATATATTATACTATTGGCTTGCTTTACGTTGACCCGATTAATTTGATAAATCTAAAAATAACATACAATTAGTAAAACACAACATAACTCAAAACAAGAAGAAGAAAAAATTGTTTCTTAAAAAATATTGAAACCATAATGTATTGAATCAACTGGATTTAACTTGTTAAATTCATAATTTTAATTATGAGACCATAATAATTTCATATCAAGCTTAACAAATAAAAGAAGAAGCCAAACATTGTCTTGAAAGACTCTTTTTGTTCATGAATCTTGCATATCTATTTAGAGTCGGTTTAAGGTGGACGGGGCTTTAAAAAAAGCAATAAATAGAGTTTTTTTAAAATATTTACACTATTTTTTAATGTTGTCTAACAAGTACAACACTAAGCAATCTTCATTTTATATTTGATCAAACATAATAATTAAACATACTTTAATTATTTATTTTACAAAATAGAGATCTTAGGCCATTCATGTAGCGAGACCCATAGCTTAAGCCCGCCATGCATGCATGTAATGCTATTCGGGTAACTGCCACTAAAATTCTAGCTGTACAATAACGCGTTGAATACTTTTCCGTTAACCTTCCAATACGTCAACGGGGGGCGCCATTCCTTTAGGCGTAAATAAATTCCACGGTATTATTTTGTCCAAAACAATCAAAGCCACCTCTTTTGAATTTACCTTTCTACCCCCGTCCCTCTCTCCCCGTCCCTCTCTCCCTGCCTAATTCCGGACCGCGGAATTTACTCCAGAGAGCTACGTTGCAACTAAAAGTATTATACACTTTTAGTCACTCTTTTTTTTTTTTTTTCAAGATCTATTATTCAGCACCTATATAACTATACGTTAAAGTCATGACAATCCGATGGTCAAATTTAATAAATTAATTAAAATCAATTTTGTTTTTTATTTCATTTTTTTTGCTTTAAATTAGTTATTTTTTAGTGTTATTGGATTGATGCGTTAATGTTAGAAATAATTTTTTAATATTTTTTAAACAAAAATTATTTTAAAAAACAGCAATTATCGTACTCCCATGCGTTTGAAGATCTCCTTAACAAATAAATAAAAAAAGTGGATGTAAAAGTCAAGGGACTAGGTAATATTATAGAGAAAAGAGGGACCGAAATAAATATTGCTTATAAATACAGTAATTAAAGTATAATTTACTCAACCAATTAAGAATAAGAGGGAAGCACACAGGAGGGGCAGATCTAGGAATGGCGATGTGTATTTAAACACAACCCCGCTCTCTTCGCTCTCATTCCAACATCCAGTTAACAGAAGACGTTAAACAAATTACTCTGATCTCTCGATCTCTCTCTTTACATTCCGAGGTACAATTCCAATTTCATTTCTCTGTTTTTGCTAATTTAATTATGAAATTCGTTTAGATCTGATGATGTTCAGCTCCTCGATCTGTCATTTCAAAAAATGGATCTGATTGATTGGAAAATCATAAGATCTACCAACTTGAGTTCTACTAGATCTGCTTCCAAATTGATTCTTGCTCTTAATTTATGTTTGAATATTAGCATTCTAGGCTATGGCAGTACTTGCAGTTTGCTGTATTAGATTTTTGTTTTGTTTCAAATTTATTTATTTCATTTATCATCGAATGTTCAAGCAAAGGAATCAAAACGTATGAGAAATGCGTCGAGTTGATTATTGTCTATGAAATAATAGAAAGCTCTGCAACATTTTCTAAGATCCAAGATGGACTAGGACTTGATTCAAAGTGTAGATCTAGTCCAACATATTGTAAAGGGCTGAATTGACATTGATTGTGTTGTGGGAAATGGATTCAATTTTGTAGTTTGACGTTTTCATGTGCTGATTTGACACTTCATTGTGTGCGTGTGTGTGATTTGTGAATTGTACATGCGTTATTGTTGCTTGTTCATTGATCTGCTAGGGTAGGTTAGAGTTTGCTTTTTCATTTTTTATTTGTTTTCCTTCATAATGATTGGTTAATAAATTTACTTTCTTCAGGTTGTAAACTTTGAGTAGGAAAATGGTGAAGATCTGTTGCATTGGAGCAGGGTATGTAGGTGGGCCTACAATGGCTGTCATCGCACTCAAGTGCCCAGATATTGAGGTGGTGGTTGTTGACATCTCAGAACCAAGGATTGCAGCCTGGAACAGTGACCAGCTCCCCATCTATGAGCCAGGCCTTGATGATGTGGTGAAGCAGTGCAGAGGCAAGAACCTCTTCTTCAGCACCGATGTGGAGAAGCATGTTGCAGAGGCTGATATAGTGTTTGTTTCAGTCAACACCCCAACTAAAACTCAGGGTCTTGGAGCTGGCAAAGCTGCAGATCTGACATACTGGGAGAGTGCTGCACGCACGATTGCTGATGTGTCCAAATCTGACAAAATAGTTGTTGAGAAATCAACAGTCCCAGTTAAGACTGCTGAGGCTATTGAAAAGATTTTGACCCATAACAGCAAAGGGATCAAATTCCAGATCCTCTCAAACCCTGAGTTCCTTGCAGAAGGAACTGCAATCGAGGATCTGTTTCTACCTGACCGTGTCCTCATTGGAGGGAGGGAAACCCCAGAAGGCCAGAAGGCAATCCAATCATTGAAGAGTGTCTACGCTCATTGGGTTCCTGAAGACCGCATCCTAACCACCAACCTTTGGTCGGCAGAGCTGTCCAAGCTTGCTGCCAATGCCTTTTTGGCCCAAAGGATTTCCTCTGTTAATGCCATGTCAGCACTCTGCGAGGCAACTGGGGCTGATGTTGCTGAGGTGTCCTATGCTATTGGCAAGGATTCAAGGATCGGTCCCAAGTTCTTGAATGCGAGTGTTGGTTTTGGTGGGTCCTGCTTCCAGAAGGATATTCTGAATCTTGTTTACATCTGTGAGTGCAATGGTCTTCCGGAGGTGGCAGAGTACTGGAAACAAGTTATCAAGATCAACGATCACCAGAAGAGCCGATTCGTGAACCGTGTTGTTTCCTCCATGTTCAACACAGTTTCTCAAAAGAAGATTGCCATTTTAGGGTTCGCCTTCAAGAAGGATACTGGCGACACAAGAGAGACCCCCGCCATTGATGTGTGCAAGGGGCTGTTGGGAGACAAGGCTGTCCTGAGCATCTATGATCCACAGGTCACAGAAGATCAGATTCAGAGGGATCTTATCATGAAAAAGTTTGATTGGGATCATCCTCTCCATCTCCAGCCAAAGAGTCCCAAATCTTCCGTGAAGCAAGTGAGCATTGCTTGGGACGCCTATGAGGCAACAAAGGGGGCCCACGGTATTTGCATCTTGACGGAGTGGGAGGAATTCAAGACTATCGATTACAAGAAGATATACGACAGCATGCAGAAACCAGCTTTTGTGTTTGATGGAAGGAATGTTGTGAATGCGGAAGCGCTGAGGGAGATTGGGTTCATTGTGTACTCCATTGGCAAGCCACTGGATGCGTGGCTCAAGGACATGCCTGCTATTGCATAAGAGAGATGCTGATTGGTTAGCTCATGCAACTGGTCAACCAATTATAGTTTGAATCAGACCCGTTACTGTTTCTTTTATCGAGTATTGTCATTGTTTCCTGCTTTCATCCACTGCTGTTACTGTATGCATGACTGCCATGGTGAAAGGAGGAGACTTTTACATTTTGCCTTGCGTTTCCTAGCATCACAGTCATTTGGTACCTGTTTAGAGAAGTCAATTTGATGTTTATTTGGTTTAAAGTACTGTCATAAATGAAATGTTGAATTCAATAGATCAATTTTATCGTACTCTTATAAATGCCAATTTTTAATTCCTTTCGACTCTCGTAGATAGTTTTATTTTTATTTTTATCATTTTTTTATTTGAAGTTTGCTTTCAATTTCATCCATAATATTTTATTTCATTTTGTGGGGGGTCAAATTTAGGTTATATCTATTTTGTTTTAAATTATTTTTTTATTTTCATGCTTGATAAGTTATGAGTTTTAGATATTAACACTGGTTGACTTCAGTTTTTTTTATTATGTTCCTTTTAAATTTAATATTTTTAAAAAATTTAAATTTATTTTTGTGATTTTTTTGTTTTCTTGTCCATGGAGTTGTACCAATTCCATGCTCATAGTTGACAGGATAACTTAAGTTAATTCATATTTTTTTCTTCCAATTATGCCCTTTGATATCTAATTGTTTGATAATAGAGCTTGATTGCTTTTTTTAATTCCCAATTTACCAAATGTTGAATGATTAAATTAAAAAATTAAATAAAAAATAATATGACTTTACCCGAGTTAATATATCAAACTTGGGTCTAAAGCCTATATAACTTCATAGAAATCAAATAATTATTTTTTATAAAATTCAATTCTCAATCACCCTAATATTAAAGTTTAAATTTGAAAACAATTCAATTAAAAAGATACCCCCCCTCGATTCAACCTCACTAACATGTAAAACTTGTAGCAAAAGTTATGAGACAATGAGAAACCCATATAACATAAATAAAAAAGAACAATCATGAAATACAATTCTCAATTAAACCAATGTTAAATGATAAAATTGAAAAAAATAAAAATTATAAAAGAATAAAAAAATAACTTGAGCCAATACGCAACTAACTCTTAAAACTCGTAACTTAAATTATAAAAATAAGATAATTTCATAGAAAACAAACTAAAATAAATCATGAAATTTAATATATAAAATTATTATCTTCTTATAAAAAAAAATATAAACAATCCTAAAAAATTTACTTACCAAAACAAAAAATGCCTTTGCATTTCACTATATCTATTTGAAAATTAAGGATTACCATAATTCAATTTGTAAACATTTAAACATAAAAATCATTCAATCAATCTTCTGTAAAACGATCTAATTAAAAAATCAATCCCTTTTAAGCTCACCATTTTTCCAAAAGTAACAATACATGAGGGGTGTTTAGGAGGAAACACTTTGTTTTTTTTTTTTAAATTAATTTTATTTTTATTTAAATAACAAATATTTTATTATTTTTGATTATTTTAATAAGATAATATTAAAAATAATTTTTAAAAATAAAAATATATTATTTTAATATATTTAAAAATAAAAAACACTCCTAAAACCAATCTTCCACGTTACCCACAAAACACAATAGTATTTTCACGTGCCAAATGTTAAGACGCAATTAACACAGCTCCACGTGTCAAAATAATATTCTTTCATAAACTCCTTACATCATAATCGTCATCATTAGTTAACCCATGACAACGAGCGCACGAGTCGTTTTCCTGATCTGTCCTCTTAGATCCCAGAATCCACGTGTCAATTTCCGTAATTCCTCTTCAGATCCTTTCCTCATATGGTCTTTTCAGCTCCTTTCACAGCGAGCCCTCGAGGGCCCTCTCCTCGGACACCGAACACCCCTACATTTCCTATAAATCGTGCCCTAACTAGAACAATTTTCGACCCCAAATCTTCATTCAATTCAATTCCAGATTCTCCATTTCTCAGTTTTGTTCAATTTGATCTGGTATTCTTTCAATTCGCTCTTTTCTCTTTCGAGCGAACCTACTTTTATCCCTTACCGTGCTCTAAACTCATTTCTAGGGTTAGGGTTTTGATACTCTCTTTGATTCTTTGATTTCGAACTGAGTTTTGTTCGATCCTCAAGTCTGATCTTGTATATTTGAATTTCATGGCTTAAATTTATCTGGGCCAGTTGAATTTCTAAAAACTTTTCTGAAATTTTGAAAATTTAGGTTTCTTAAAAATTCTTCAACTTTATCCGTTCTGTTTGAATCTATTGCTTTCCCTTCTGTCCCTTGTTCAACACCTTTTTTTTAATGTAAAGTTGTGCTATTACGATAACATAAACTAGGGATCTATAATTTTCTTATTTTTGAATTAGGGTTTTTGGTAAATTCGATATTTTCAATTTCACCAATCCTGTTCAACGACCAATTTTCTAAAGGTAAGATCGAGCTCCTCTAGCTTATTCAATTTTGTTATTTTTTAAGTAATAAATTTATTTATAGATGGTTATTATTTATTGGTTATCCCTTTCTTTCTTTGCTTTTAGTAAAAACTATAACACTCGAATTACTAAAAAAAATGGTTTGGTAATAACATAATTAATTAATTTTAAAATAGAATATTTTTCATGGGGTGTGAAATAAAAGTGTTTTAATATCAAGAAATGAAGTTTTGTACAGGGAGCGCATAATGACTACATATAGCAGTATATGATGACCCTTTTTGTTAGTGTGGTGGATACTAAAATTCCCATATGCATGAAAGTCTTTAACTGATATCCTTTTGGTAATTTGGGTGGTTTCCACTTTAGCTTCTTCTTGTTTGTTTATGTCGAAGGAATCTTACCTTTCTACCTTCAACTTTCCAGAAATGTAAAAGAAAAGTCGCCCTTCTAGGCAGCTTATGTCATAATTGTTGTGGGATGGTGTGTATTTTCATTTCTAGAAAACCAGTGTTGTAGTGTTTCCGTGAAAGCATCTAATACTTTGAATCTTTACTTTGTTTCTGTTTAGCTAACATGAGTGAAGATGATTCTGATTTGCAGATAAAAAATGGTTCACAAACGTGCCTTTTCTGATGATAATTTGTATGAGTTTGCTTGTAAGCACCCCAGACAAATGGAGCACATTGACCATCTTGCTCCTATTTTTCCACTTGACAGTGGGCACCAGAAACATCTTGTTTCAGGTAAAGGAGCTGCTGCTGGTGTCTGTTATTTACGAGTTCTTGCATTGTTTTGTACATTGAAACTTGTTACATTGTGTATTGTGGTGCTGTACTCTGATTCTTTTCTCCCATTCATTTAGTCTGTCCATTCTGATGACTTGACATTCAAAAAACTTCCAACATGAAATTCTGGCTTTTATGGTATATAGATTTTGGAATGGCAATCATTCCAATGTTGATTTGTGAGAGTATATTGGTGTCATTGTGATTGTTGTGATATGCATGCAGTGGTTCATTTTGCACCATATGTGTTAAATGTTTTTTGCGTATTAGAAGTAATTTTTTTTCCGACTCTCTAGAAGATGCTAACATTCTAGTGCTACAGATCTTATAGGGATTAAAAACACAATAGTGTGTTTTTTAATCACTTTCTCGTGTCTCCACGATTACATGCCATATTTTAATTTGTTATTGGAGTTCCCTAGTTTATTAGCTGACCTACAATATGATAATGAAGGTGATGACAGTTTTAGAAAGTGTCAAGAAGTAGGGAGGTCTGCAAGTGACCTGTTCAATGAATGTTCAATTGGGACTAGCAAGGGATTTGAACCTGGTGATAATGGTTCTTTCCCCCACTTTTTGTGGACCAGCAATGAGATACTTGAAGCAGATAATTTATCATTCTTCCCAGAATATTTTGATCATGGACACCAGCCCAGGGCTTTACTTGAGCCTGAAGAGGCCTGCCCATCTCTTGATTACCCTTTTCAGAAGCAGGTTTCTGTTGGACCAGAGCATCAAGCTTATGTCCCAGAGTGGGACTACCAGGGTTCAAGCACCTCCCTGAACCAGCTAGATGAGTTTAACCTTCAAGTTGTACGTGCACATTCATCTAGCCCAGGTGTCACAATTGATGGTGGTTATGAGGAGAACCTGATGGGCACTTGTATCCTTCCCATGCCTGACCTGGAAGCATCTGCAAATTATTGCTATGAAGCCACCAATCATGACTGTGTGTGCCCTGATGCAGGTTCTATCAGATGCATAAAACAACATGTCTCAGAAGCTAGGCTGAAACTTAGAGAGAATCTGGGGGAGGATATTTTCAAGGGGTTGGGGTTCTGTGATATGGGAGAGGTGGTTGCAAATAAATGGACTGGTGAAGAAGAGCAAGCATTCCACGAGGTGGTCTTATCTAATCCTGTTTCTTTGGGCAAAAACTTTTGGGACCATCTCCCATCAACATTCCCTTCCCTAACAAAGAAGGAGCTTGTCAGTTATTATTTCAATGTATTCATGCTCCAGAAACGTGCTGATCAGAACAGGTTTGACCCTCTAAATATTGACAGCGATGATGATGAGTGGCAAAAAATTGAGGGTGAAGCAGTAGAGGAAGATGAGGATTCTGCGGTGGAATCTCTTACCGGTCAGGATTCCTCTGCTTCCTGTCAAGAGGATCATGCTGAGAAGTGCAATGAATATGTTGAGGATGAGGATGAAGCTGTTGCTTCTAAAGATGGTGTTGATAATGTGGTTCATAGAGTTGCAACTGATGCTGAGTATGAGGGAGATGTAGATGATTTTTCAGGAGCACATGTTCGGATTTACAATGGTGATTGTGTTGGTGACCTTGGACCTAAACAATTCAGTGGAATTGCTGGGACCAGCGCAGCTGACTGTGATGTTCAAGATGATTCATGCACGTCGTATGAGCATCATCACGACAGCATTGATTGCTATGGCCCACTTGATATGGGAACTGATGGGAAGTCAAGAGTGATATTTTCACAGTAAATATTCTTGATGGTTCGGTTCCTCTGCTGTTGGTCTGCAAGACTGGATATTATCAAGGGATTGATGTTATTAGTCATTGAAACTTGAAGAAGTTGCAACCTTTATTCAATGTTTATTTCTGGGAAGAGCGGTTGTCCTTTAAATCCTTCCAAATTAAGGTTGGCTCTTGTGGGCATCAGTATTCAAGAGTCTGGCAGGTCATCATTTTCCAGGACTGGCCTTTCATGGTTCATGTGGCTCAATTAAAGAGGATTTCAGACAGACAATAACTAGTAAATACTACTGCAAAATCCAATTTTGCTTGCAAAATTTTGAACATGTTGGTGGAGGGGCATTTTGCAAGATGCATTATATAGGACGTGGTTGATGTTCTTGAGTGAGCCAATGGAATCATCGTGGTGATATGCAGAGCTATAGGTGCGCGATTTGTTTAGCTGTTGCTTCAATCATGTTTCTTGTTATCTCAGCGTGATCAATCTCATGTAAATCATGCAATTTAATCACCCCACTGTAAGGCCACCCTGGACCAACATCTAAATTGAATGGTGTCGTTAAGGCATCTTATTTTATCTTCTTTGATTCCTCCGCCATTGACATTTCTGTTTTTTCTTCCAATGTTTGGTAAAGTTACTATAGCTGTTTCCAGTGTGTGTGTGTGTATATATACATATATATATATATATATATATATATATAGTTCTGATATTCATGGAAAACTGCACTGGTACCTTCGAATGCTCGTGGATGGGGCAAAACGCAAAAAGATGTTGAGATTCGAGGAAGGATTTCTTTGAGAAAAGGATGGCCATGTAAATGTCAACTTGCTCAAAATGGGGATGGAAACCTGGCAAGCCTAAACCAGGAGCACACAAGCGGAAAAGAAGAAGCTAAAACTGTGGTCTCATCATCAAAATAGAAAGCAAGGTAAGAGAGAGATCGCACTCGAACCCAATTTACTGCCGGCGTGTCGATGAAGCATTGGATCTAAAAAGTTGCTTGCTAAAACAGGCATCACGGGCTCTTATCTAATAAACAAGCAAAAAGAAAAGGGAAAAAAACAACCTCAACTCTGTTCACATTAGAATCTGAAACTGTATGAACATGACATCTTGGCTAAAATTATGCTTTTGCTCTAAAGATGTTGACTTCATGATGATTGTTTGACACTTAGTTTTGAAAATGTTTTTGAATATATTTGATTTTTTAATTTTAAATTAATTTTTTTTATATATTTTTAAATTGTTTTAACGTGCTGATGTCAAAAATATTTTTTTAAAAATAAAAAAATCATCAATTAAATACATTTATAATAAAAAATATTTTAAAAAAAAGACTCAGTCATACTATCAAATAGTCACCGATAAACACAAGAAACACCAAGTGGCCCCATAATTTGGCTTGGGAAATAGGTCATTTGACCACAATACCCTTCATATACAAAATGTTGGGCATTTTAGTAATCTCCTTCATCAAAATAAATGTTAGGAGGGCACTTGGGATACAACTAGGCCACCATTTCCTATTAAGATATCTACTTGTCTAAACTATATGGCTAATATTTTGACCACAAATTTCACACACCCTTCTCGATTCCTAAATCTGTATACCAATTCATATCCACACTTATTATGAGATGGTAAATGGGTTGCCCGCCGGCTGATAGTAAATCTGGTGGTGGCACGACGGGGGTGGCAGTGGAGAGGGTCTAACATTTTCATTGAGTTAGTCAAATAGGTCAAAGATTTGGTAAAAATGGTAACAAGCACAACGTAGAAACACAGAGCATGGTGAATTCACATAATTGTATGGATTGTTTGGTACTATATTTCAAAAATATTGTTATTTTTTTTTACTTGAAATTAAAATACTTTGGTGTTTTTAAATTATTTTCATGTACTGATATCAAAATAATTTTTAAAAAATAAAAATATCATTTCAATGTATTTTAGAGTGAAAAATATTTTAAAAAACAACAGCAATCATATTTTCAACCAAGCACTAAAACCAGGGTTGTCAATACCGTTATGTTCCAGCCGGAACGTTCGTGCCATTAAAAAAATTGAGATAAAACGACATCGTTTTCGTCTCGGTTTTAATTCCGGCCCGTTTCAGAAATACCGGCTGGAAAGTTTCGGTACCGTTCTGGCCTTAAAATCCTCATTATTTTGATTAACATGTGATTGCGTTTCTAATTTTGAGATTATGTTTGTTTGACTTTGTGTTTACATTGTATAATTTAAAGTTAATTTATCTTGAATTTTAATTATGCTTGTTAAATTAATATTTTAATTTTTTTCATATATATATATATATATATATAATTATATATGAACTGTACAATCCCGAAACAGTACGCCAAAATACTCTGAAACCGAAACGTTCCGTGCCAATAAAAAAACCGGATCGACAACCAAAACGGTATCGAGAACTTGACTAAAACAGTCCATGCATCAACAATGATCCAAGTATTCGATCTGATCCATGTTGGCTGGCCTGTTGACGTGCGTTTTTCCCATTTTCTTTTATTGCCATTTGGGCTTAAATTAATTCAGTGCCCACTTCAAATCATCTGAGTTGAAGTTTTTTTTTCCTCCAGTTGTTGCCAAACTTCTTTTTTAATTAAAGAGAGGTCGAATATATATATATAAAAAGTAGTTTGAGAAGTTTAAATCACTAATCCCTATATATATGTCAGATGGCTAAGGAGTTCTTAAGCAAGGGATTAGTGATTTAAACTTCTCAAACTACTTTTTGACTAAAATTAACTGAGCAAAAAAGCAAGGACATACTCTTTATCCTAGTTATAAGAGATTCATTTTGACACATGTTAACCAGTTACTAGTTGATCTAGGCATGATACATGTAGGATAGAGAAAAAATCCAGTACTTTTACTAAAATTATATTTTTTTAAGAATTGTGTTGACGGACTAAAATTACAAAACTGTTCACATATTCTTGAAAGTTCTATGTAATTCTATTAAATAAAAAATAGATTTTTAATTTTCATGTCTTGAATCCCGAGTCCATGATCGGTAAAGTCTTGACATATACATATCATAAAACAAATTATATAGAATTACACAACATATCATAAACTCTCAAATTATATCATCATCACATACAAACAAAATAAGAGTATGTAATATTCAAACTGTAAATAAAATAATGTTAGAGTATATCACTATAAGACATCAAATCAAATTTAAAAGAAAAGGCCTCGCATAATAATAAAAAGAAAGGGTGAGTTCAACCAATTCAGTGAGAGAATAAATTTTAATATACATTTTATATATTATAAATTGTAAGTAGTACATATCTTGATATAAATATACATATAACGTATATTAGCATAAGATAGTGGAATACATGTTTGAAAATAAAATAAAACTTGAAGGTTACCACTTGGGATTATCACTAACACACATGATGATGTCTATCTCATTAACTAGGTATACAAACATGATTTTCACAAAGACTAACTACCTTTTATTAGTATGGAGCTTCTATCAAGTCCAATATCAAAACATAATAGGTATTCATATAATTATCAAAACAATTGAATGTCATATCAAATTATTCAACATAGTGCAAATAATATTTAATAAACTAATGAGTACATGAAAATAAATCAACATATAGATTTTCAAGAATGTCATCCTTACTCATCATATAATCAACATACATAATTTATTTATATTATATGAAAATAAAAACTTATTCCACTCAACAGAGAAACGGATACAAAAGACAAACAAATACTAAACCGAAGACTATTGAGGATTGCTAGCGTAACCCATAATGCATATGAAAAATACTATAAAATGACAAAGAAAAATAACATAAACGATTGGAGATCAACAAAGTCAAAATAGACTCATCTGATCAATCTCAAACATACCTTAAATCGATCGAGCCAAAAAAAAAATCGATCAACCTTTATTGTTCAATCAGCTGGTCGACCAAACCCATAAGACCAACTTGTTGATCTTGATATATATGGACTATTTGGTCTAACTAAGACCAATCATGCCCACTTTATGTCTAGTTCAATTTAACTGGTTGACCGGTTGATCAAGATTTCACTATTTTAATATGTCAATAACCTCAAAAGGTTTTTTTGGAACTAAGATGTTCGAGTCAGATTGCGTGCATCTCGGCTAAATCTCCGGGATCTTGTTCTTATGCCCTTAAAAGTTTTTCACACAATAATACGTTAAATCATTGGTTTTTATCCTAAAGAGCATGACCTTAAGAAACTAAAACTAGTGGAATTCAAACCCTAAATTTTAAATGGAGCATACCTTTAACACTAGGCTAATCCATTGAAATTTAATCTCCTCAACCTTAGATTCTTATACATATACATTTGTTCTTAAAAACACTCTCTAATTCAGACAACATATCAAACTAATTTTATGCATCCTGACACCAATTTTGAATCTATAACATCTCCAAATCTTAAAATCAAACTTAACAAACATAATCAATAATAAAATCATCAAAATATTACCTTACATAAAAAAATCTCTTATGCTTTCTTTGGAATATCCCCTAACTTCATTCACACAACCTATATTATAGGCTGTGAGAGGGGAGGGTTGCTCCACTAACCCAATACAATCAATGCTCAATGTTATATATTATTTATTTTTAACATATTATCTTGATAATAATATGACAAATAGTAATTAGAAACTGAGATGAGCTGAAAAGTACAAATGAAATAAATTAAAATCACTTAATCATACTTTAGGACCCGTTTAGATAACAATCCCAACCCAATTTCTACACTAAAATTTCTTCTCCATTCTTCAACCAAAACGCTACAGCCAAATTCACTTGTGAGTCCTCAAGGTTTTGGATTCCTCTTAGCTTGATACAAATATAATATTATATATATATATATATATATTTAATTATCTGATATTAAAAATATTATTTTAATTTATTTTTAAATAAAAATACTTTAAAAAGTAATAACATAAATCAAGTAATCATTAATCAACACTGCTAATAACATAACGTGAATCGAAAAGCAACCTTCAAGCTCTAACAATTTACTTCACTCACAAGCAATCACAAATCAAATCTAAAATCATTATGTGGCCAAAATTGTCCTTATTCAATGCAGGCGAGTACACTTGTAAATTTGTAATCACACCGGCGAGTATGACTCCATTCCTATAACTCGGCTTTCTTTCCATGCAAGGGCTTCTCTCCTTGTAAATACTTACAAACTCATTATCGTAGAGAGAGCGAGAGAGAGTGCCATCTGTTTTTCACTGGCTTCTTTTGTGCATTTTGGTACTTTAGTCATAAAACCCTTCACTTTCATTTCAACATCTCTCTTGCATTGCATATGCTTGCAAAGAAAGTACTCCATTACAGAGGCAGAGCAATAGAACAGGGGCAAGGGATCACTCTTTGTATAGGGTGTTTAACTTTTCTTGATTGGATTGATTAGATCACGAAAACCCACGTCGTCCCCTCCTTTGTCCCTTTTAAAACCAAGACTTCACAAATCTAGGCTCTAAATATAGGTTCTTTTTTATCTGGGTTTCATTGATGCCTCTGTTATTCTTCAACTTTCTGGCGTGTTTGTTTCCCTGAAAGTCAAAGAAGTATCTTTTGCCATTTTTCTTGAGAAAGTTGAGGATTTGCTTGGTTTCTGATCTGGGGTTTCTTTTGTTTGCACAAATGAAGAAGAATCAAGAAAAGGAGCACGTATGCAAGCTATGCAAGAAGAGTTTCTTGACCGGGAAAATGTTGGGTGGTCACATGAAGACTCATGGAGCTAGAAAATCAATTAAAGAATCTGTCAAGCTTGAAAGCTGCAACATGGGTTCTGAATGTTATGGCCTAAGAGAACAGCCCAAGAAATCTTGCAAATTCTCAGGTTTGAATCATGATGGTAGTGTTTCAATGCAAGAAACAGCGACATGTAGAGTCTGTGGCAAAGAATTTGGGTCACCGAAATCCCTCCATGGTCACATGAGGCATCACTCTGCTAAAGAAAGGAAAGGAGTTAACTGCGAAGAATGTGGCAGAGGGTTTCTGTCATTAAAATCTCTAAGTAATCACAAGAGGCTGCATCATAAGAAGTCGGGGGTCTCAAGTTCAGGGCCCAATTCGGTTGCTATGGCCTTATCTGGTACTGAGACAGTGAATCTCGTGAGAAGAAAGCGATCTAGCAGAATGAGGTACAAGATTACTCCTACTTCTTCTTTTTCTAGATCGAATGAATCTGTATCTGGTTTTGATATTGAGCAAGAAGTTGAGGAGGCGGCTACTACGTTGATCATGATGTCTAGGGCTGAATGTAATGGGTTTGAATCATTTTGTCAAAGTAAGCGAACTGAGAGAGGTGAGGGTTCTCATGGCTGTGATGGTAATGGACTTGTAATGCCAAAGAAAACCAGAGAGGATTATTTAGATTCTTGTGATATGGATTATCAAATCAGTATATCTGGTGGTGAAGGTGATAGTGGAATGGGATATGGCGAGGCAAATCAAGTTAGATTGGAAGGTCTCGCCGAGAGTTTTCATAAGGATGTTGAATCCAAGAGCCCTCAGTTGGATGGCGAATCAGGAGTTGAATTCTGTGGTGTTGAGATAGAGAAGGGAGGTCACGGTGAAATGATTACCACCAATTGCACTGAAGCTGAATCAAGTCTGGATCTGATGGGAGGAGTTGGATTGGATGTTGCTTGTCTGGGATTTCAGAAATCTATTCCAAGCAATCAAGCAAGGTTTGATGCTCGTGATGCGGAAATGGGACAGGATTCTCGCCTTCAGATGGCAGTAACTACAGATTCTGATATCACGGAAAGTCCAAGCAAAAAAGGTGATTTCAAGTGCAGAATCTGCAGTAGAAACTTCATCAGTTATCAGTCACTTGGGGGTCACCAAACATTCCATAGAAAGAGCTCCATAGGGGTGAAGGTTGATAGCTGCAAAAGGGATTCTCCTGAAAATAAGGCTACAGGAAAACTTGTCAAGATTGAATATATACAGGAATCAGTGAAGCAGGAAACTGATGGAGTCAATGTAAAAGATTGCGAGTCAAAAGAGGGTAAGGAGCACAAATGCCCAATCTGCTTTAAAGTTTTTCTTTCCGGCCAAGCTTTGGGAGGTCACAAAAGGGCTCATCTTCCTAAAGCCGGAGAAGAACAGAACATTGCAGTGAACCAGGAGGTTTCTGATATCTGTAATGCTTTCAATATTAAGGTCCCATACACAGTTGCTCCAGAGGGCAGTAATGAAGTTCGGTGCGAGTCATGGTGGCCTGGGTGCGAGTCATGGTGGCCTGCCAATTCCCACAAGCACGAGCCACTGGTGGGTCTTATAGCCAACTAAGATGCGTAATGGTGCCATGCCTTCCTTGTTAAGAGTTTCTGGTTCAAGGATAGTTCATTCAGAGGTAGATTTTATTTGCTACTGTCGTTTACAAAAGTCTCAATTACTTTCATTTGGTTTTTGCATTCTTTTCCATATCATTTCATCGATGAACAGAAGAGGCTTCATTGTTGAGAATCTGAATCTCATTGGCCAATTTTCTACGGAATTTTGAGTAGTTTCAAGCAGGACTTGCTCTGCTTCCTTTGCATTGTTGTTCCCGTACTAGTTTCTAAATCGAAACAAATGAACCGAAACATTATTGCTGATCTATACTGAGTTCCCATTTTCTGTTTTATCATTCTTTTGTGCTGAATATTGAACAGAAAGCACTTCTACAGGTGTAAAATCCCAGTAGTTTGGTTTATGTATAGTTTTCAAGATTGGTTGGGAATCATTGATATGTGGAATTGGGAGAGATGAGAGGTTGGTGACCATCAGACAACTTAAATTTTTATGCAGCATTTGGCATCAGAGCAAGTGGTTGTTCGGTCACCTAACCCATACACATGACATATTACCCTCAAATCTGCAGTATATTTTATGATCAATTTGCTCTTAGTTGTGTAATCTTACATTGCATTTTATATTCTTCACTTACTCAACATGTAAAGAAGCTTTCTTATAATCAATTTGATCTTAGTTTTGTAATCTAATTGCATGTTGAAAGTGTAGTTGAAATTATTTTTAAAAGTATTTTTTATTCAGAAAAGCATAAAAATAATGTTTTTTTTTTATTTTTTAAAAATGATTTTTGACATCAACACATCAAAATGATCTAAAAACATATAATTTTTTTTTTAAAACCGTTTTTGAAACGAAACATGATTAATATCATCAGATTTTGTAAAGAAATTAAGGTGTTTCTTGATTTTCTTCACACTTTCTTCTTTTCTTACCCTATATTCTTCTCTCCACTCATTTTCTTCCCAAATTGATCTTTACCTCTCTTTTTTTTCTCTCATTTTGGCTAAATGTTTTTGCATTTTCTTAATGGTTAAGCTTTGCCCTCTTTTTTTACTCATGACTCATTTTATTTTGACTTTGTCTCATAATGTCACCATGATTCTCTATTGAATGCTTTTAAAAGCTACTTCTTACTTCAATTGATCTTCATATACTTGCTTCGATGTCAATAATGCAAGTGTATAGGTTATTCCATCCTTTTCCATAAATACTTGTTCTTAAATATTACCAAATTTTTATTTATATCACCATGGTCATCATAATTACCATTACTATCAAATTTCACCCTTAGGTTAGTTACTCTATCTCCTTTGTTGATCCTTATAAAACCTATTTCTATGTGTATAAAATCTACCACCATGGAGAAACTCATCATTCTCGGCCTCTTCAATAGAGTTTTCACCTATATTTTTATTAGGAGATGTTAGAACTTTCTTTGAGTCTTTTTTTAAAAACTAATTTTCCCTTTTTACTAGGTTTCTCAACCCCTTATCAATAATAGTCTCTAATTTCTCAAATCGATTTAAAATTTCATTAAACATGATATATATGTATTTTCATGATTCAAAGTTTAATTTGTTAGATTTTTTAGGTTTGTCATCCTTTTTCTAGGCAATACTTTCAACATTCATTTTTTTTAACTCTCAAGGAATTGTTAGATGAAGTAAAAAAATGTCACACCCTCTCATGTTTCATACAAATTCTTATGTTTTTCAATATAATATGATCACTAAACTTTTTTCCACATAAATTTTTCTTACCTTAAGTTCTTAATGAAACTAACTCTTATCAACCAAATTTCATAGTGATATTATAATATAATTATGCAAATAATTAAGAATCACGGAAATTATGAAATTAACAAAACAAAATTATAAAGACAAATTTACAAGTCGTAATGTAAATTCATACGAATATAAAAACAATTATAAGACACAAATTAAAATAAAGAAACAACTAACATTTGTCAAGAATTGTCAAGAGCTTAAAGATTAAATAAATATAATCAAGACACTAAAGAAAACAACATTTTTCTTATTATATTAAACAATAAAAAACTAAAGAACACACAATTATTAGAGTATGTGTTCAATAAATATCAAGAAACATAAAAACTAGGTTTTTTTAATCAAGAAGTTAAAACTTTTTGGAAAGTAATCAAGAATAATAAAGACATGAACCTAAAATTATACCTTGCTCGTATACCAACTAATTCAAACTCTGGTGGAATGTTTATTGAATTTACGAACCCAAGATCTACCTAAATCAGACTTGAGATCAATAATTGAGCTTAGTACAATAGATAACCTGCCTTAAAATATAAAGATTATAATAAACACTCTCACATAACATCTTGACCTAAAAATAAGAACAAGAAGTATAAAAATCACAATAGAAATTGGTTTATTCTTTGAGGAGCTTAATTCAATCAAGAACCAAGCAAGAAAAATCTTTTTTTTATGCTTTGATATATGGCAATTAAAGTGTATTCTAATATGAAAATTAAACCTTATAAAAGATTTAAAAAATAACCCTCATATATAACTTAAATGGCTCACATGACCTATTTGAAATTAGGCCTAAAATAACCCAAAAACTAACTAAGTACTTGAGAATAATAAAATAAAAATTTTAAAATTTTCATATTATGGTGACTAATAACTAAAAATAATACAAGAGAAAATAATTTTTTAGATTTAAAATCCCTCTCTAATGCCATATTTTTTTTTAGAAATAAACTAAGAAATTTTCTCATCCTAATGTTCCTAGTTTGCCACCAACTTAATTTTCTTGTTCTTCACCTGAAAGGATTATTGCGTTATGATCATACATTTCTTTTAGATTTTATGAAAAGATATATGAATAATTACTATAAGATATTTACCATTTATTTCTTTATAGATATGTCGTCGAATGAATATCATAACTTTAACATGATCCTAGAGGGATGCATTATTTTATTTTTTTAATTATATCCTTAAGACTCATAGCATTCAAATGAATTTTAAATCCATATCAAGTACTTTTTCTTGATATATCAAAGACAAAAACTTAAGCTTTGTGCGATTTGAAATTATAAACTAATAGATGATAAAAGAAATTTTTTTATTATAGTTATTAATTATAATAATAATTCAAATTTATCAAATTTAATACATCAAATTTATCAAATATAAATCATATCATAAAAAAATCATATAAAAATAAGATCTAAGTTAATTGAGAAAAATATGCTATATATACTATAACTTAAAAAACATAAGAATTAAGAGTTAAATAGAAATTATGAATTCAAATAATAAGACCATATATTTTCTTTATCTAAATAATATACACATATACTTATGTCATACATGCATTCTCATCTTTTCTTAAACATTTTCATTATTAAAATGAAAAGTCACAAAGAAAGTATTGTTGCTAGAAATTGAATAATAAATGCATATAAAATGTATAAATATTCTTTGCAAACATAAAATATTGAAGATTATAATGATATAATATATATTTATCTTTTTCAAGAAATAAAAGAAATCATGTAAATTTATTTTCTTCATGATACTACAAAATGAAGAATTTAACTTTTTCAAGAGATCAAATCATAACCTTTTTTAAGATTTGTTTAACCAATATCTTTTCAGAATACTAATTATCTTCCCAAACTATATAGCTAAATATGATGTGATCTAATAAATAAAAATAAATTTTGTATTATTTTTTAAACTTAGCCCATATATATATGTACCATTTTCTTTTTAATTCTAGGGCAAAAATAATTCTTGAAAACCAATTGTTGTCCTGTTATTGTTTTCCATGAAAAGATTAGTACATGTCTTGACACAAAATAAAAACACCACAAACTCGAAAAACTCTCATGGATCATACACCAGCAGCAGCAGCAGCAGCAGCATTAACATCATATCATCAAATGCATCAAAATCAAAATACAAACCCTAACCCACTGCAGCCACATCCACACCCACCCCCAATCTCTACTTCTTTATACTCTTCTTATTATTATCCTCCCCCTCCTCCTGCTGCTGCTGCTGATCCCCAAAACCAGCGCATTACTACTCAATTCTACACCACTGACCCCACAACCAGTCTTACACCTCCTGGGGTTGACTCCTACACTACCTACCCACATCTTGCCTACTATTTCGATCCCAATTCCAATACTTGGGTTGCTAAGGAAGCTGTTCGGCAATATGGGTCTACTCCTGCTGCCTTTCCTGCCCCTGTTGTAAGTGGTTGGTCCTCTTTTTTTCTGGGGTATTTTTTTATTTCTATATTCCTTGTGAAATATCGAGTGTTTAACTGGATTTAACGCTGGTGCTTTTGTTTGTGAATTGTGGGCTTTGGTATTCTTATGGAGATTTGTAAAGGGTTTTTTTATTGCTGAGAAAATATGGAAAATGGGAAAAAAAATCTAGAATTTTTCTGAACTAGAAAAGAGTGTTTGGCTTCTGACATTTTGTTGGAAACTGCAATAAAACTAGAGTTGTGAACATCATAAGGGCAACCAAATTCATAGTAAGAGAAAGCTTTGATTTGTTTCTTCCAGTATTAATAGAAAATGTGAAATTTTAAGTTTTGGTGTAATTTGATAATGTGCATTAGAGGGAGAAATCAAATTATTGTTGACAAAGTGATTATGTCTGAGAATTGGAGTAGTGATTTCTTCTTGAGTATGATGATTTTGTTGTATTCGAATAAGAAAGCTATGTTGGAAAATTACTCGCATCTGCAGAGGATTTCTCTTGTTGAGGCTCTAGAATAATCTTTTAGTTGGAGGGCTTCCCTTTTTGCAAACAACTTTGTCATCAAACCATTTTGTCAACCTTCTTGCCTTGACCCAGCAAGGTTGGTTATGGAGGATTTATTGATTGAGCTTTTCAAGCCGTCCAAATTGTTGGGGAAGTGATAAGTTCCATATGGATGCGTGATTTATCCTTTCAACTATCCTTGTACAGATCAGATTGTATATTTGTGGATGCAAGGTTATGAGTTTGTTTGAAAGCGATTTTATTACGGCATATTGTATGATGACTTTCACAGTCAACTGTCATCCAATGAGTTGTTTTGTATTTTTTTTCTAATGTTTTAGAATGCCAAAGTAAATTTCTCATAATGAATGGTCACTGCATATATACATCCTGAAGTTGTTTTTAACTCTAAACTTCCAAACGGTGAAGCCATATAATGTGCACTATGCTCAGTATATCAAATAACTAAAGGAATAATAGTAGAGATTCTTAATTTTTAATAAAATTTTGCTTACCAAATGACAAGGAAGCTTGTGATTGGAGTTTATCATTCCATTCCACCATTGGAGTCATATCATTAATTGTGATAATATTCAACATTCTATGGTTTGAACAGCTTTCTTGCATAATGAATGCTGCACCATTTAGTAAACTAGTCTTAGGAAGAGTGTTTAAGTATTCTTATGGCTAACCAGGCCAAATTAACTGTAGAAGAAATGGGTTTGAGATCAGATTTGTTAGTCAGGCTACACTTATTGAATGGACTGTGGTTTTTATGCCATCCCTTGAAATTGTTTTCTGTATTGATGTTGTTTAGCATGTGCTGGTGGGAAGTACTTTTTTATTCATGGAAGTAGTGTATTGTAAAGGACTATTTAATACAGTTACTCTCAACGCTAAAGTTGCAAGGCAACTATGTTTTGCTGATGGTGCTACTCTTCCAGTTATATTAATGTTACTGTGAGTAATGTTTAAGGTGTGCTCATGTTGAAATTGAGCACTAGAATGGTGGCTGTTGAATACCTTGGCAGGATATTCCGATGTAAACCCCTAGTTTCTCTTATTGAAAAAAGGACGAAATTATCTTCGGCAGGACTACTTACACATTTGCTTGTTATGTGCTGTTATCTAAATCTTAATTCATTACAATCTAATGCCTCCATTATATGTGCAGAGCAACACTATACCTCCAAATGGCACAGAGCAGTTGGCAGTTTCACATCTGGACTCCACTATGTGGGCCAATCTTACATTTCTTTCCCAAGCAAATATCAATCAGAAGCAGCAGCAGAAGAAAACACAGCAAAAGAAAATGAAGGTTGTTCAATCTGCATATTGTGAAGTTTGTAGGGTGGACTGCAACAGCAAGGATGTCCTTGACCAGCACAAACTAGGAAAGAAGCATAAGAAAAACTTGGAGAAATTACAAGCAGCTACTGCTGCTGGCTGCAATGTCTCATCTGGATCAAGTAATCCAGTTATTGGGCCACTAGAAAACCCCGGTAAGAGTGGAAATGGAAATGGGCAAAAGAGTAAGAAGAAGGCCGCTGAACCGTTGGAAGATTTAGATACGAAGAGAAGAAGAATTCTTGAAGGTGGTGCCGCAGCAGAGGCAGTCAGGGTATGTTCGTTTTGTAATGTGGTGTGCAACAGTGAGACAGTGTTCAATTCTCATCTTGCTGGACAAAAGCATGCTGCTATGATGAAAAAGCTTGCTGCCGGAATAAGAATGGCCACTGCCATATAAATATAAGACAATCAAAATGAATGGATTGCACACAGCTAGTACTTCCCTTTCGGTTGGCTTTCCGGTATATTCTTATTCTATTAACATACTTAACCTTCTTGTTTATTCTGCTAGAGAACCACCTCCACAGGGAAACGTTTTTGATAACACAGTGAGGAGACTTGGCATTCATCATCTTTAGGGCTTCTTGACTAGCATTGCTTCCTTCACCAGGCATAATATTGCCATCCAAATGTTTGGATGTTCTTGTCCTGGGAAGCACAACGAGCCAATAGTATTTCCTACAAGCACACACAACCATTCAAAAAATCTTAACCTTTGAACTCACTGGTTTTGAAATGCTATGTATATCTATGAAATTGAAGGATCTGTAATTGTCGTTCAAGGTTGCAAGCATCTTCTCTGTTCTAGATAGTCCTTTTCAATCCCAGGTGTAGGATGTTGCAGTGGCAATATTTTTTTTTAAAGCACCAAATAGAGTTTTAAAACCGAAGACTCAAGGCTAAATAAATTTTTTTGATAAACAATATTTTAACAAAACAAAAAAAAAAAACATTATTTAGATAAAATGAAATAACCAGAATGTAACCAAAATGCCATCTTTTAGATAGAATTTATGGAACATTATGAGACTTTAGGTGACATAAAATATATTTCAATTTATTTGTTTTTAAATTGAAATAATATATATCGGTCGTTTTAAATGGAATGAAACAAAATTGATTTTCCCTCTCATCTGCCTCTATTTTTTCTACCAATAATAATTTATAGAGTTCAAATTATGGTGATATGGGCTGTGATATAATTATTTCCCCCCCAAATATAACAAATGAATCATTTACTTCCAAAAACAAAACTATGCATTAACAATCCTAAAAATCAAGATTATGAGCTTTGTTTGGAAGTGTAAGTGTAGTAAATGTTACATATTTTTTTAGGAAAAATAAATAAAATAATTCTTTTATTTTTATATAAATATCTTAAAATGATAAAACAATAGTAATTTAAAATTAAAAATAATTCAAATAAACTTAAATATATAATTGAAAAGCAATGTTAATCCGGTCTCATCAATACGGCATGGACAATGACAAATTATATGAGTGAACTTCCACGTGGAGAAGTAATTTGGAGTGTGGTTGCGGTTATTTTTAAAATGTTTATCATTATAAATATATCAAAATGATATTTTTTTATTTTTAAAAAATTATTTTTGATATTATTACATTAAAATGATCTAAAAAATAAAAATAAAAATAAATTTTCTTAAAAATACTCTTAAAACGAAATATCAAAATCAGTATTATTGAGTTTTTGAAGAGATACATATACACTGCTTGTGATATAGGCAGGCATCCTGATAGCGATTCCTGCCCTACCCAAACTCTCTCAGCCTCAACAGAAGAACCATGACAAGATTTCTTGCAAATCTCAAGTCCTCTCATTCTTCCACTGTCTTTAACCACTCCCACAAAATCATTACATTTTCTTATTCTTCTCAAACCACTCAGCCTTTCCCACCAAAAACCTTCTTCAAATCAAACACCAAGGATACCACCCTCGTACCTCACTTGTGCAATCACAAGAGGTTCGATGAAGCCATTCATATTCTATGCCAACAGAACCGCTTAAAAGATGCGTTACAAATTCTCCACCAAATTGAAAAACCCTCTGCTTCTGTTTACTCGACTCTTATTCAATCTTGCATAAAAAATCGTCTTCTCCAACAAGGAAAAAAAGTCCATCAACATATCAAGCTATCTGGGTTTGTACCCGGTTTGTTCATTTTAAATCGGCTTCTTGAAATGTACGCAAAATGTGATAGTTTGATGGATTCCCAGAAATTGTTTGACGAAATGCATGAAAGGGATTTGTGTTCATGGAATGTTTTGATTTCTGGGTATGCTAAGATGGGTTTACTCCAAGAAGCGAAAAGTCTGTTTGATAAAATGCCTGAGAGAGACAACTTTTCTTGGACCGCGATGATTTCTGGGTACGTCCGTCATGATAGGCCTAATGAGGCTTTAGAGCTGTTTAGAATGATGAAGAGAGGTGATAATTCCAAGTCGAATAAGTTTACAGTTTCCAGTGCTCTTGCTGCTGCGGCAGCTGTACCGTGTATGAGGATTGGGAAAGAAATCCATGGCTATATAATGAGAACAGGGCTGGATTCTGACGAGGTAGTTTGGAGCGCCTTGTCTGATATGTATGGTAAATGTGGGAGCATAGAAGAAGCAAGACACATTTTTGACATGATGGCGGATAGAGATATTGTTACCTGGACGGCAATGATTGATAGGTACTTTCAGGACGGGAGGAGAAAAGAGGGATTCGATTTGTTTGCTGACTTACTGAGGTCAGGGATTAGGCCTAACGACTTCACTTTTTCCGGGGTTTTAAATGCTTGTGCTAATCAGACTTCAGAGGAGCTTGGTAAGAAGGTTCATGGTTATATGACTAGAGTGGGGTTTGACCCGTACTCCTTTGCAGCTAGTGCTCTTGTTCACATGTATTCTAAGTGCGGAAATATGGTGAGCGCAGAAAGGGTGTTTAAAGAAACGCCCAAGCCAGATTTGTTTTCTTGGACTTCATTGATTGCTGGGTATGCTCAAAATGGCCAACCTGATGAGGCTATTCGGTATTTTGAGTTGCTAGTAAAGTCAGGGACACAACCTGATCACATAACTTTCGTTGGTGTTCTTTCTGCTTGTGCGCATGCTGGATTGGTTGATAAAGGGCTTGATTACTTTCACTCAATAAAAGAGCAATACGGGTTAACTCATACTGCTGATCATTATGCTTGTATAATTGATTTACTGGCCCGATCTGGACAATTTGAAGAAGCTGAGAATATCATAAGTAAAATGTCAATGAAGCCAGATAAGTTTCTGTGGGCTTCCTTGCTAGGTGGTTGTAGAATTCATGGAAATCTTAAATTGGCGCAAAGGGCAGCAGAAGCATTATTTGAGATTGAGCCTGAAAATCCTGCTACTTACGTTACGCTGGCCAACATATATGCCACGGCTGGTATGTGGAGTGAAGTAGCGAAGATCAGAAAGACCATGGATGACAGAGGAGTGGTGAAGAAACCAGGTTTAAGTTGGATTGCGATTAAGAGGGATGTACATGTATTTTTAGTAGGAGATGATTCACACCCGAAATCCAAAGAAATAAATGAGTTTTTGGGTAAGCTGTCCAAAAGGATGAAGGAAGAAGGTTTTGTTCCTGACACAAAGTTTGTGTTGCATGATGTGGAGGACGAACAGAAGGAACAAAACCTCTCTTACCATAGCGAGAAGCTTGCTGTAGCTTTTGGAATTATTTCAACTCCAGAAGGAACACCGATCAAGGTTTTTAAGAATTTAAGAACGTGTGTAGACTGCCACACTGCAATTAAGTTTATCTCGAAGATCACAAATAGAAAAATAACCGTGAGGGATTCGAATCGGTTCCATTTTTTTGAGGATGGACACTGCTCATGTAGAGACTATTGGTGATTCAAAAACGAACTACGAGTATATCAACCCATTTGGCAGGACTAGAAAAAGACCAAGAAAATATAGTATCCATTACCATTTAGTGAAGTTGTTCTTTCAGGGCCTTTAACATTTTTGTGCACCAGTTGAATTTTATGTGATGCTCTCCATGGAGTTTGAGGAAAAGGTTTTGTAGCTTACTTTTCATATTGGCAAGCTACACATGGTATCAACTTGTTCTTCAACCATGTAACACCTCTCACCAGATTGTATTTTTTGCATATATAATAGTTTAGCATGAAGAAAATACCTGAGCCTTCCATACCATAATTCTGCATTACCTATATTGATAGAAAAAACTATGTTTCTCTTTCATTAGGTTTAGAGAAAAGCCTTTTACTTTCACCTTAAATATTTTTTTTGCCTTTATCATATTTGATGATGCACCATTTGTCATTAAATATAACTCTGAATCTCTTAATCAATTAGTTATTCAACACTGAGCAAATTTTGGTCAATGTCAGGCACATATAAAACATCTGAAATACACTTCAAACCTGACAAGATTTCTATATCAACAATTCATTTGCCTTTAACTAAGATATATTCATCATTTCAACTTTTTACTCTGGAAATAATAATTTTGTCGAGCTCCTTATAAAACTCATGATTATTTGTCATGTGGTTTATACAACCATTATCAATCAGAAAATAGTTACTAAAATTAATGTTTATTGTAAAACATGTTACAGCAAACAATTGTTTTTCTTCATGTCTAGCAACGACATTGATTTTGGCGTATGACCTTGAGCCAGGAGCTTTCTCTTTCACCCCAAACATACTACCTATAGGACCGCTTTTGGCGAGCAATCGGCTAGGAGATCAAGTGGGATATTTCTGGCCAGAATATTCAACATGTTTGAAATGGCTGGAGAAACAGCCGCCCAACTCAGTTGTTTACATTGCATTCGGTAGCTTTACCGTTTTTGACCAAACACAATTTCAAGAGATAAATGAAGCCTATCCAGAAGGATTTCAAGAGAGGGTAGCCGCCCGTGGGAAGATAGTTGGCTGGGCTCCTCAACAAAAAAGTCCTTAGTCACCCTTCTGTATCGTGCTTCTTGAGCCACTGTGGATGGAACTCCACCATGGAGGGTGTAAGCAATGGGATGCCTTTCTTGTGTTGGCCATATTTTGCAGACCAGTTTCTTAACGAGACCTACATTTGTGATGTTTGGAAGGTGGGATTGAAGTTGGACAAAGACCGATGTGGGATCATCACAGGGGAAGAAATAAAGAATAAGGTGGAGAATGTTGTTGGTGATCAAAAATTCAAGGTAAGAGCCTTAGAACTCGGAAGATTGGCCATCCAGAATGTTGAAGAAGGTGGTTGCTCAAGCAGGAATTTCAAGAATTTCGTTGAATGCATGTTGGCATGAGCAAGAAGAGATTCTGAACTTGTTTGAGCTCTGATATTTATTTTCATTTACTTGTTTTCCTTTACTGCTTTAATTATTTTTACAATACATCTGAATTCGTACAGTTCATCTTCCTCTCTCTCTTTTCTTGTTCCCTTCTATGCTGGCATGCCTTCTTTTGGGGAAAGTAGAACTAGTTCATCATAGATCAACAATAAATTATAAAATCCAAGAGAGCACAACATTAAATTACAATTGCATTTCCAATGTCATTAGCTTTCATGGTGTTCTCTATCGGCCCGGATGTCCGGCCTATCGGAGGCCGTCGAAGAAATTCTACCAGACAAAAAGAAAAAGGGTTGTTCCAATAATCTCAGAAGCACCACCAAGCTCTTGCTGATTGTCTCCAAGTAACCTCCTTCCACAATCTGCAATTTCCTCGAGCTTTTGCCTTGCTAGTATTGGGTTGTGGTATATATATATACAGAGAGAAAACATGACCAAATCAAATTACATCCATAATAAGAATGTTGAAGTCAAAAGGAACAGAATGCATATCAAAAGTATTCTCTCACATGTACAACTCCGCACTGTGCCTGTGATTGACACTGAAAACAGTTTCAGTGCCTAAGGAATAAGTCTCCAGGCATGATGCATAACTTCATCCATGATAAAAGGACGCAAGGACCACATTACGCAATAGCTCTCTAGTTCTCCGGACAATGATTTTAAATTTAATGAATGAACAATTTTATCCTGCAACAAGTAATAACATTTCTCACTTCAAGCTCTAATGTAATGTTTCATAGCAGAAAACTAATTCATTATGATGTTCATTACCTGCATTACATAGTCTTGCTTTACCATGCTGTAAATGATCCCCATCAACACAGCATAATTTGTCATTTCATGTTCTCCAAGATCCAATGATGACTTTTCCACCAAATAAAAATAACTTTAGCAAGTTAGTTACCAATCGACTTTAACAAGATATGGCATCTCAAGACAAAATCAGAACATGGCATTTATACAAAACTATTTAGTACAAGTAAATATATATAAACAGCTTCGAATTAAATTCAAAGAAAAAAGCGTCATGAACAAATATCAAAAGGAAGGTTTTGGAGATCTCCTGCTGGTTTACAGAATTGTCTTCCATACGAGTAGCAGAAAATTAAAAAAATTGGAATAAAAACATTTCATTTGTGGTTGATTAGCTTCTAAACAAAAATCATTCAGCCAAAACAGAGTGAATTTAGCACCTATTATATTCACTGGAAATTGAAGTGTAAAGACAGCTAAGAGAGGCAACTTAGTGAAGAGAAAACAAATTGAAAAGACAACAAAATTTAGTGAAACGCCATTTGGAACGCTGTTCCAAACAGCCTCTAAATGTTATGGAAAACAAGAGCATCCATGGATCCCTCAAAAAACAAGAGCATTCACTGATCCCATCTGTTTGGGGTACAACCATTTTCAAAATATATTTAAGAAAAATAAACACTTTAGAAGGCCAGTAAATTGAAAATCTGGAATCTTCTTGAAATTAGAGCTAAACTAAGAGACTGCATGGCTATATTTATTCAAACTTCCCCAAAAAATGATAGAAGCACCTATGAAACTACAAATGCTACCTTAGTAATTTGGTAATTCAAGTATACTGAAACAAATAAACAACTACGGATATGAAAATGCTGGCACTGCCACCAGAAAATGTCCATTGAGGGGTCAGATATAAGGGACTATAGAAATTAGAAAGCATCATCTCAACAGATTAAAAAGAAAAAAGAAAGGAAATCTAGTCAGCAATTTTCAAGACCCATAAAATAATAATTTCTGAAATTTGGAATAAAAAAGAAGGGAGAATGAGAAACAGAGTATATGACTAATCTAAACATAGAATAAAACATCTGTTCCACCAACCTGGTCAGTGGTTATTTGTTGATACAACTGGTCGCCGCAATCTTCATTCTTCAAAGGTGGTAAACATCCATTGGCAGTTTGAATTGCACCAGATGAATCCTCTAAGAGATTTTCAAGTTCATTTAATAAGGTCTTGGCTGCAATTCACATTTCAATATGAGAAACAGGTAGGTGCAGAGTGGAAACTAACAGTACTATAATGTTAGGCAAATTAAACAAGCCAATAGTTGCACTACAATTTCTGGTAAATGTGCACACACATCCACATAAATGCTGCTGATCATATAGATGCAGATAGCAAGCCAAACATGTAATGGCATAACAGTCCACCCTTCCAAAAGAAATTACTGGGAAGGAAAATCAGAAGATTTATACATATTACAAGCTCAAAGATTCTTTTGTTAAGATATTACTTAACATTGAGAAGAAAAAATTACCTTGGCTTAAATGATTATGAAGTCCGAGTAGGCATGTATGCACTTCTGTGTGTCAAAGTGCATAGCAATTAGCCCAAAAAGTTTTGCAGAAAAACAGAACAAAAAAACATAAAATACTATAGACAAGGAACTGTAAAATATTGATTACATTTGCGCTTACACTTGTTTGTATTTTGTATGCTATCATGAACATTAACACAACCAGCTTCAATATAAGATTTAACCCTTCTTGTTTCATTTGCTTTGATAATATTCTTTATTAGCTGAGATGTTTCGTCTATAGGAGGTTGTCGAAGAAATTCTATGAGGAAAATGAAACAAAACAATGCTGTCAAACAAAACTGCAGAAAGGAGAAAAATAAGTGTTCTAACATCATCTTAAACAACCTATATACCAAGAGCTTGCTGATAGCCATTGAGTAATCTGCTTCCAATACCTGCAAGTTCCTCAAGCTTTGTGACCCTATATTGACAGGACAACCATTTAAAACGAAAATAAGAAGAAAAAAATATATTCAAAATTTAGATATTCACATGGGTGCTCTCTATTCCATATGAAAGAAATTAACGGGCCATGTTTTACCAAAATCTTATTAGATTTAAGTAAGTACCAACTACACTTTGTATGTGTTCTGTAGCTAAGTTTCGTGTTGCTCACCTAATCAAGAAATCTTGAAAAATATTGGAAACCTTCTCTTTCAGTTCTGGTTTTAATTCGCTTTCCATTCTGTTAACACAACATTAAAGTAAGAACCTTGAATTTGAATCCAAATAATTCCCAGTTAGGCACTTTATCATACACTTGTCTTGCATTGTTTTCTGATTTGCAGCTCCTTCAACTACTAGAGATATAATTATTAACAAGATAACAAGATAACAAGATAAAAGAGATGGAAACAATAAGACAGACACGGTGTTTACTAGTGACTTAAACTTTGTAAGCAGCAGTTAAGAGTAGAAATAATACAGAACACATGCAGGCGTGCACAGCTTTTTATAGAAGCTGTTAGTCTGGTGTCCAGTAGGGTACCTATAGGCTATATTGAAACAGCAAGCAACTGGTGTAATCTTGCCCATTAACTCTTGTGAGTAAAATTTCCCTGTACTGGATGGTTGCCTTGACAAATACCCCTGTGAATTGACTGCAGTGTTGCGACCCAAGGTCTTTTCCAGGCTCAATAAATAATAGTTTCCATAACCCTCCAAAGGAAAGGATAAAAAAGGATGGTCAAATATTATCACGCATGCATGAGATGTTTGGGACATGGTGAACTCCTCTCTAACTGAAACACAATTTGCACCCATTCCCTCACTATATAACTTGATGTGATTGATCTAGATGCTATGGATTTTATGTCTTCCTCATTTATATGCTATCTAGTTTACCAAAGGATCTGGCAGATGCCAATCTTTTTTCTAAACTATGAAACACCAGCAGAACAATTTCATGTGTCTCAGCTTATGTACAGAGTTGTTATTCAGTTTGCAGGGTTCTATTCTCTATCATGCTAAAGAGCTGTTTGGGATTGCGTTCCAAATGGCGTTTCCCTAATATTTGAATTTGTTTTTGCTTAAAATTATTTTATTTATTTATTTGAATTGTTTTGATGTGTTGATGTCAAGAAAATATTTTAAAAATGAAAAAAAAATATTATTTTGATGCATTTCCGAGCAAAAAACACTTTGAATAGCAACTACTACCACACTCTCAAATACCCTTTAAGAAGCTGATTGGAGAAGGTTTGTCAGACAAAAATCTACTGATCTTGAAATGCTGCTCAGTGGAAGATAAGATGCAAATGCTTCATATGCAGTTGAAAACTAGTGAGAAATTCAAAACAGGATATCAAAAGCTTTATGAAGATGCTATAAATTACTTAAATAAGGTCTCTGATGTTACAAGAGCTGTATAACTGAACTGGCAAAGAAATGCAGTTTATTGGAAGAGAGGTATTCTCGTTCACTTGAAATGCTGGATTCTGCAAAGCAGGAATCTTTAGAATGGAGGAGAAAATATGAAGAGACATGGAACAAGAAGAAGGCAGTTAAAGACCAGGTTGAGGTAGAAACTGTGCCAGGGGCTCATGAAGAAGAAGCAAGACTTGCCGGTGCTCATGGACAAGCTCAGTGAGCATGGAAAAAGGCTAATGAATGGAAAGAGAAGTGCGATATTGCAGTTAATGAATTCAAGGAAGGAAAATATAGTGCTGGAATATCCAATTAAGGATGTAAACTGTAGAGAAGAAGCTCCGAGAGCCGAGTCATGCAGTAGCTTGACAGAAAAGATGATGTCCTCCCTCTCTCCACTCACAAACATATACATGTTTTTCAATTAGTACAGTATATATGATTATATGCACATTAAATCTATCCATGTAGACAAGAGGAAACACTGCATCCACATCTTGATTGGTTTGGGGGTAAAGCATCCTCTGCAGCTGATAAGGAAAAGAATAGCTCTCCAGCCATATTGGTTATAGAAATAGTAATCTATTTGTGTGTTTCTGCTAGCTTTTATTCATATTTGCATTGCATGCGAGCTGTATTGTAATCTTTACACTGCATAATTGAGACCATCTGCTCTTAATTTTTCACCAAATTCTAAACATTAATACACACAACTAACATCCTGTAAAACTACAGAAGATGAAAAGGAGGAGAAGCCAGAGAACGACAGGTGTTTGTCCTAAAAATAGGAAAATTCTTGGGCTTAGCATTAGGATTTAGAGGACTGTAACTGTAAGACTTGAATTCAACTAAAAAGACAAGAATATTTTGGATATTTGAAAGTTTTTATAGGGATTACTTTTCCAAAAATGCTTTTGCTTATTTTGCTGATGCATTATTTAAAAACCTTTACAATACTTTCCTCAAGTTTAAAAATAGAGGACAAGGAAATTAAGGTCAAGATAGCAAAGCTTGAGGTGGCTGAGCAGAAAATAACCACTTTGAATTTGCACTTGAAGGTTCTCTCTATAACCTTCTGTCATTTGCTGATCACTATAATATAGTAGCCTTCAAATTCAAGAAGCTTGGATAAAACAGTTTTTTTTTTTATCTTTTCACATGTATTTTGATTGCTTCATTTGTATATGCAGCAGGGTGTTCAAGAAAAGATGGACAAATATGAGTTGGAATCATCAGCTCTGAAGCTTCAACTCAAGGACTTGAATGATAAGTACGAGTCAGTCCAAACTGCTGTTCATGCATTGGAGATGGCAGCTCAGATACTGGTACAGGACAGAATTCAAATGGAGCAGAAGTATCCCAGTGAGTTAAAAAGGTTTGAATAAGCCAATGAAAGGTGTAAAGTCACAGCAGAGGAAGTTAAGGTGGCAAATAAGTTTGCTGAAACATCACAATCAGAGGATGCATTCTCTTTTAGAGAGGAAAAACAAAACTCTCAAAAGCTCAATCAAGACTAGAATTTTAATTATTTACAAATGAAGAGCCCGAAGCATTAACAAAAGAACAGATTGTTGAACCCGTTTATTTCTCTACTGTTTTTGCAAGCTCATTTAAAATCATGCGTAATTCCTTCCAATATCACTTAAAATCATTCATATTGACGGTAACACAGAATTAGCAATAGCTTAGGACAATATTATTCATTCATTTTTTCTAACAAATCAGAGCAACTCTACTAAGAATCCACCAGAATGAACATATTTACCCTCACCATTGTTCTATCGGCAACGTTATCAACTAATCGGACAGCTTGAAACACTAAATTAGGCTAGCATAAATCACAAGTCCAGTTCAAGCACCTAAAATGCTAGCTCAAAACATTCATTGTTTAGTAATAACCTAACTGTAGTAGAAACATGCATCAAAACAAGCTAAAACAAATCAAAGAATGGTCAACAAGACCCTGTCCAAAAAAAATCAGCAAGATTATTTTTTTTTTTAAAAAAGTTTGAATTTACCTCGAGAGTGCGTTTCAATGGAGGAGGTTGGAACAGTTGCCGCTTTAGGTGGTGGTGGCCGTGGCTGTCAGCGGAGAAAGAAGAAGAGATTTAGAGTTTCATAAATTTTTCTTTTTCTTTTCAAGGTCAGAGTTGATTTGTTTGGTTATTGTCAGCTGGGCTCTCAATGTTAATATTTTGTTCGGTTCAATATCAAACCGAACCTTAGGTTTGGTCTCTGAATCGGTAGATTACCGGGTAAGCTTAAAGGGCTGGGCTTGACAAATGCTACAGAGGGTGTTTGTAATTGCCACGTGGTGTTTTTTTTTATAAAAAAAACAATTGTTTAAAAAAAAAGCATGTTTAGGGGGAATTATCTGACATTATTGTTAAACTTGATCTAAGATATTAGCTTTGAAATCTTCCAATTCAATTCCTTTATCTAACTTGGCTTTAAAATCAAATTATATGACAGATACCCTACTCAATCGATTCAAGAGATCTAAAAGTATTTGAATGATCGATACAAAACATTATTTGGTTTAAAAGAAATTCAAAATGATTTTTTTTAATATTGAGAATATGACATATTAAATCTGCTTGGGATTCGCAACATAACCCGTCAAATTTATGATCCAATTGACGAGGTCCACTATGTTTATGAACCTTGTTTTTTTAAAAAATATTTTTAGTTAACTATAAGATAACAAAAATGTAAGCTAGTAAAATTGAGTACAAATCAATCGGTGGGATGTTATTTGAAATTATGATAACCTCATATAAATCAATTGAGACAATTTGTGGAGATAGATTCAAATCAAGTGAATTTTGAATGATAAAATTGACGAGCAGAAATTAAAAAAAAAAAAAAAAAAAAAAAGAGAGAGAGAAATTGGGTGGAAAAAAAGTCATCTCATCCATCACTTATATGATGTGGGAGTAGGAGATGCATTGAACTCTAAGTATTTTAGTATAGAGAATAATAGTTTATAGGATTGCACTATGATGTGGGTGAGATAAAAACATTTTATATAATAAAAAAAAGTATTTAAATTGTTAAGAATTATTTGATATTTTTTTTTTAACATAGATCAACATGTCAACTTTGAAACCTCTCAATTTAACTATTTATCTAGCCTGAATTTAAAATTAAATCATGTGAGAGTTATCATCACCTCACTTGATTGACATGATTTATTTAAAGATAAAATGAATTATTTGTAAAATAATTTTAAAATAAAACTCCTTTTGAGAAAAAATATTTGATATTATTATTAAATTAGGATTACGTGTGAATCTTGAAACCTCACAATTTATTCTTTTTTTTTTAATCCAAATTTAAAATTAAATTATATGTGAGTTTTCTCAATATGACCTATTAAACTCAGTCAATCAGATATATAACTCGAACAACTAGAAGAAGAAAAAAGTCCTATAAAGATATTGAAAAGGAAAAAAAAAGTATCTTCCCTGTGATATGAATAATGAAAGAGGGGAGTCACACCGCATGTTTTTAAGCATAACCTCGCAATTTGCTTTTTTTTTTCTTTAGTCAAGATTTACATTAAATATTATATGTGAGTAGTCCTACATGAACTACTCAATTTAGTTAATCCAAAAATATAACTCGAACAATCTAACAAAAAAAGTCAAATTTGTATGAATAATGAAGGAGGGGGAGTTACACTAAAGGAGGGGGAGTTACACACAAAGTTGTCAATATCGTTCAGTTTTGACCGGAATATTCCGTGTCATTAAAAAAATTGAGACAAAATGGTATTGTTTTTGTCTCGGTTTTAATTTTGGCATGTTCTGGAAATACCAGCCAAATTCCAGCTGGAACGTCTCGGTACTGTTCCGGGTGTGCCGTTCTGGCCTTAAAATCCTTTTTATTTTGATTAACTTGTGATTGTGTTTCTAATTTTGAGATTATATTTGTTTGACTTTGTGTTTATATTGTATAATTTAAAGTTAATTTATCTTGAATTTTAATTATGCTTGTTAAATTAATATTTTAATTTTTTTTCATATATATATATATATATATATATATGAACAGCACAACCCCGAAATGGCATGCCGAAATACTCCGAAACCGAAACGTTCCGTATCAATAGAAAAACCAAAACGGCAACCAAAACAATATTGACAACCTTAATCCCATCCCATGTTTTTAAGCACAAAGCATAATAAAATAACTATTTCAATATATTATTATATCCCATGAAGATTATCTCTTTGATTCCCTGGACTCCGGTCGCATGATGGTGGCAAGGGTGCGGCTGGTTAATTTGGAGTTCGGTGAAGACGGTGGCTATGAAATTCAGTTGGATTATGTGATCGGTGAGGTTGGGGGTTTATTGTTGGAGATCAAAGAAAAGAGAATACGGTGACTAAATAACTATTTGAGGTTGTTTTTGAAAAAAATACTTGTTTATAAATTCATTAAAATAATACATTATTATTTTTTTAAAATTATTTTTTACATTAACACATAAAAATATATATAAAACTCCCCCCCCCAAAAAATATAAAATAAAAATATTTTTTTTTAAAAAATACTTTTTAAAAAGATGGTCAAAGTTTAGTGTTTGGGAAAGACAATTGGGGGATAAGATGACTAAGTTTTTTTTATTCAATTATTTTTATATTCAATAGAAAATTTATAATATTTAATATAAAAGCTCTTTAGTCATTAAATTAAATAATTTTTATTGATTTTTTTAATACATCAGATATAAGATGTAAATTGTTAAGTTCTTTTTAAATCTTAACATGCAAAATATACCCGATGGGTAAATATAATTTTAACTAAATTAAAAGTAATTCTCCTTTATAAAAATATACAAAGTTTTTTTTGAAGATTAAGAAACCTTATTTTTAAAAAGCATATTTTATAGGCTAATATACATGAATGAAATCTCAATTATTTTTAGATTTTTATAAAAATTGCATATTCTGATTTAAAATTAAAATTTATTATGCAGATCATATATTAGATAGAGAAAGAATCAAAGGTTCAAAGGGGTTGCCCGGAGCTTGCGGGCAACAAGACAACCACTTAGCTAGGTGGAGGATGGGCCGGTGGCGGTGGTTCTGTGCAAACGGAGGCGTCACAGTCACTCAGCTTTGACTAGTGAAGTGGTGGTCAACAAGTAAAACCACATGATGAGATGAGGAGAGGGATCTCAAACATTCATCAATCCACCCGCCGATTGGACTGTTCTATTGGATTCATAGCTCTGGTCAACCATTTCTTAGCAGCTCTGCTTGTCCTCGCTTCTCCGGCAAGCAAAGCCCAGCTCCAGCAGCGGGGCAGAATATATTTACTTTTTCTGTGCGGAAGAAAGCCAATCCTAAAACGCACCAATTTTTTTAATCTTTATCATTCAATACGGTGGTTTTATTTTTGTTGATCTTGAATTGCAAAAATAAAATAAAATAAAATAAAATCTCAATTATCAAAAACAAAAAGCCCCCCATTCCGAGACCGCTTTATCTGTCAAAACCCTCCAAATCTCTGTATCTTTTCCTCCTCCTTTACTAACAAACATTATGGCCTCTCACCACCACTGCCAAAATCATGTCTCCGCCCCCACCACCTTTACCACCACCACCACGGCCCCTTGCTGCTGTTTCAGCCACTGTTCCACCCAACCTCACCACCACCCAATATCACCACCGCAATTATCTACTGATCCACTTCTCCAATCCCTTGTTTCTCTCCTCCAGCAACAGCAACAGCTGCAGCTGCAGCACCACCGATCCCATCTCTTCTCTCCTTGCCTTAACGAACCGAACAGCCACAAAAAGAATCATCACCAACAATCAAAGCTCCATTTTCAACAGGAAGATGACCCCCAACAAACCCATTTCGTTCTCTCTTCTCTTCTTCAACGAATCAACACTCTTGAGTCCTCCCTTCACCAATTTTCTGCTTGTAGTTCGAATAACCATAGCTGTCATTCACATTCTCTCAGAGACACGGCTGCACGTGTTATTCAAACCCATTTCCGTGCTTTTCTTGTTCACAGATCAAGAACCCTAAGGCAGCTCAAGGAGCTTGCTTTTATCAAATCCGGTTTCAACTCTCTCAAATCTTCTATTTCTACCGAATCCCATTTTGATTTTAAGGTTGTTTCTCATAAAGCCATGGACTTGCTCCTCAAACTTGACTCCATTCAGGTATTTCTTTAATGGGTATCTGCCAGATTTACTCATAATATTCTTATGGGATTTTGATTTTTTTTTTTTTTTTGTAGGGCGGTGATCCTATGATCAGAGATGGGAAAAGGTCAGTTACTAGAGATTTGGTAAGGTTTATGGAGTTTGTTGATGGATTTCGCAATAAAAAGGCATGAACTTTCGTATAAATCTGCTAGGAATGTGAGGGGTTTAGGGAATACTAGCAAAGCTAGGGCTTTAGGGAATACTAGCAAAGCTAGGGCTTTGAATGCCAAGAATGGCTATGGTAGTTGTCGAGATTTGACTCAAAGTCAAAAGGAAATAATGGAGAAATTGAGAAAAAGAGTTGAAAAGATTAGTGGGTTTTCGAGGGTTTGTGAAAATGATCAAGAAGATGCGGAGCTTGAAGGGTTTCAGCAATTCGTTGATGATGACGATCGAGAGCTAGACCGCAAAGGTTTCTGTTGATGGAAAGCGTGGTGTTTTGCTGAAAAGACGTGGTGGTCAACCTAGTGTGACTAAAGCTGTTAGTTTTTCTGAGAATGGGAATTCTTACAGGGTAATTAGTGACACAGACGAGTCAGCTATAAACGGAGATGGTAGTTCCAATGATGGGAGTGATAACATTGATGATCAGGGGGAGGCCGTGGAGATCCATTTTGCTGAAACTGGGGAAAGAAAAGGATTTTCTAAGGGTACTGAGAATGACCAGGAAGCTCATTTGGAGGATGGCGGCGGGTCAGCAGAGAGCAGTGACAGTGAGAGGAACCCTAGAAGGAATCCGAGAAATGATGGTGATTATGAAAGCAATGGATATTGCTTGAATAAAGATGGGAGTTTAGTTTTCTCTGCTCCAGTGCCTGTGAAGATGGAATCAAGAGCTGATATGATGAAGAAGAAAGGCTGTGAAAATTGTCACATAGGGGGGGCAGTCACTGGGCTTGAATTCTCAAGTCATGCAAAATTCTGTGGCATGGCTGGTGGTGCATTAGGTTCCCATTGTATTCTAATTATCAATTGTTAGTGCAGCATTGACGAAATGTGTTTGTAGGAATTTCCTTTATTTGTGAGAGATTGTGAGATTTGCGAGTGCAACGAGCCATGTTCTCCCAAAGATTTTAGATGTTCAGTGAATAATAAATCCCACAACTGAGATTGTTTCAACTCCTTTAGTATCTAGTTATTCACCGATCATGTTTCCGAAAGTTCATATGTTAGGAGAATGAATTTTCATCCAGTAATATTACAGTTTGGTATTCTGTCACCTGTAGAATCTGTAGAATGGTTTAACAGCTTCCGGCTCAACCATAGAAACAACATGTTCCGCCAGCCCAACAATACCCCCCACCTGACAGAAAGAACGCCGCCGCCGCCACCATACAACAGCCAATAAGGTTACAGTTATTGTTGTCATTGCCAGCTTGAAACTACAGAATAGTTAGCACGAAAAAAAATGGGAGACTATATATATACTCCACTCAAACACTAGCACTAACACTCAAGTGAGATGAAGAACAAAAAAAGAGAGACGACTTTCTGGCCAGCTATTGGACCTTGTACCAACTTAAGAGAAGCTCCAGGAATAAAAAAGATTGAAAAGCATCTAACCAGAACAAAAAATTGAAAAATGCTCCAGGAATAAAAAAAGATTTCTCGATAGAATTTCAAATCACTTGAGAAACAACAATGGACTATAGCCAATAATAAACTCCACGCTTGTCTTATACAAGCATACAAAGAAGCTAGCATCTAACCACTTGAAAAGAAAAACCTTAATTTGGAGGAGTGTTGTCTGATAGCAGCTGCTCGAATTTAATAGAAGTTGATTGATACTTGAACGCACTAACCTCATTAGTGAAATTTTCGGGTATGGATCCTTCAGCTGCAAGCAAGCACGACCATCATGTCCAGGTCAGTTACAAAATGTGTTGAATAGCATAACATAACTCTGCTCAGTGATTGCTCAGACACATGACAACAACGGCAACTAAGCCTCAATCCCTAGCTATTCGCGGTCAGCAGCGTGGATCCTTTAACCATTCAGTTCAATCATAAACCACATTTGCCTTCAATTTCGGAACTACATTGCTCCAAACATAATCAAAAGTATTATTATACATACAAGACTCTGCTGTGTTTGCTTGCTTCCGGCCTGCATGACTTGTTTGTAATGAATGGCTGTCTCTGTGACTAGAAATCATGTTCTTATCCCGGAAACTATTACTGGCCACAGTTTCAAGCTTTTGTGCACTGATGGCATTTTTCTTTGAACCAGAAATTTTTATCCTGGCTTCTCTTAACGTGTTCAATGCTACCTAAAACTGTGGTCAGTTGCCAGCCCTACACATTTTATAGCTTCCTGATACAATACATTGTACTGCAAGTTTTCACACCTATGAGAAATACTTGGCACATCAAGACAGGACAATATATCCAAGATGGCATCATCCTTGGCATTTTTTGTCAATTGCTGTAAAATATAATTTTGCGGAAGAATGAAGACATTTGTAGCTTTGAATAATGCAATCACATGTCTGCATCGGATCCCTACAAACTGGAATATCTTGCAACTACAACTAGCTATTTTTTCTGATGTACTCAAAGTGACAAAAGTTCACCTTTTGTTCTTCATCAAGTTTTGCTACCTCATAAGTGGTGGTTCCTCCATCTCCACCTAACTCCACTGCACATTAAAGAGATTAAAAAACCTCATCCTGAACTACAGAGAACAATTTTTTAGTGTAAACTTCTGCTGCTTGCTTTTCCATAGGAAGCGGGGTCTTTAATATGGGTTTAGTGTAAGAAGTCTCAAACTCTGCCTTTGCTTCTTTTTCGTATAGATCATCCAAAACATTCACATATTGCTCAGCAAAATCTTGCAAGGTAGTCCTTGCATTCACGTAACCATAAAAAAAGTGAACTCACACTCCCACTTTTCTAGGCAATATTCATGCCTGCAAAGAATACATCTCTTGCATAGACTGGGACCCGCAACTTGCAGTCTATGTGCCAGTAGCAATATCAGTGGGTTGATTGGGGGAAAAAACTCTCTATTGCTCTGGTCATGGCAGAATCATAATCAGTTATGATTAACCCTGGTTGCCGCTCCAACATTGCCTCAAGCCAGGTTGTGAAAAGCCAAATGAAAGATGATTCTGTCTCATCTGCAAAGCAATGCACAGCCAAACAGCACTGATTGTTTATGATGATTTACTCCAGTAAAAGGTGCAAAAGGCATCTTATACTGATTGGCTTGATAAGTGGTACCAAAGGCCACAACATCAGAGAAACAATCACATACAGTTCTAGATCTCGTGTCAACCCAGAAAACCCTACTTAGCCTATCCTCTTCACCAACCTGTATCGCATGATATGCAGGATCACTAGCTAGCATAATCTTGAAAAATCCCAGAATATTTTGAGCATCTATACCAAAATTGCTCAGCCGTTCTCTTCCTACATTGTTGATACAATTCAGGAAATTAAATATCATTTTGCCAACAGTTTCATCATCTTCTGTCAAGACAATCACAGGTGCATCTAACCCCATCCCAGGAGAACTTAAGGATTCACTGAAACTATTATTTGGATCATAGTCCTGCTTATGTGACCTCCAAAAATGTCACATTCATGGTGTTAACATCTCATGGTTATGATTCTTCTCTAATTTTGCAATATACCATTTCCTATTATCTCTTCTTCTCACAGTCATCAATGCCTGGCAATCAAATCTCATAATAGGCCTAGCACGCCTCCTCCTTGTTTCCTCACCTGAATCCATTTTCTTTGCTTGCTTCTCTCGGTGAAGCCCTTCTGTAGAAAAACAAAACTCTCTAGATATAATTGAGTTATCTTTCTTAGACCAATAATACGAATTCAAACGAATGCTAATTGAGTTATCTTTCTTAGACTGATAACATGAATTCACATGAATGCTAAACCCTGTTTGTTTCGCATACGCGTTGTAAAAATCCCTCAATTCATCTTTTGAAACAAACCCCGTGCCTAATGCAGGTTCTTCAACCCTACCATTCAAACATTGAAACAAGTCAACATTCACAGTATCAACTCTGTTCCCGACATCCAAAACCATTGGTCTCTCAGCATCCTCTAACACACAACATTCATCACCTTCATCTTCTAAAGTCACCACATAAGAGTTCACAAGGTCTTTGGCTTCAATTGCAGGCTCATCAATCATCCATGTTATATTTTTCTTTTGCAAAACAAAATCAGAAATTAGAAACATACTAACCCCCAACCTCCACATGGTTTCAATTTGAGAAAAAGGGACCGTCTTAATTTCCTTATTCAAGTTATACATCTCCACTAAAACAAGTTTTAGTTACAAGCTAAACCATATCGTCGCATTGAACAAACATGCACATGTAGTTGCTATGATTTCTAGGTGCAATGTACAAACACTATCAGAAATCATAATACAACGTCCAAAACAGCTACTAACCTTTTCAACTTTGGTTAAGCAGATTAAGGAAGCACACACATAAAGAGTCAGAATGACACATGAAACATTTTTTTCCTTAACAACTCGAGATTGGCTAAGAAAACTGCTTAAAGCTTTAGTGATGCCAACTACTCGGAATGATAGTTATTTGAAGGCAGCTAGAGCGATCCATTGCTGTTAATTAACGAGCAAGGGGAACCCATTTAAGGTTTTCTTTACTTTCTTCATGGGAGAGAAGAAAGGTCTGAGAATTGGAGAAGTTTATTACCTTTGCAAGGAGGGATGACGGTGGGAAGAAACCGCTGCGGACGATGAGAGAGGACCCAAGTCACCACCATCTCCTATCCACCTTATTTCTCATATAAATGTCGAACTCAAATCCACCAGTTTATTTTTAAAAATATTTTTATTCAGAAATATATTAATATAATATTTTTTAAAATATTTTTATTCAGAAATATATTAATATAATATTTTTTATTTTTAAAAAATTATTTTTTATATCCACGCATGAAAATATTTAAAAACACTAAAATTTTTAATTTAAAATTAAAAAAAAATTATTTTTTTTCAAAAATACTTTTGAAATGCAGTGTCAAACAATACCTATATTTAACACTTAATAAATCTTTTTCCCTAATCCTCATGTATCAAACAATTATTTTTTAAGTGTTGTTTATAACTATTATGCAAAATATAAGTAAAGCAAATTCTTCACTTATTTCTTTTTAAAAATAAATAAATAATTCTATCACTTTTTATTTTGAACCAGTAAAACACTTGTATATATTGTCTAGTGAGACATCAAAAACATAATTGTTACTCATTGAATTGGAGCTTTAATTTGTAAACTAAAGAGTAATTGTAATTGTTATTGTATTTTTTTTTAACATTTGAGATTGAGTTACAAAGAGCTTAAAAACTCTTCAGAGTTATCGTAAATGGTGTGATCTAACCCATAAAAAATCTAAATATTAAAATAAAAATATCCAAGCTTACACTTGGAAGGTAAACTAGATGGTTAAGTATTTATTTGGAAGTATGGTTATGAATAAGGTTGTCAATACAATTTTAGTCGTCGTTCCGGTTTTTCTATTGGTACGGAACGTTTCGGTTTCAGAGTATTTTGGCGTGCTGTTTCGGAGTTATACTGTTCATATAAAATTAATTATATATTTATGAAAAAAATTAAAATATTAATTTAACAAGCATAATTAAAATTCAAGATAAATTAACTTTAAATTATACAATATAAACACAAAGTCAAACAAACATAATCTCAAAATTAGAAACACAATCACAAGTTAATCAAAATAAGAAGGATTTTAAGGCCGGAATGGTACCGAGACGTTTCGGCCGGAATTTGGCCGGTATTTTCGGAACAGACCGGAATTAAAATCGAGATGAAAACAACGTCGTTTTGTCTCAGTTTTTTTAATGGTACGGAATGTTTCAGCCGTTCTGGCCGGAACGGAACGGTATTGACAATCCTGGTTATGATTATTTTTTAAAGTGTTTTTCATTCAAAAATACATCAAAATAATATTTTCATTATTTTTTAAAAATTATTTTTGACATAACCATATGAAAATGATCCAAAAACACCATTTTTTTAAATAATAGAAATAAAAATAATAAAAATTCAATTAAAAAAAACATTTTTAAAATGCAATGCTAAACAGACCCTAAATCTAATTACTATAAAAAATCAAGTCGTTTTTTTTTATCTTCTTAGGGTCATGTTTAAAAGGTTTTTTTTAATCTCTCACATAAATCAAAATCACTAAATATATTTGAGTATATAACATTAGGTATACTTTATGTTAAGTATGATTTTTGTAATTGATTTAAAAGTTTCTCTTTCTTTTAACTTGTTATCCATAGAGAAGTAATTTGGTTAAAACAAATCTTTTTGAAATCAAAAGTTTGTTACAAAATTGACTCAAAATCTTAATTTATTTTAAACTTATTATTTTATTTTTTAAATTATGTATTCTAACATAAATCATATATTTTCTAAAAAAATTGTTATTTTTGTTTGGGAGTATGGTTGCGGTTGCTTTTGAAAATACTTTTGTTCAGAAATGCATTTAAATGATTTTTTTTGTTTTTTTTTTAATATTTTTAACACCATCGTATCAAAATGATCTACAAACATTAAAAAAATTAATTTAAAATAAAATTAAAATTTTTATATTTTTCAAAAACATTTTTGAAACGCAGTGTCAAACACTCTTAAATTCAAGAATTCAATTACAGTTTAGCTAGGTAACTTAACATGCTACGCTCCAAATCAGGCTAAAAATTTTTGAACTTGAGAAAAACAATGCGTAGGCTACAAGAAACTGTTATTAAATTTGGTTCAATAAATCAAATTTAAAAACTCTTAACTTGTATCATTTACTAGTTTTGATCTCAAATTAAATCTTGTGAGAGTTGACTTGACATGATCCAGTCAACATAATTGATCCAAATATTAAAAAACCAAAAGATAAAAAAACAAAGATTAAACGCATAAGTCGAAATCCAATTAGATGACGGTAAAAAGCGGTTTGGCTTTCAAGATGATATATTTAAAAAAATATATGAAGATGATAACATATTAGATTATTCTAACGACCTAGGTTAATTCATCAAATCCGCGACTTGAATTATGGACTTCAATGAGTTTAATAATATTTTTCATTTAATCATACATAAAAAAATCAATTCATAAAAAAAAAATATTAGAAAAAAATATATAAGGTATTTAGGATATTATATCTATAAAAGGCTAATTTGGCCTACTGAAAAAACTAATCCAATTTGCTGATAAACTCTAAGATGAGATCAGGCCTGATATACATCTATAATGATTTCTTGGGTGCTAATTACATGCAAGATTTTCAATAAAAAAAAGGACGTTTGTAATTGCAAGCCCATATTTCAAAGGCTTAAAAAGGAACCTGCAGAATGAAATCATGGATCCATTCTTGTCTTTATCTTAGGGTTTACAAATTTTTGAGACAAATTCTTCAAAGCTAGGATATGATGGAATTATATGTGTGGGAAGGTGGGAGAATGTTGAAAAAATCAGATAATTTAGTGATACGGTTAGAGAATAATATAAATTATATTATAGAGTCTTACTTAACAGTTAAAACTTTTAGGTGAGATGATTCTTTAACATGGTATCAGAGCTTTATTGACCTAGCGGTCAGGAGTTCGAATCTCACAACTTCTATTCTATCTGATAAAAATCATGCACAAGGTATTGTGAGTTTGTGCAAGTTTTAAGCTCAAAGAACTTTCACTTGAGATAAGTGTTAGAGAATAATATAAATTATATTATGGGACTTCAACTAATAACTTGAGCTTTTAGATGAGATAATTTCTTATTGCATGTCATGGGAATACTGTTAACTTTCAGTAATGGATTTTTCGATCTCGATTAATTTCATTCAAGGTTACAGTGCATGTATTTATAGTAATAAATACACTAAAAACTAAAAAACACACAAAACTCACCTAACAATAAATTACAAAAACAGTTATGCTAATTTACAAAGCTTAACTGTTTATATTCTAACTGTAATATTTAACACTCCCCCTCAAGTTGGAGCGTATATGTTTATTAAGCCCAACTTGTCAATTGCTCCATGAAATGTCTTTCCTGAAACCGCCTTTGTGAGTATATCTGCCAATTGATCTTCCGACCTTACAAACGGAAATTGTATAATTTTCCGATCAAGGTTTTCTTTAATAAAGTGTCGATCGACTTCGACGTGTTTGGTACGATCATGCTGTACAGGATTATGCGCAATCTCGATAGCTGACTTATTATCACAGTGCAGACCCATAGATGTCTCATACTCAATTCCCAGGTCCTGTAGTACTTGTTTAATCCATAGCAATTCACACACACCATGAGCCATACCCCGGTATTCTGCTTCTGCACTCGATTTAGCGACCACTTTCTCGTTTCTTACTTCTCCAAGTTACTAGGTTACCTTCTACAAAAAGTAAAGTAACCCGATGTCGATCTTCTATCCCAGTCCGATCTCCCCGCCCGATCCCGAGTGCAGTGTATCCCTGTAATTTCACGAACTTCATTCTTTGAGAACAGTAGTCCTCTTCCCGGTGCACTTTTTAAATATCTTAAGATCCGATATCTTTGCTTCCATATGCTCCTCTCTCGGTGAATGCATGAACTCGACTTACCACACCGATCTGCATAGGCTATGTCAGCCGTGTATGTGATAAATATATCGGTTTCCCGACTAATCGTTGGTAACGTCCTTTGTCGGTGGCGTCCCGATCTTACACTTTGTCCCGCTTTGTGATTCATTTCCATAGGTGTATCTACCGGTTTGCATGCAAGCATTCCAGTTTACGCCAACAAATCTAACACATATTTTTCGTTGTGAAAGACATATCCCCGTTTTTGACCTCGAGACCTCAATCCCTAAGAAGTACTTCGGGTTGTCCGAGATCTTTCATTTCGAATTTCGATGCCGAAAGCTGTTGTAGAGCCGTTCTTTCTTACTCGGATCATCTCCCTGTTAAGACCATATCATCCACATATACTATTAGAGCAGTTACCTTCCCTCCTTTGTGCTTTATAAACAAAGTATGATCTCGAATTACTTTGCTTATAGCCAAACTCTTTCATCGTGGATGAGAATCTTCCGAACCATGCCCGGGGTGACTGTTTTAACCCATATAAAGCCTTCTTTAATTTGCACACTTTCATTTCTCGTGAGCACCTGGTTTTCACTCCGGGTGGCAATTCCATATAAACTTCTTCTTCAAGATCTCCATTAAGGAAGGCATTCTTGACATCAAATTGTCTGTAAGGCCCGGTCTCGATTCACTCGCTATCGATATGAGAATCCGAATTGTGTTTATCTTTGCAACGGGGCAAAAGTTTCTTGGTAGTCCACCCCATACTTACACGTATATCCCTTTGCTACCAGCCCTTGCTTTGTATCTATCAATGCTCCCATCCGCTTTCAACTTCACTGTGAACACCCATTTACACCCAACTTTCTTCTTTCACTGTTGGTAGTTGACATAACTCCCACGTGTTATTCTTTCACGCAAAGCCTCCATTTCCTCATTCATTGCCTTGGTCCACTTTGAGTGCTGCTAATGCATCCTGTACATTACTAGGAATAGACATATTGGATAATTGATTAACGAGTAAATGCATATGATTCCGATAATCTATGGGTAGAAATATAGTTGCTCGATGGGGTATTTAGTTTTTGTGTTTTGGATCGAGTTCATATCTGTTTCTTTGGGACTCCCCGGTTTAGTCTTTGTGGGTATCTATGGGTCTCATTATTTTCTAAGACAGGAAATTTCATTTATATCAATTGGGATAGGATTTAGGGTTACTCGAGGTGAGCGAGGAGAGACATTCTCGGTTGATTCTTCGGTTAATGGTGTAGGCGTTGGTAATTCACGAGACATAGGGGGGTCGTTATCGAGATCATTCAGTCTGACAGCAACCTTCACGGTTATCATCAGCTTGGTCTCATTTCCTCTAATTCAAATATATCTTCATTCTCTTCATTGTTACTCTCCCCACGAAGAGAAGAACCGGGAACTCCCCACGAATAATAGGGTTCGGGATTCGCGAAATGATGCATCCAAGGTCACATGTAGCTTTCGATGATGAGGATCGTAGCACCGATATCCTTTTTGAAATGCCGAGTAACCTACAAACACACACCGTTTGGCACACGGATCGAGTTTGCTTCGTAGAACCTTAGGGATGTGGACATATACCGTACAACCAAATACTCGAGGCTCCAAATTTGGAAGGTGAGGAACCGAGAGAAGAGATTCCATTTTACGTTGAGGAGACCGAAATTCAATTGCACTTTGGATGGTGTTCGATTTATTAAATACGCAGCGGATTTGGTCGCCTCACCCCAATAATATTTTTGGCGGATTCATGCCAAATAGCGAGGCCCGAACTATTTCCATAATTTGCCTGTTCTTTCTTTCGGCTAATCCATTCTGCTGTGGAGTATATGTGCAGGATGTCTGATGTCGAATTCCGTGACGTTGTAAGAAGTTACCTAGCACTTGATCCATAAATTCCGTACCATTATCGGGTCGAGAGTGTACGAATCAGTCGTTGGTATTGGAGTCGGCACCATTTTCGAAAATCCCGAAATGCTGTACTTACTTCACTTTTATTTCGGAGGAGAGATATCCAGGTCATCCGCGTGCACTCATCAATAAAGGTAACAAAGTACCGTGCATTAGAAAAAGATGAGACCTTTGCAGGACCCCAAACATCAGAGTGAATAACTGCAAATGGTTCTACACTTTTATTCAAACTTGGCAAATAGGAAATACGGTGACTTTTCGCCAATTCACAGATGTCACACTTAAAATCCAAAATACTTAACCTTGAAAATAGATGCGGTTGTAGCTTCTTTAGGTACCCAAATGAAAGATGTCCGAGTCGTCGATGCCATAACCAAACAAGAGCCTGAGCTTGATCCGTACTTCTGGTTTGATGTGCATGACCTAGCTTTAACCCCCCTTGTTCCGTTAATTCCAAGTAATATAGGTTGCCCCGTCTAACACCATAACCAAGAATCTTCAGGGTTAGAATGTCACGAAAAACACAGAATAGAGGCCAAAACGTGACCGTGCACTCAAGGGTAGTCGTGATTTGACTAACCGAGAGGAGATTAGACGCAAGAGATGGAACAATAAGAACGAGTATCTAGTGTAATAGTATCGGTTAAAACAAGAGATCCTTCCCCAGTAATAGGGGAGGTACTACCATTAGCGATGTATATATCCGTTCGGAAGAGGGTTTATGACATATTAAATTATCGGAATCTCTAGTCATATGATGAGATGCACTTTGTATCAATAATCCAAGTACTATTCTTTGTAATAACGAGTGTGCAAAATTTGTTTTTCGATGATACTCGGATGGGCCATATTCGGCTGTGGGTCGTGCCGAATACGCTTCGTCGAGATAAACCGAGAGGTTTTCGAATTTTTTCGAGGTTTTTTCGTAAAGTCCCACCGATCAGGGTAGCCAATAATTTCATAACACCTTTGTTTGGAGTGCCCTATTTCTCATGAGTTAGAACACATCAACCCACCCGTATTTTTTGTATTTTTCGGTCGGCCTCACTATTTCGGTCGGCCCAATTTTTCCGGTCGACACTATTTCGGGCAGCCCTATAAAATGCTTGCCCTAATTCTTTTTCTTTCCTTTCCCTTCCCCACGCCTGTCGCCCCCTGTCCCTTGCCTCTCCCTTGCTCCCCTCGATCGATGGTGCCCTCGCCATCATCACCGTATATTCGGGGACCATCGGAGGGCCTCCGCCCGTGGTCGCTCTGTCATCACTTGTTTTTGGGAGAACACGTGACGGGCGGCGGCGTATGCATCTTCGAGAGTCGGTTTAGGATTTTTCCTTAAAAAACTCCCCTCGGATGCTGTTCGAAGGATGAGTCATCTTGATGAACCACCACCGGTGGTGACGGGTTGGAGGTAAGTGTTGGAGTAATTTCCATTCGAGTTTGTATTGTGTGGGATGGAGTTGTTGATTGAGTGTTTAAGGTATGTGGTTGTTGGTTTTTTCGGAGATGAAGAAGTTCAAATGGTTTGTTGGGTTTGGGTTTGTGGGTCTCGGTTTTACGAGAAGTTTGGTTTGAATTTGTGGTTGTTCGTGGATGGATGGTTGGGTTGTTTAGTTCTTGGGGAAATTGTGGGTGTTTGGTTCTTTGGGAAAATCGGGGCTTACGGGAAAAAATGGGTGTTTGGTTCTTTGGGAAAATGCGGGTTTACGGGGAAAATTGTGGGTGTTTGGTTTTCGAGAAAAAAAATTTACGGGGAAAATTACGGGGAAAAAAAACTTCGGGTTAATTCGAAAGAAAAAAAATACGATTCGGATTTGGTGATGGATTGGAGATGGATTTACGGGTTGTTTTTCCTTTTCGATGAATACGCAGTGGGCTTCGATTTGAGCAGTAGTGGTTCGTGTGAACGATATCACGGACATCGTAGCCTTCGAAAAAAAATTCGATTTGAAAACAAACTTTAAATTTGCTACGATACCATGTTAACTTTCAGTAATGGATTTTTTCGATCTCGATTAATTTCATTCAAGGTTACGAGTGCATGTATTTATAGTAATAAATACACTAAAAAACTAAAAAAACACACAAAACTCACCTAACAATAAATTACAAAAACAGTTATGCTAATTTACAAAGCTTA
>CM055035.1:11611212-11879969 GCA_029204005.1 Salix udensis
ACAAAAAAGCATCTACCCAAAGAACTTTCACTTGAGAGAGGTGTTGAAAGAAGTGTTAGAGAATAATATAAATCATATTCTGGAACTTCATCTAATAACTTGAGATTTTAGATAAGATATTTTTTTATCGAAAAACACCTGTCCCACAGTCTGATTGTTGTCAGAGCTATGTGACCTGGGAAGATGCTGTCTATCCACATCAGCTGAATAAAATCTTTGGCTTGCCAATGCTAATCCACAAATACGAATTGTATCCAAAGCTACGGCAATCACCCGCAAGGAATATCATAATTGATTTTGCTGGTTGCTTAGAAACTATGTATGGAAGACACTTAATTGCACCAATAATTTTCCAGTTCATCGCATCAATCGGCCTTGAATTGTAGCAGATCAGGAGTCCCTTTCTATCAATCTATCTCATTGCTCGTCTGTTGAATATTCAATCGGAGCAACCTCGTTTCATTTTACTGTAATTTTTTTAACGAAAAACACTTTTAAAAACAACTTCGACCATACTATCAAACAATCACTCGAAGTCATTGGGTTTAGCTTTGCAGGGCAAGTAGAATCCCGCAGGATGCCCCCATCGATTGTACCATAACACATCTAATTAGCTCGACCTGGGAAGAAGATAACTTCATCGAGGCTGTTCATGGCTGCTTCATCCTGAACATCCCTGATCCTTTTTTTCCACTCTGAAAATGCATTTTATAAACTCAGGTGAATGAATAAAAGCTTTGATTGTTTCAGATTCTTACAAAATATACACACCCTAACACCTGCTGTACATATCACAAGCTACGGAACTTCCCCGGAACTCCCTGATCCCTTTTACAAGAATGATTGATGTGAAAATAATAAAGGCGATCGGTTTTGGTCCTGCTATGGACCTGCCACCCTATCAGTGATACAAAATTTCGTCCTTTGAAACTTCTGATCAGCCATTTGTAACGTGATTTTCCAGATCGAGTTGGTTTCGTTATTAATTCATGTGGAATATTTTGCAGTAGACGGTGGTGTAAAGGCATCTATAATTCGTTGAATTTGGATTCAATCAAAACACGGTGACGCTGACTGCTTTTCAAACGATGGTTCTGCTGATTCTTCAAAAAATGTATGCTTTATATTCCTTCACTTTTCATTTATCAGGTCTTGCTTTCACCATTTACATCAGCGAGTTGATTGCATAAAAACAAAATGAAATGAAAGATTCAGGGACTTGCATAGCTCACACTACATTGTGCTTGATTTTTATCAAATAGAATAGAGATGATGAGATTTGAACTCGTGACCATTAAATCAACAAAGATTCTGATACCATATTAAGTTTTTAGATGAGACCTAGAATATGATTTATATTATTCACTACCGCTATCGTAGAAGCACTACCTCTTCAGAGTTCAACCACCTGACCCTGACTACTCTTCTGTTTCGTCTTCTTCCATGTCTTTGTTCTAGTCCCCAGTAACACAGTCTGCTTTCTTTTGTTATATGCAATGGTGAAAAGTCTTCGCAAGAATCAAATCAGCAATATTACAAATCAAGAAAAATCTTAAGATTCCTTACATAAACATAAACAGGATTTCTATATATATATAAATAGGCCTTCACTGCAATAAAAAGATCAATGAAAATAATTATTGATCAACAGACAGAGAGGGCCATACCCAGCCTGCTCTTCAGGCAAGGCATTGACAAGGGAATTTAAGTTCATGGGACGCAAACAAAAAGATTCAGACAGATGAAATAATGAGCGTGTATGTGGTTAGAACTATCGAGTTTTGTCCATGTGAGAAATCTACTAATCGTGCTTTGGCTGGCACTCTTGCTTTTAGAATAAAGCATCCATGGACGACACATCAACTGCAGATTTTAAAACCACTGTCCCCTGCTCCCACCTACACGTCATGTGCTCTCTGCCTTTTCTCATGTTAAGATATTCCCTTCAATGGGGCCACTCCAGTTTTGAAGCCATGAGAGAGTGGGAGAGAGTGGGAGAGAGAGTGGGAGAGATGCAGGTTTAATTATCATCGGTCAAGGGCTTGTCTCAGCTTTTTTATATTTTGGCACATGAACACAGAAGCCAGACTGCAACTTACGAGTCTCAGAACACATGCAAGTGACTTTGGTTCTTGGATTGGCCTTTTATCAAGGAAAAAATAACTATTATCAAGAAGTAATCGTAAGAAAAAAATTATGATCGACCACATGAAACACTACTGGCTCGGACTCGGATTCAAAATCTAATTTAGATCATTTTTTTCTTTAGAAAATAGAAAATTTTTATTTGATGCATCTTGTTAAAAAAACCATGTAGGTTTAGAAAAAAAAAACCTTTTTATCAAGAGGTAGGTGTAAGAAAAAATTATGATCGCTCACCATGAAATACTACTGGCTCGGACTCGGATTCAAAATCTAATTTAGATCATTAAAAAAACCTTTTTATCAAGAGGTAGGTGTAAGAAAAAATTATGATCGCTCACCATGAAATACTACTGGCTCGGACTCGGATTCAAAATCTAATTTAGATCATTTTTTCTTAAGAAAATAGAAAAAATTTTATTTGATGCATCTTGTTAAAAAACCATGTAGGTTTAGAAAAAAAAACTATTATCAAGAAGTAATCGTAAGAAAAAAATTATGATCGAGCACCATGAAACACTACTAGCTCGGACCCAGACTCAAAATCTAATTTAGATATTTTTTTCTTAAGAAAATAGAAAATTTTTATTTGATGCATCTTGTTAAAAAAACCATGTAGGTTTAGAAAAAAAACTATTATCAAGAAGTAATCGTAAGAAAAAAATTATGATCGACCACCATGAAACACTACTAGCTCGAACTCGGACTCAAAATCTAATTTAGATCATTTTTTCTAAGGAAAATAGAAATTTTTTATTTGATGCAACTTGTTAAAAAAAACCCAAGTAGGTTTAGAAAAAAAACTATTATCAAGAGGTAATCGTAAGAAAAAATTATGATCGCCCACCATGAAACACCACCGATTCGGACTCGGATTCAAAATCTAATTCAGATAATTTTTTCTTAAAAAATAGAAAAAAGTTTATTTGATGTGGCTTGTTAAACAAACCATGTAGTTTTAGAGAAAATAAACTATTATCAAGAAGTAATCAAAAGAGAAATTTATAATCACCCTTTATGAAACACCGTCAACTCGGGCCTAGACTCAAAATCTAATTTAGATCAAAAAAAATTTAAAAAAAGGAAATTGATTTGATGCAGCTGGTTAAAAATACAATATCTAAATAAAACTCATCTGACTTTTATTTTGTAAAGATAGAAATTGTGTGTTGGCTTGTAGAGATCACTTGATTTTTGAAGTTGCTTGTGGCCATGATACTTTGACTTTGACAAAATTGAACCATTTGGCGTTAGATTCACAATCACGTAGGCTTGCAGCCGTTCTTCCCCCCAGCCATATACACTGTGAAGCCATGAGCCGTGACAATGAAGCCACTTACATGATTGGCTCGGAGACTTGTAATTGTTTTGTTTTTGTTTTGTCGGTGCCTGCAGCGTGTGTCTGTATGTGGCTAAGCAGTCATTAGCAAGTTGCCGACCCAAAACGACTTGGTTTGGTTTTCTCGACACTAGCCGGCAAAAAACTTCATTTTCTCCTCCCATCACTTCTATTTTATTTTTTAAATAAATAAACTGCTACCTAATATTTTTTTCCGTGATAAAAAATATTTTTATTTCATTAAAATTTAGCCGTAAACGAAGGAGCATGTCTCTTAAAAATTATAAAATCGCATACTATACAAAAAATAAAATAATAAAAGATTCTAAAGTAAATACAAAAATCTAGCATACTGTAGGAAAGGAACGTGCTTCAGAAATTATTATTTATATATTTTTTTTCATTATATATTATGGTTGAATTCTTAAATTCAGAGTTGTTGATTAAAGAATTTTCTTTACATATTTTTTTTTAATGCAAGGAAACTCCACTCTCGAAAGTATAGATGAATGAGTAAAATCCTGGCTATTTCAGGTTTTTATGAGAGATGTATGTCCAACTCGAACTCGAGTGCAGATTGCAAATACTTTGTCGTCACATCACGTTATTTGGAGACAATTTTTCTTTACATATATTAAACTATAATTTTTTTTTCGAGGTTCTTTTTAATTTCTTTCATTTTCCTAGTATTGTATGTGAAAAAAATAAAATTTAAGAGACAAGTCACTTTTTTATGGTTAATTGTCAAAATATTTGCCTCATATTACCATTTTAGTTATGGAAAGTCAAAAAAGAAAAAGAAAACACCTTAATAAAATCAATATGAAAAGAATGGTAAAATACAATAAAAAATATGTAACATTATTTGTATTTTATTTTTATTTTTCCTAGAAAACAGCAATTTAATATTAAAAAAATTGTCACATGTAACACAACCACCACTGATGGAGCATGGTAAGTTTTATTATTTTTATTTGATATTGTGTTTCAAAAATATTTTTTTAAAAAAATATTTTTATTTTTATTTTAAATTAAAAAAATCAATGTTTTAGATCATTTTCATGTTTTGATATTAAAAATAATTTTTAAAAATAAAAATAAAAATATTATTTTATTATATTTCTGAACGAAAAACACTTTAAAAAATAACTTGCTATCAAACAATAACTAAAAAGATATGCTAAAAAACCATTACACAAAAATATTTTTAATAATAACCAGCTATGTTCCTCTTCTAGAAATCACCTACTTCCATGTGGAAGTTGCAAATTGCAATATTAAAAATGGCTGGCTTTTTGGCCCGTTTGTGTTAATAATCTCATGCTAATTTTTTTATACTCTTTTTATTAGAAAAGTTATTAAACTTAACTAAGTAGAAGTAGAAAACTTAAATTATATATTTTTTTTATTTTTTTTATTGTTACAATAATGTTATCTTAATTATTTTTTAAAATATCTAGTTAAATTTTAATTATATCATTTACATCATGGGATGACCTACAAAACTCGATTTAATTAGATCCATGTCAATCAATTTATAGTCCATTTAATAAAATTTAAATCATTTATATTATGAGATGACCTCGATTAAATTAGATCTATGCCATTCAGTTTATTAGTCAATTTGTAGGGCTGCATTTAAGAAAACAATGTTTCTATAATAACTTTATTAGGTGGGCTCAAATGGTTGAACAATTTATTTAATTTTTAAAAAAACATAGGTTAATTAAAGTTTTACGAAATTCCCTAGCATTGCAGATGATGTGAAATTTTGAATAGAACCCAAAAGTTCCTTTTCAATACCGAGTAGACTTGTCTTGCCATCTCTGTTTTTCTCTTGGTGTCATAATTCATAGATTTAATTATCATAATTGTGAGAATTTTGTCCACTTCAGTCAATTGTGTTGGTGCTTCTCTTCTTCAATCAAAATTAATTTCAAGCAAGAAATAAAATAAATTTTTTAGATTTTTTCAAAATTAATATCTAAATTCCCAGCAAGAAGGTGGACTATAGATAACCAAGCAAAGATGGTCCACGTGTCACAGGGCTTATGTGACTTCCAATTTGTTTTTTTATTAATATATCAGCTTGCACGTATCTCAACTAATCTTACATGTCTTGAGGTTAATGACTATATACATTTTAAATGACTATTATATTAGCAAACACATGGCTCGAACCAGAGAACACGTGAAGAGTAAATATCTAAATTCCCAGCAAGAAGGTGGACTATAGATAACCAAGCAGAGATGGTCCACATGTCACAGGGCTTATGTGACTTCCAATTTGTTTTTTGATTAATATAGTTGTCCATGTCAACCTGTACGCATCTCGAGTCTCGACTAATCCGACGTGTCTTGAGGTTAATGATCATATAAATCTTAAATAATCATCATATTAGCAACCATAAGGCTCGAACCAGAGATCACAAGGAGAACAAACCTCTTAGCTCAAAGTTGTCTTCCAATTTTTATTTTATTTTATTTTATTTTCACTTTTGATGTCTGAAATGTTCTTTCAAAATCTACGGAAAATGTTTGGGGAAAATCAACTAATTGTGTTGAACGAGCCAACCATGGTAGAAAATGGAAGAAAAACGTTTGTCCTAGTCCTTGCTCAAGATAGGCAGTCTACGCCGGGTTATTTTTTTTTACTATATATAAAAAAAGTCAAAGTTATAATTTTTTTAATAAAAAAGTAATTTTTTTAGAGATATTCATCATAGCTTCGAATAAGTGAATTGAATCTAATATAAAAATTAAATTAAATAAAACAATAGGATATGATATTCAAAAAAATCAAGAATAAAATAAGAGGAATGAGTATCAAATTTGTTATGAAAAATAAAATAAAATAAATAATAATGGATAAAATAAAAAAATAGCAATCAAAATAATAAAAAATAAATATTTTAAAATACTTTACCAAACACGCGTTTTATCCCGGTAAAATTTTTGTGTAATCAACGGATGAAAAAAGGAGAAGAACACATCATGGTGTTATGTGATAGCAACATGTAAAATCGCATGTGGACCCACGACTTTGTATAAAGATTGACCGACTATTATTTTCCATGCATACTATATAATATTTCACCATCCAAAAAACACAAGATTTGAATCTATACCCACCGAATTATAAAAAATTACAAGGTAGTGGACTAATAAATAAATGGGCATAGATGCGCTTATTTCTTAAGGGGCATGAAAAAGGGAGATCACATTACATTTACTCATCAAAGCTCATGAAAAATGGACCTAAAAATACTATTTTGCTAAGTATTCAATAAATAAATCACCAGTCTATCTGTTTTTGCATCTCAATTTTGTTTTCATCTCTATTTTTAAGTGTTTTTTTTTTGGGTTTTTATTGTTTTTACGTGCTTATTTTAAAAAAAAAACAGTTTATTTTTTAAAATATTATTTTAATATATTTTCAAATGAAAAACGACTGCTATCACAATATAGAACATGTTCTATAAAAATAACAAGTTTACGAAAGATTCTAGAGTCAAAATTACTCTGATGAATCATATTTTAGTTTCATGTTATTTGATGTATAAGAGAAGAAAAATAAAAATAAAAATTGAGAAATTGGTATGAAATACTAGTGAGAAATAATTTGAAAGAATAACTAAGTGCCTGTTTGGGACGGTGGTGTACCGCCGTTTTCTCAAAATTTGTTTTTTTTCCATTTTAAATGAATGTTTTTTTGGTGTTTTTAAATTATTTTGATGTGCTGATGTCAAAAATAATTTTTTAAAAATAAAAAAAATATCATTTTGATGTATTTCTAAATGAAAAACATTTTAAAAAACAACAACAACCGCCCTCCCAAACAGGCCCTAAAATTAACAAAGCCCTCAGGGGCCAAGGACCAAGGAAAGAAAATCCATTGTCTAGGCCACGAACATAGGAGACGACACCTAAATTTAGCAGTAAGGTAAGGATGAAGAGTCAAAAACTCTACACCACACCGCACCACACCGCACCGCACCGCACCAGAACACACCACCACACGGTTTTGACTCCTATTTACTTTATTAAATATAATAATTAATTAATGAAAATTGGATCTCACTACGGACGATCCATCCGCCCAATCAAAACAGAAGAGAGAAAATAAAAATAAAAATTAGACAAAAACACAAACACAAACACAGAACAGAATAGATCCCATTCTCTCGCTCTCTCCCCCTCCCCGTCTCTCTCTTTTCTTTCCTTCTTGATCCATCAAAGGTAGAAGAAGAAGAGGACATTTTTGGCAGAAGGAGAAAACCCATTAGAGCTGTACTGATATATTGTTGTATGTAAATAGATATAGAAACCCATTTTTATTATTATAATTGTTGTTGGTGCTGAATCTCCAATGCGGTCTTTGAAAAGACCACGAACAAGGGAAGGAGAAGGAGAAATAGAAAGGAGAATAAGAGATAACAGAAACAACATTACAAGCACCCAGAAAGGAAATTTTAGCTGTGATAGGCGTGGATCTGATGGCGAGTTGGGTATTATTGGAACAAGTGGGGAAGGAGCTAGAATTTATTGCCTTTGCTAGGTTTGTGCTGGTGAGGCTGCATAGAAGAGGAATATGCAGCTTCACATCTCGCGTAGCATGAGAAGCATCACTATATCTTCTAGCAGCAACAATGGATTTATTGACTTAATGAAGATCAAAGTCGCAGCTCGCCATATCTCTTATAGAACCCTTTTTCATACTATACTCATTCTCGCTTTTTTGTTACCTTTTGTATTCATTCTCACTGCTGTGGTTACCCTTGAAGGAGTCAACAAGTGTTCCTCATTTGGTGAGTTTTTCTTTCTTTCTTTGTGATTGTTGCTTCATGAGGTGAATGGATCTTCATTTGATTTGGGTTGTGAATGCTTTCTAATTTCATGATTTTGTTATTGTTTGCATGTATGCATTTGGTTGTGATTGTTATGAGGTGTTTGGATCCTGATTTGATCTGGGGTTTGGTTGTGTTTCACATGTTATGCGTTCGTGTCTTTTTTTAATCACATTTTGCTACATCTACCATATTTTTCATGAATGTGCCTTGTGTTTGTTTTGAACATTTGATGGTTAATATTCTCAATTTGCTTACCTCTTTTTTTGGCAATACTAATACCTTGTCCCTTCTTCTCATATACATGTTTAAATACACTCACGGATTGTATTCATTTGATTATGATTTTCACATTTTTGATTGATATCCAGGGTGATTGATTTACTTCTAATTTAATAGCTTATTATATTTGTTGCCATAGAAATTTCTTGCAGCCGAACGTATTCCAGTTGTTTAACTTAACTCCGGACTTCTTGATCTTGCATGATTAATTCATGTATTTTTCCATTTTCATTTGTTTTTCATGCATGTTCTCACACTTGTAATAACCAATGAGGCTTTGAACTTGTAAACTAATCGGGGATAGATTTCAATCCATTAATTTATGAATTCTGGGAGATTAGTATTGATTATTGTTTATGACAAAGATGAGCTAAATAAAGATTTGATGGAGCGTTAATTAATAGCCATTCACTGATACTTCAAACAGAAGCAGACCTCAAAAAAACATAAAATTACAATTGTAGATTAATCATTTGCTTCTCCTGGCTGTTTCATTTTTTTAATCCATTTTTTTTAATTGTGAAACTTGTTTATCGTGTTTCTACCTTAAATAACTGAAATGTTACAGAGCAATCTGGATCTGCTTTTAGATGTCTATACTTATTGGATCAGGGTCTAGGATCACAATTTCATGATGCTGCTTCTGTGTTTGTGGTGGATACTTAATTCTTGTTCTTGCTTTGCTTTTTTGCACCACAGATTGTTTAGGTAGACGGTTAGGACCAAGGCTTCTTGGTAGAGTAGATGATTCAGGGGTAAGTAAGCCTTTTCCTTCATCCTTATTGTTTCAGATTAAGATATTAGCTACTCCTGTACTTTTTGTTAATGTTGTTATTACAAGTTTAATACTTATGCTGGTGGTAATGATGTAACAGAGGCTCGTTAAAGACTTTTACAAGATACTCAATCAAGTTAAAAATGAGGAAATCCCAGATGGTGTAAAGCTCCCAGCTTCTTTTAGCCACCTTGTTTCTGAAATGAAGAACAATCAGTATGATGCAAGGACATTTGCGTTCATGTTGAGGGCTATGGTATGTGTCAAGTTATTGAAACATAGACACAATTAATTTACCACATGGTTTGTTTCCTTATTTTTAACTTACTGGGAGGAGAGCAGGGTTGAAAAATAGTTTTTAACTTCATGGATCCATGCTTGTTTTTGCATCTTTCATTTTGTTTCAAACTAGCTATATCCCTCAATGAGAGCTTAATCTATTACAAGTATTAGACATGAATTATATTTGAACCTTTTTGGTTCATGCTCATGTTCTTGTTTTCTGTTAACATTTGAGAGTTTATAACTGGAGAAACTAATGATATTTGGGTGACACATCTTATAGTAGTTATCACTACTTTTTGTTTGCCTGCAAAAGAAAGAAAAGAGATTCCAAAGAGAGGGGTATAAAATATATGATACTTGAAATCTTGTCCCGGTGTATTCTATCAAATAATGATTTGCTGGAAGGGATCTCTGCATGGTTCTATGAACAATTGCTATTATATTATCGTATGCTAAAATGTCATGGACAACTGAAGAGAAGATCTAAAATAATTAGAGCTGTTGCTATTCAATAATTGCATGCTGAAAAATGAATTATCAGTTTCATCCATCAATACCTTGTTTTATGTCTTGACTGAAAAAGTGTAATAAGAAATGAAATGCCAATTCAATCTATCTCAAACAATTTAGCTGATCCTAACTCCCAATTATAGAAGGCTATTCTATTCTAAAAACGCCCTTTGGATGATGGATTTCAAGTAGTTATCTGTTTATGCCCTACTCCAGGTCTTATCTCTTCAATTGTAGGCTACAGATCACTAATCCTATCTTCAAACTTACACTTGATTGCCAATCAATCAGCTATTTTCATTAACAATGTGATAAATGAGGTGTCCCTAGTTTTGAGACCTTACATGCCATGTCTGATCCTGCTTTTATATCAACTATTGTTGTTGCTTATTTTTTGAATGATATTCTCCTTGATGAGTGTCTGATATTGAGTTTTGATTTATTGTTTGCTTGGCATCTTGGTCAGGTTGACACAGGATTGTCCACAGGATGTCCTTTTATATTTCTATTCTCTAGGTTGTACTGTTGTGAGAATCTTCTATTGTGGCCAAGGTTTAATTATTTTTTGACTGAAGATACCAGTAATTTAATTGTTTATTTATTATGTGCTCTTATAATTAGTTTGCTGGAAAAATAAGAGTGCCACCAATTCTTGACCCTTAACTCATGACCTGCTGACATGGATGATTAAATTCCATCATTTTTTATATAGGCAAGGAAGCTATATGTTAGAGGTTGGATCTGCTAATTAAAAATAAAAGATAAAAGATAAAAGATAAAGCATTATTATTATTATTATTATTATATTGATGTTATATCAGAATTACTTTTTGTGGAAGAAGGAAAAATTAAGAAGAGCAAGAATGAATTTACATGCTTAACGATTCATTTTATGAACCAATGAAAGAAAGAGTACTGTATTTTTTTTCTTGGTCTCAATCCTTTTATTTGATTAATATTCAACTCAATATGAGTGCAATGTTGGTGTAGGTCAAGAGTTGGAGCCAAGAGTTTGGGTCACTCATGGTTTGCATCCTCCTTTACTGGTCATGGCCCCTTTCACACACACACACACATTTTTAAGTTTTATTTTGTGGGCTAACTTGCTAGTAATATGACTTTTCATTACTCGATATTAGATTGAATTATTCTACTCAACTTTGATATATAGCTCAAATGGTGCAGTCATGGTACTGATACTTTTGTATGTTTTAAGTTTGGATCCTCTAACTACAACACGTTCATGCTGCTTTGTGTCATTGAAGGGGGATGTAAAATTTGTATTTACTTTCTTTTGTCCCGTCTTTGATTGATCCATTGATTTCATTTTCATTCTCTTTACTTGTTATCCTTTATCCACATGCATGCATGAATTCATATGTATAGAGAGGGCATTATCCATGCCACTCCAAGAGAAAATAAGAAATAAAAACTGTTGGGTTGTTAAGAAATATTTTCAACTAATGTCATTTTTTTTAATTTATCTTTATCTTTCACAGATGGAAAAATTGGAAAGAGAAATTAGGGAATCTAAATTTGCAGAGCTGATGAACAAACACTTTGCTGCAAGCTCCATCCCGAAAAGCATCCACTGTCTCTCTCTACGTCTGACTGATGAATATTCCTCCAATGCTCATGCACGTAAACAATTACCTTCTCCAGAGTTCCTTCCTTTGCTCTCCGACAACTCTTACCACCACTTTGTCCTCTCAACTGATAACATTTTGGCTGCCTCAGTTGTTGTCACTTCTACCATCCAGTCATCTTTAAAGCCTGACAACATAGTTTTTCACATCATCACTGACAAGAAAACCTATGCGGGCATGCACTCATGGTTTGCACTAAACCCAGTCTCCCCTGCTATTGTGGAAGTGAAAGGTGTTCACCAGTTTGACTGGTTAACAAGAGAGAATGTTCCAGTGCTTGAAGCTGTAGAGAACCATAATACCATCAGGAATTATTATCATGGGAATCACATTGCAGGGACAAATCTTAGTGATACAACTCCACGAAGATTTGCTTCGAAATTGCAGGCCAGAAGTCCAAAGTATATATCATTACTCAACCATCTTCGGATATATATACCCGAGGTGATCTCATATGAAATTTATCTTTTCTGCTGTTATACTTGGAGACTTATGAATTATGATGCATATGCTCTATTATAAAACAATCAGGGACCTAAGATGTTAAAGGGTAAAAAAGGCAACCAAAAAAATATGATGCTACATGTCATGAGGCAGTGTCCTTGTGATTATTTCATGTGCACGTAGGTAGAAGCTCACCTGATCTCACTTGGAAAATCTAGTCTTTTACCTGCCATAACAAGTCAGGATCTAAGTTCAGTGTCCTTGAAAGTATCCAGGATTGTTGTGGGAACATTCATTGATCTGTATTGGGAGTGACCCTGTGAATTACTGAAGTTTCTAAATTTTTTAGTGTATTGAAAAATGAATAAAATGTGATGCTTACAAATTGAAAAAGGAAGATGGATATGGATAACAAATGATGATTTACTGAAAGTAAAATGCTTTCTTTTGGAAGGAAAAAAAAAAACAGAATATAAAGAAGTCTGATGTTATGTCACATGTCCAATGGTAATTTTTTTTTCTGAATTCCTTTCATTTCTAATGGCAGCATTAATCTCCTAAGAACTAATGTATCATTAGTACAACTGTTGAGGTTTGCCAGAGTTTTTGCAATTTTGTTTTGTGCTGGATTTATTTTTTCTTCATCTGTTGGCCCAATATCTTTTCTGATTGGTTATGTTGAACAGCTCTTTCCAAACCTTGACAAGGTGGTGTTTCTAGATGATGATGTTGTAATCCAGCGTGATTTGTCTCCACTTTGGGAAATTGACCTTAAGGGAAAGGTCAATGGAGCCGTAGAAACTTGTAAAGGTGAAGATGAGTGGGTAATGTCCAAGCATTTCAAGAACTACTTCAATTTTTCACATCCCCTCATAGCACAGAATTTGGACCCTGATGAATGTGCATGGGCATATGGAATGAACATATTTGATCTCCGTGCATGGAGGAAAGCAAATATTAGAGAAACCTACCATTCCTGGCTGAAAGAGGTAAGCTCACCTTTTCCTGCACCATCCTTTTTTGGTCTAATAAAACACAACGATAATATCAAAGACACTGACACTCTCACTAACATGCTCATGCTGTGATATTTGCTATCATATGTGGTAAGTAGTGACTCATTAAATGTACTAAAAGGTAACCTTGATCTCAAAAATTGTTATGTGAGAAGCATTGCACTAACAAACAAGCATTAATAGCCAGCTTATAAACAAATCAATATAAGAAGGACCACATCAGTAAACAACCTTCATCATCATCATATTCTTTCATTTATGAAGTATTGTATTTACTTGCTTGCATGCTCCTCACCTGTGATGTGCTTACAGGGCTTGGGTAGAAGTAATGCTCATGGTTCTGTGCACTCTTAATTTATTTGTGGGTACATCACTTCAGGGTGTTTCTCCCTGTAACATTTCATATATATATATATATATATATATATATATATATATATATATATATATATATATATATATATATATATATATTCTAGTTTATAGTTTCATATAGTTGACTTTTGGAATGTTAATCAAATATCTAACATCTACGTGGATCTAAATTCTGGATGAATATCAAACACCACAAATACCGAAATATTTCATGTTGGGTGACTCTTTTATGCATTGAATATTGGTGAGGTTGCACTTATAGTGATTTGTATATAACTGTAGGCAAATAAGAGATGCCCTGCAACCTTTTTTTCCCTCTGATTCTGGGTTTTGTTTGTGCAGAACCTGAAGTCAAACCTGACAATGTGGAAACTCGGAACGCTACCACCAGCTTTGATTGCATTTAAAGGTCATGTTCATCCAATTGATCCATCCTGGCATATGCTTGGGTTGGGATATCAGAACAAGACAAACATTGAGAGTTTAAAGAAGGCTGCAGTTATCCACTACAATGGTCAGGCAAAACCTTGGCTGGAAATTGGCTTTGAGCATCTTCGGCCATTTTGGACCAAATATGTGAATTACTCCAATGATTTTATAAGGAACTGCCACATCCTGGATTCAGTTTGATCAAGCATATGGGCTAGAACTAGAATTGGAACAGAAAAAGACAAGTGATTTGGGTGGCATGTAAGTTTTTTCACGATTGAAATTTTTCTCAAGGTCTACTTGAGAAGGCAGGTAGAAAATCATCCAGAAGGGAGCAGAGTTTCAGGTCTGAATTCTGTCATACCTCGTACCTTTGCCGAAAAGGGCCTGATCACCAGCACGGGCATGGGATTCTTTCTTTCAATCTTTAACATAGCAATCCATCATTTATTTCTTGGTTGGAAAATGGATACTATTAATGGTCTTCCTGCAGAAAGTCTAGTCTAATTTCCTGGCACTTATATTAGAATAAAGCAAAAATACAAGTTAGAAAGTGCATCTGCCAAGGCGTCCTAGTGCTTGCTTGGCACAGGAAAGAGGAAGGCTAGGGCATATCTCTAGTGAGGGCTCCAGCATTGGTCTACAAATGTTTCTTCACCTGATTTTTCCCCTATTGTTGTCATTTTTGTTAGTACCTCCCCATTTTTTTCCCAGACAATTTACTATCATCAAGGTGAAACATAGGAGTAGGTAATGGAGATTGCTTTATTACAGGTCCCGTTTAATCGGGGAACCTTTTAGGTTATATATCAGTATTTGTTATGTACGATTCATGATAAACATTAAATTGTGCAGAAAATTCTTTTTTTTCTAAGATTCTGCTTCTCCTTGAGAATTCTCTGTTTGTGACATTTTTTGATGACCATGATGCTATGCTAATGTCAGGCTGCGCAAAACCCAATCACAGCTCTCTCATGATACACGTAGGGACCATCTAACCTGCCACAACTTCTGTGCTGGTCCATGATCAATTTTCTTGTGCAGGACAATGAACTTACGAGGCATTTCCTTTTCCATTTCCTTTCTGGAAAGAACATTGTGCATGAAAGTATCCTAAAGGAAGAAGAGATGGTCGCATAGACACAGAAATCTTTAGCAAACAAAAGATTCTTGTTGTTCAAGGAAATTTCTCAGGTTGATGATGACAAGAAAACCATTTACTTGTACGATTGATTGTCTTTTTCTAAGCATCCAACAACCGAATTTGGTGGTTCTGATATTTCAAGGCCGAGTCTCCCTGCACCTAACGAATCTCAATTATCTTACATGCCCCACATTTGATTAGGCCCCTCTTGGAATTTTCTAATCTTTATATCATTACATTAAATAAAATTAAATACTAGGAGATGACTAGGTTTGGATTATTACATTTGATTCTTCTGCTTTCATAGTTTGATGGCTGCCTCCTTGACAGGGTCCCGAATAGTAATCCTCAAGTCAGAGTTCACATGATGGTCAATCATCTGACCTTATGTACTCTCTCTTACACTAATTTGATGCCTTCAGTTTTGACAATTCTAACACCACAACCTCAATATGTCAGCAAATTGTATCTGTATTCATTCATATTGTCCCGTGGAGGATGTGGCGTGATGATAAATGATTCGAGTCAAGATATATATTTTTTATAAGAATTTAAAACAATCAGAGTTTTACACTTTCTAGAAAATGATGTTTTCTCGAATAAAAAAAAAATCATTCATATTAATGACCAAACTGTATCTGCTTGGCACCTCTCCATTTTTCTGGTTACATGCATTGTACATAACCTTTATAGTGTCCCCAGTTTTTTTTTTTATCATTATTCCTTTTTTTTTTTTAAAAAAAAAATCAGATCGGAGGAGTAATTAATAGATACATTGTTACAACTCATAGCTCTGCCCTCCTATGCAAGCTTAGCAGCCATCAATAATTTAATGCACTGTGTCGTAACTTAAATTGACAATTTCCTCTTTTGTTGTTTAATGCTCCAGAACAGAAACAGTCCTTCTCTTTCCAAAATTGTGCATTAAAATAAATTAAAATTGTAAGAACCAAAGTTAACATTAAAAAACAACCTTTTTGTTTGTTTGTTTTTGTTTTTTTTCGTTCATGGCATGAAAAACTTCAGTTTATTCCCTAAAGTTTTTGTTAATCTAATCCCTATTATTTTAGGATAGTTCATTTTAGTCTTAAACGTAAATTTTATTTTTTCTATCGCATGAGACATCTCGACAAGTTAGCAGGATTGATAGGGGTAAAATTAGAAAAAAAGAAGTCAATGCCTACTTTTATTGTAATCATGAACTTACTTTAACTAAGTTCATGGTTACAATAAAATTTACGCACTAAATATGTAAAGAAGTCATTGCCTACTTTAACTGTAACCATGAACTTACTGTAAAGAGAAGAATGAATATGAAATAAATATTCAATAACATCAATATTTATGCACAAAATCAACTCATTTATTCTTAATGCAAAATCCAAGAAAAAAAAATTACAATTTTTGGTTGATTTTAATGATAAGAAAAATACAAATCACATCAAATCAAAGAAAGTTAAGAATATAAAGAAAATTCAACCACTTCAAACATACAAACAAAAACATATTCATTATAACAAGACCAAACCATTACATCTTGAATGATCTATTTTGTTTCTATTCTCCCAGCCCATACATGGATATTGATTTTGACTTTATTACAACTCCAAAAAACAATTGGTTTTTTTTTTATTATTGAAAATTCATATAAAAACATACACTAACATAAATATCCATTTATCATATATAAAAACTCATAATAAATTGAAAATTAATCAAGTTAAGCAAAAATTCATTCAAGATTTAAAACAAACCTTCAAAAGCTGTTGAAATCGATCATAGGTTGTTATAGTTGGGACTAGATGGTGGTGGTGCATGATTACATATGCTAACACGTGGAGGTAGATAGTGAAGCGATAACGTGTAAGTCTTAGACACTGAAGTTGAACTTACAAAAATGAACAAAACATTCAGATTCTTTTTACTTGAGGAAGATTATGGTTTCTATTGAAATTTTATGTTTATTTTCTACTAGGTTTGGTGAGGAAAATGATGTGATTTTGCCTAATTTTTAGGTTGAAGTTTGCTTGATTTGTGTGGTCATTCAACCATACAACAAGTTTCTAGACTATAAGACCTTTATTTATAGTGTTGAGTACTTAAGAAATCAAAATCTATCCATTAATTATATTTTTTTCTTTCTTGAATGAAAATCTTAAATTTCAGGAATTTCATGGTATGAGATCAAATTTCCTATTTTTAAACTATATAAGATCTCTTTCAATCTTTCTTGAATATGATTGGTGAATTTCAAAATATCTTTATTATATATATAGAGTATGAACCCTTTTTATTTTGAGTATTTGAATTTTGCTTGTTTATATGATCTTCCATTATATTTTTTTATCTTTCATTTTCTTACTCTTTTTTCCCTTCATTTCAATGTTAAAACAAGACAGAGAAAGACACTTTAAAAAAAAGGAGAGGAGAGAGAGAAGGTTTAGTGAGCTATAAAATGATTGATCTTGGTGTCAATAAGTTTAACATAAAGGGAGAGTTCAATAAATATGATATTTCTCATGTTAGATAAAATAGATCAAGGTAGTAAAATTATTTTTTATTTGATTTTATTTTGAATTTATAGAGTGATTAAAGGGTATTTAAAGGTTGAAAATCAACTCATTGAGCTTCCTAGTATATTTTCAAGATCTAGAACTTTGAACTCTAATTGTTTTACAATCGAAAGTGATTGAAATTTAAAATCAAAATATGACTCGCTATTTCTTTAATTTTAAACAATAGGACGAATGAAGTGTGCATCTTACAAGCCTTACAGCTAATGAGTACCTCTTCTTTCTATTGATTATCCCCTCACTAAAACAAAGGCACGAGAATCTAGCCTTACAAGTCTGTGTGCACCCTATGTTTTTTTTTAAATGTCTTTTTTTTTTAATTTTAAAATAAAATTATCTTTAAGTTAATTTATGAAAAAATATTTTGGGATTATCTAATTATGCCATTTTTAAAGGATAATTAAAGCATTTCATTATAATATTTGCAATTTCTTTTGTATTAACCAAATAAGCATAATTTTAAAAATAATATTTTTATTAATATTTAATGATATATATATATATATATATATATATATTATTCTATTTTTTTATCATATATGTTATTTTTATATTTGTTTTTCATATAAATGTGTATAAATAACTGAATCATGATTCTTTATTTTTTAATTAAGACTTTCTTTCATGATTATAATAAGTTTCTACTTAAAAAACAATGTTTATCATGTAAGAGCATGTTTTTGTCAAAACAGACAAAAAAAGAAATTCATGAATAATAAAGTAAAGTTTTTTTATTCAAATATATTTCTTGATTAAAATAATTAAATTTTTTGATAATTTGTTTTATTATTTTGTTAGTTTTTATTCAATAAACCACATTGTTGATAAAAACAATATTTTATTATAAAATTTGAATTGGAAAAGATAATTTGATGAAAAAAAATACATTTTTACTTTATTTCCTTCATTACCTTTTCTACTATTTTTTATTGTCTCACATTTATGTTTCCTATGTACCATTTAGATTTCTAATGTTCTACTTAGTTATATTTAGAAGGTTGTAGGACCAATTTTTAAGGTGTAAATAAATAAAAAGTGAATCTTTGATCATGATTTTATTTTTCTATCTTCATTATACTTGAATGAATATAGTGATATATAGAAAACATAAATATGTATATAAGTGACACACATCAACAACAATATATAAGAGTTTGTTTTCACCATCTCTCCCCTTTATCTCTCTCAATCTATTTCTCTTTCACTATAACAACCCTTCATTATCGTAATAATGTGATTTTCTCTTCCATTTATCTCTTGCCAATTCATCTCATTCCATGTAATTATACCTTATTACAACATTAAACCATTTTCAACTAACTATTTTTCTCATGTTTTTACTTTTTTTTTTACTTCCATGTAACCTACTTTAAACACATGTAAAAACTTAATTTCATATAAGCATTTTTTTTATAATTATTTAATGTATAACTTTTTGTTAACTTCCTTTTTATGTATTCACTATTTGTCAAATATCTCTTTAACCACTAATTTAAGGGGGGTGTTAACTTGAAAATAATCCATTTAATGGTGTTATAAGTGCTTTTAATTTATTTGAAGAAAATGTTATTTCATCAAGTACATATGGATGCCCTATATTCCATGGAATATGAAATCTTGTGTCTAAGGTCTTTAATGAATAAAATATTTATTTAACCTATAAAAAGTCAATTAAATCTAGGAATAATAGGACAAGCATAAGTGTATTTTAATATTTTATTAAAATATTCTAACAAATTATTGGTCATATTTCCTTTAACATTAGTGCCTATATTTCTTAAGATTTAACTTCTAGACTTTCTTTTATAAACATATCCTTTCTAATCATAAAAATGTACCGTGTATTAAAATTTTATTTTGATGGATTTGAAGCATCTTATTTAAGGGTTTTTTTCCCTCAATATTAGATCCTTGAAATAGTGTTGAACTATCAGAGTGGTGTAAAACAAGAAGAACAAAATTCAATCAGCTTAGGCTATATCTATACCATGACATTTTTAATAGCAACATGTTTATCTAATATATACAAGGTCTAATATGGATAACAATGATGTATCATCAAACATAATCCGAGAATCATGTTCAATTATAATTCATCTTTTATTCAACTAGAACAAAACCCAAATGAAATACCCAATCAAAAGCAACTTCAATCAATAACTTTCCATTAAACTTCTTGTATAGGTGAGTGCCATCAATACATATCGGTGGATAATATTACTTCAACCCCTTAATTATAACTTTAAATGAATAGAAAACTCTCTTAAATATTGTTATATCATTATAAGACTTTTATGATCCCATTAGAAAATATCGACATTTGATTCTTGGAGTGCTGATAAAAATCTATGTAGCATTTGAAAAGATTGTTCATACAAACCAAATAATTGCTCAATTATCTTTTAATAAGTCAACCATTTATTGTAATATTAGACATTAAACTCACATTGGGTACATATTGTAGCTTGAATGAGCACAATCTTCATACTTATGTTAACAGTTATAATTGATAAAACCATACTAGTAATAAAATTTGAGTCAAATTGATGGTGATCATTTTTAATTTATGAATTAGTATATAAGGGTGGACTTTTCAACTTTGGGATCTCACACAAATCAAAAGTTTTCTAATACTCTTATAAAAGTTGAATTTACAGTCTAATGGATTTATGTATTTTAATTGCATATAAATTGTGATTGAATATAACACCTTGTATTGTAAGAGTTTACTATATTTTTTTTGAACAACAAGAGTTTACTATATGCCACCACTTAACTATATTAATTAATTTATATTTGTTTTAAAATGTTTGTCTAACCTCTAACTCAATAATTATCCTATAACCCAAAGCCTAGTCATTGCATATTATTGTATCATCCCCACAAGCATCCTTAAATATAGGAGCAAGAGGTCCCCTATAAATTGATTTCTTTGTTTAACTAATTCATCTTCTTCAAGTATATCAATTTATCCCTAGGTGACAATACCCTTATTTTCCTCATCATTTGATTTAGAGTAATTTGTAATGTATTCTTGATCAAACATTTTTAGATTTTTCCTTTATATTATTTTAGGTATCAATGTTAGGTTTGTTGAGCCACAAACTATCTTAGATAAACCAATAAATTGTTATTCTTGTGTGATCATTTAAGTGTAACTTGGATCCCGAGTACACTCAATATTAAATAAATATATTTGTTTAGGTCACTATTAAAGTAAAGCTCAATAATTCTCAACCCGCATTTGATGACCAACCCATCCATAGACTTCAAACTAAAGTAATAAGAAATGGGCACAACAATATAATGAATTAGATATTTCCTAACTTATATCCTCAAGTGATATCAACTTTAATTTTATTATAATTTAACCCAATGATTACACATTACTTTTTTAGTTCATTTAGTAAAATATCTAATCAATCAATTAAAAAATATTATTTTCTTTAATGTAAGTGATATCAATGTCGATTTTAACAATAGTACCACTATAATGATATACTATCATATTACAATCTTAACACAATAATTAATTTATCTAATTTATAACTATCTAAACCATAATAATCTCAAGCACAAAACAATTCTCTCTAATTCTAGAAAAAAAAATACATGACAAAGTTCAACAATTCTTGCAAGTTCATCACCAAATTTTATCAATTGCAAAACACTGGTTATAATTTGAAAACAAATGAAAAAGTTAATTAATTAATATAAATTCTTACCAATTAAATAAACCTTGTTACAATAATTGATCAAAATCATCACCAAATTCATCATTTAACACAAATTTTCATCAGTGGTCACATTCTCATCAAACCAAATTGACTAGATTAAACAAAACCCTATTTCAAAAAATCTACACCCAATTGAAGTAATTTGACAACTCAATTGATGTAATTTATACCTAATTGATCTAAATTTAAAATAAACCCTAACATAATCAACAAAACCCTAGTGGGTTACGCACCCCACTAGAATATTTGATATTTCTGATATATATTATTTTTAATGTGTATTTTTACTTGAAATTGTATTTTTTTAATATATTTTCAATACTACAACAAAATAAAAATATTTTAAAAAATTAAAAAGCATAGCTAGGCGACACAAGCAAACAAGGTCTAACTTCGCTCCCGTTTGGTTTTGTGGCTGTGCCCACGTTTCAAAAAAAGTCAGTGCCAAATGTTTTTTCAGTGTTTGGTAATGTGTTTAAACCGCATGAACAGTGACTAGGCCCCACTAAATTTGCGTTTCTACCCGTGGTTTTAAAGCAACAGGTTTTTTCAACTTTTTTTCAACCCTCTCTTTTTCAACTTTTTTCAACCCTCTCTTTTCAACATCTCAGGCATCAAATATTCACAGAGCATCCCTCTACAAACTGTTAGATTCCTCATCGATTTTTCATGCATCCCAGACTGCAAACTGCTGGAATCTCTCATCGAGTTTTCATGCTTTATGTCTCGAGCCTGCAAATTGCTCAGGTTTTTTGTCTTCTCCAGCCTGCAATTTGGGTTCGCTGAGGGATTTGGCCAGCGAACCCATCTCCCTTAAATCCTCAGCATTCCCAACAAGAACCATCTCCATTGCACAAGCATCTTTTCTCTTCTCCCTTGCGAACCGGCCAGAGAACCCATCTCCACAAATCCCTCAGCATCGCTCAACCACCTCCCATCTCCCCTCTTCTCCCTTGCGCAACCACCTCCCATCGCATCTGTGAATTGATAGAAAATTAATGGTGGAATTGCAAGATGGGGCTGTGAAAAAATGAATTGATATATGGGTGATGTGAGATTGTTAGGGTCTGTTTAGAATTGATATGTCCGAGAGGTTTTGGAAAGTTAAAGTTCATGGTTATTTCGTACTCTAGAGAAACTTGTTTTATCAGGTTTTGATAATTTGAATCAAGGTTTTTAGCTTGTCCATAGAAAATGGTGATTTAAACGTATTTTTCACTTAATATTCTCTTTCGTGAATGAATTTGTGAAAACGGTTGCATGTTGTTTGTTTTTTCAGGAAAATATTATTTGGTTGATGCTGGTTATCCAAATGAGTATGGGTATTTAGGTCCATATAGAGGGGAGCGGTATCATTTACAAGATTTTCAACGTCGTGGACAACCAAGTGGACGTGAAGAGGTGTTTAATCGTGCACATTCATCACTACGTAATGTGATAGAACGAACATTTGAAGTATGGAAGCAAAGGTGGAAAATTTTACTTAACATGTTGCCTTATCAATACAAAATGCAAGTTCAAATTGTTGTTGCGTCAATGACACTTCATAACTTTATTTGAAGGAGATCGCAACATGACGTTGATTTTGTTCAATATGATTGTAATCCCAATTATGTACCAGATGATGTTTTTCCAGATAATAGTCAGGGATTGCAAATGCCTTCACGTATGGATAATGTTCGTGATAGCATTGCAAATAGTTTGATGAACAAATAATAAATAAGTGTCAATTCGACTTGATCTATTCCTTCCATTACAAAAATATGATTATTAATACAAAATATATATACAGAGAGAGTTCTAAAAATATGTGTATATATGTAAAAAGCTACATGCAAAACTTGGTTACCAAACACACAAAACTGCTTTTTTTCAACCGCAGACTCAACCACTGTTTTTAACCAAACACTCACTGCTTATTTTGAACCGCAGAAAAAGTGTTTTTTTTTAAACTGTTTTTTTTCAACCTCAACTACAACAGCAACCGCAATACAAAACAGGCCCTTCGTAAAAAAAGTTTCTTGGATACGCCACTAGGTTGAAAAAAAAGAGGTGCTCTTCACCTTTGTTTTAATTTTCAAAATATTTTCTTATGACTATGCTATTAAACACACTCAAGGTTTGTGTTTTTAACATTATGTGATTATGACATTGTAAAGCTTGGAAACAAGGCTAGAATTGATGCAAGGTTTTAAACGAGAGAAACCTGTCCATTTCTATAGTCATAGGAGTTGCTAAGAGAAGGCAAGAACGGAAGCATTGACCGTAGATTTAGAAGACTTTGAAAACTCCGAAACAGCCTCCTTTGAGGGGATTTATTTGATCTCTTATTTTCTCATTACTATTCGCCATTGATGCACACATCGGTTTTTCTTCTTCTTCTTCTTCCCTCTTTCTATTCAAGCTTGGATTTTTTGCCAAAAAGAGATTGCCCAGATCAGCTTTAAACAAAAGTAAGCTAATCCATCAAGGATTTTCAATTCTGTTAGATGTTTGTTTTAGTTTTCTGATGACCCGGTTGAGGATTTGGGTTTACTTTTGTGTTCATGGGAGCTTCCTTTTGTATTTTTGTGCTGTTGTTATGCCCCATGCAAGTTATTCATGTTCTCTGAGTGTTTCTTTTGATTCTGTGGATTGGTTTGAGGAAGAACTAGTTAAAGCTTTTCAAGTTGCTGTGATTTGTATGAGATTTGTTGTTAAATATTTACTAAGCGTATCTGTCTGTGTGTCACTTCGTGTTTGTGATTTATTTCTATATCTGTGACCTTTTGCATGATTTTGTTGTAAAAATGGTTATTTTTTCTTCTAATTTTGGATAAATTCATCTGGTTATAATTGACTGCTAGAAATTTAAATTCAAAACTATTTCCTCAATGGTGTTTCCTTCTTTACATTAATTTTCTGTTCCAGATTGCCATGCCTTCTGATAACATATTTACATGGGATAAATTCTATTTTCATTTGGCAGAGTACCCAATTCAGAATCTTGGTCAAATACTTGTCTTTGTAAGGATCCAAATCAAGAAATTTAGTGGGCTTGATTTCTGATAGAAAATTCAATTGAGATAAAAGGTCCAAGTAGAGGTGGGTGGCTTGATTTTGAAAGGCTGAATCTTTGAAGATGGCTGGGGTGCAAGATCAGATAGAGATCAAGTTTCGATTGACTGATGGATCAGATATCGGTCCCAAAACCTTTCCAGCTGCTACAACCGTTGCGACCTTGAAGGAAAATATCCTTGCTCAATGGCCTAAAGGTTAGAAAAGCTTCAAAGGAAAATATTCTTGCTCATTTGGCCTAAATACTCATCTTTTTCAGTTAATAATTTCGAAATTTAGATGGGCATAGGCTGGCATCTCTGAGACTCTAGTTTGGGTTGTGAACATGGTTGTTGTTGTTCATTGGCAATCCAGTGGGAATGCAACTCTGTAAAGTGATTGCATTTGAATTTTCAGTCGCTGGTTCTTAAGAACCACTGTCAAACTTGATAGCATAGCAATCAGATTTGTCATGCCATCGTGCTAGACAACATCTTTTAACTCTTTGTTTTTGTTGCTGTTTATTCCCTAGTAAAGACAAGATTTCACACTTCTGAACTTTGATGCTCTCTATAGTTTCAATGGCTTCCAAGAAATATTATTCAAGATGCTTAAAAATCTTAATATTTATTTGACCAGAAAAGGAGAATGGTCCAAGGACATTGAAGGATGTCAAGTTAATTAGTGCAGGAAAAATACTTGAAAACAACAGAACAGTAGGGGAATGCCGGAGCCCACTGTGTGATATCCCTGGTGGTGTTACAACCATGCATGTTGTTGTTCAGCCATCTTCTGTAGAGAAAGGTACAAGTATTCTCCATCACCTGACAACAACGATGGCCAAATTTTTAAATATATTCTTTCTATCCAATCGTCTGTTTTTTGGAGACTTTTTGAAAGAAATTATTATTTTTTGTTTGAGTGCAACTAGCATGGCTTGTTTTATTTATTTTTTGTATGATTTTTCTAGATTCCCATTTTGTTTTCCTGAGAAAAAGCCTAGTTTGTGGTTTTGAGAATGTTACCCTGTCCCATTCTCTACCCTCTTTTGGTCTGTTATGCTAGAAAGATGGCCATTTTTGTGGCCTCGTCTACTTTTCTATGTTACAGGCCAGGGACGGCATAAAGAAATGGTTGCATTTCATCGAGGTCCCAAGTACCTTATAAATTATTAATGCAAAAGTTCATGTCAATTCAACTCAATTATTGACCATTTCAATACAACATTGATGGAAAGCATTAACTTTTGCAAACTATATGGTGATTACGTAATTTCTTTGGCCTTTCTCTGTAGTATAGTTTATTTGAATATCAATTATTTCTAGTGTCTTGTTAAAATTTGTATCCCTTTGTGGCTGAGCAGGGAAGAAAGGGGCAAATCAAGCAAAGCAAAGCAAATGCGTTTGTGTTATATTATAATTTGCACCTCCAAGAGCAGGAATGACAAAGGTAAATTAGGTACATGATAGTCCATTTCGTATTCCATGAAACATGGTGCTCTTTAAGTTGATTTTTGTGTTTTTTTTCCTCATTTTGTTTTACTACAGGTAGAGAGTTTGGTGCTGGTATAAGATAACAAAGTTATCAAGCTGTGGATTTGATGAGAAGCAATGGCATTTGAACTTATATAATAGATCATACATACGTGCAGGTCATAGCCTCCTTCATTCAGTTTGCATACCCAACCCATTTGGTATACGACGATTGTAGTTAAGTCGATTCAACTCTGCTTTCAGGCAACTAAATCTCATATTTAGTTTAAAATCTACCCCAGATTTTACTTTTTGAATTTGTGTTATCCTGTCATGTATCTTTCATGGTTGTACAATCTGAGTAGGTATTACAATTCATGTTGGCGGTCACCATTTACCTAGTTGAGTTCTGAAAAGCTCATGACTCTGTTCTGAAATGCAACTACATTGTCGGTCCATTCGTGATCAAGCGGATGGGGTTTCAATGTCGAAGGTTAAATGTAGTTTATGAGTATTGCATTCTAATAGAGCTTTCATAGTATGAGTTTATTGGTTTTCTAGTAACTATTCTGTGCCTCAGAACCTTATATATCTATATTCCTTTAATGTTTGTTGCATTTAATTGTGCCCCAAGTAGACTAGTCAAATTTTGATGGAACCATTTGCCAACCTTTACGACTTGCTTAATGTTTTCTCAACATTCCTGCCCAATTTGATCGATGTTCTTGGTTGTTTAAGGCCACTTACTTGAATTTCACATGCATATTGTTGGTAGGTTTTGTCTAGAGGCTGGCTTTCAGACTTCTATTTCTAGATGCTTGGTGGCACACTGGTCATAGATCTAAAATAACCATTGATGGGTCATAAGCAGAGACCTAACCCTAACTTTTGCTTCATGGTGAAGGTAAATTATGTAGTAGGAGGGCATGAATCATGAAAATGTCAAATTTGGTGGGTTGATGTGATTTTGGTGCATTCAAAGTAAGATTCATGACATGGTTTACATTAGAGTACAAGTAAGTTTTGTCTGCCTACGAGGGAGTCATTTCTTTGCTTTTAGATCCAGTCTTTGAGGGTCAAAATATTAATTTATTTCTCATAGGTTAACGATAAAGATAGATGGTTCATGCTTCATGCCGATTTTTTAATAATATATATATATATATTAAAAAATCGGCATGAACCAGCTGTTTTTGTGTTTAAATGTGTATCTATTGTAAATCCCAGTATAGTTTAGAAATCTTATGGAATTTATGAATGATTAAATGGGAAATGATAATTATTGAATGAATCAAAATGACTACTTGATACTTTTTGATATAAAAAATAAATTATTAAATATGAATTATTTTAAATGAAGAACTAACAATGAAAGATAAATGCGTGAAGTAAAAACAATAATTCTCTCAAGGTTGACGGATTGTGGCAATGGGAGGGGGATTTTTCATTGTTCTTCTCTCTTTCATGGGGAAATTCTAAAGGAATTGTTGATTTATTAGTGGGAGAGTGAATTGAAGTGAGGATAGCACTTAAACACAAGAGATAAGGGAAGGTTAAAGAGGAAAAAATGAATTTAAAGAGAGAAAGTGAAGAAATAAGAGGAAGGAAAAGGCTTGAGAAAAATACAACCGAGTAGGTTTTGAATTTCATATTCGTAATGGGTAAAGTGTTTAGAATCCATCCATACAATTTGAGCAAAAGTTAATTGATTTTGATCAAGATAATGGCAAAATCAAATTAGGGTTTTTGGTATAAATTGGGGAAATTGTTAAAAATGATCAAATTAAGGCATTTAGGGTGAATTTTTTTTTATTTGATTTTGAATCATGATGATAGGAAAAACAAATCATGGAAGAAAAAGTAGGAGTGTGGCCGACCAATAGGAAGGGAAAATGTGAGATATGTTTGGAACTCTTTAATGTTTTGTAATTATATAAAATTAATGTGAATTAATATTATGTAGATAATGTTGTTTATGAAAATAAAGTTATATTATTTGTGATGATATTATGGTGTGATAAGATTTAGGGTACCCAAAGAATTTTCAAAGTAAAATATGTGGATCAAGGGACTAAGTGATGTGATGATGAATTTTACAGATTATAATTGACATGGAATTTAACAGTTATTAAGGATAGGAAAAATGATGATTTAGCTGTGATTATCGATGTTATTGAGGTTGTAATGTGAAGTAATTTGTGAAACATATAAACTTGAGATAAGAAATGATATGTTTATGTTTGATAATAAAATGAAAACATATTGTAAAAACAAAATCCCATGGAAATGAACTAAGATAGATGTAAGAAAAATAAAGGAAAAATCGATATATATTTTAAGGGAGAGTTGGATTAAAATAATACGATTATGGATGAAATTGTTAGTTTTTATATATAAAAAAATTGTTATGAAAATTGTTTTGAGCATGCTATATATATATATATATATATATATATATTATGATATTAATATTCATTATAATCCTTAATATCATTATAATCCTTAACTAGTGACATTTCATTCTTATCGGCTTTATCACTTTTAGATTTAATATTTTCATTCTCTTACATGACCATAACTCTTTTGTTTTGATATTATAAAGCTATATGTTTATTGTAAAAAAACTAAATATTTAATATCATGGTTACAATTAGTTTGAGTTTTGATTTACCTTTTTTTTAGTGGTTGAATCTTTTCTCAACAGTTTATATGGTTCAAATTTGCTTCATATGAGCTGCCATTTTTTTTTAACTACCTCTCAACTTTAGTAGTCATATGAACTATATCTTTTATCTCAATATAATGTTATAATTTAACCACACCAATTATCTATGTATTCATATCATTAAAGAACCTTGCCATTATAGCCTTTCTATCCATTATAAAATTAGTTTTAATCATGCCAATTTTCATTTCTTTGCAGTAATCCACCACACTTTTATAAGATTAAGTCAAGCTCTATAATGGTATTTAGGAATAACCCTTTTTGTTTACAACTTATTCCAAGTCTATATAGGTCTCTCTCAATTTATTCTCCAACCTAAAATGATTTTATCCCACTAAAAAATAATGAGGTTAGGAAACTCAATAATTTTTTTTACCTTTTTTCCCATGATAATAGTGATAGTAAAAAAAAATCTATTTTCTTCTTTCATTTCAAATATACTACATAATCATTTTTGCCCCTAAAAACTATAATCTTTATCTCAATGCTCCCCAAACTTTTTCCAAGCCATTATGAAAATCATCCTCCCTATATGTTCTTTTATGGTTAAAGTAACCATATGGCTAAACCCTTTAATGCTTTAGGGTTTTGAATCCTAACATAATGTTCATGATTAAGATTTGTAGCCATATCTCTATTTTCAATTGTAACTCATCTAAAGGTGAAACAAATTATCTCGTAGGGCTTTAACCCTCGGGCCTCTATAGACTAGCCCATATTGAATGCTAACTACTTCAGCTCTTAATATAACCATTCCATTTATAACCTTTCTAAACCTCAAGTTCATCATCTTTAATTGTTGTTACATATCCAAATAGCCTCATTCCATATTATTTTCATCCTTTTAATGATGATAATCCATTATTGAGATCCAAAAATCATGTTGATAGCAAGAAAAAATATCCTCACACACTTTCTCATGTGTTTACACTTAATGTCTATCATTTCTCTTATGTTTCATATTTTTTTTCTTTTTTCACTATAATAACCTCATCTTTCACCTTTTTACCACTCAATCTAAAGAAATTCAAAACTAATTAACAACTTAATGGCACAATAAAAAATAATATATATTCCTAACAAGCAATGAGTAAACTAAAAACTACCATTACAAATTACAAAAAAAAAAGTGTGAAATATGAACGATAAAAAAGACTTAAGAAATTAAGGAAACTAATGAAATAAGACTCAAATAACCCAAACTAAGAAATACACTATTTCTGTATAGGAGACTTGAAATCAATATTAAAATAATTTCTTTTATATAAAACTACTCGTTAAGAATTTTGTTTTTTGTAATTTTAAAAAATAACACAACAAATTATATCCAAATAATCTAAAAACAAGATATGACATTAAGATATTTCAAGAATCAAGAACTTTCATATTTGAGTTACCGAATCTAAGATTTGATGAAAAATCCTAATCGGTAACTTAAACCCTACATTTTTGTGATTTATTTGTTTTTTTTCTAATTCTAGACAACTAGATCACAAATAATCTTTTTTTAAATCATTTTATAACAACTAATTGTTAGATGACATCAATAATGATGTGATGTTGAAACTAATAGATTAAGGGATATAAGCTCATTTTAGAGCCTTACTCTAAATGTGAACCTTGTAGATTTCAAGACTTAACTCATAATCAATTTGACCCTTCTCAATAAAGTTGGTTTATGTTTGTGATTGAGCTTGACATAACAATATCATATACTCAGACACCAAAACTATAAAAATTGAATCTCCACCAAACGCCTTTGAAGAGGTGCAAACAAGAAGTATAGAAGACACTACAAAACTTGGTTAATTCTTTTATAAGTTAGAGTAATTCATTGAAGAACTAAATCAAGAGAATTAACCCACTCACGCACATAATAAATGTGATAATGATGTATTGTTCAACCTGAAAAAATAATATATTGCAAAATAATATTTATACTTGAAATAACATAAACTCTAGTTGACTTAATGTGCTAACATCAATTTAAATTAAATTAAAGTATCTCAAATAAAACCTAAAAAAATATAATTTTTTTCTTTAAAAATTAATGCCAAATATAAATAAAGAAAAACAATTGTTGAATGAAATCAACGCTTGTAAATGATCATTGGCCAAATAAAATATGGTGTTGCCTCTTTAAATCTGAAACAAACAAGGACATTATATATATTTTTCAGCTTCCTATGTTTCCACAAATAATAAGAAATTCTCCTTTTGGAATCTATAAAAAACATGAAAACAAATTAATTATATAGTTGCCGAAAGCTCCTTCTCTAAATAGGTTATGGTCATGAAATTAGTTAAGCCCAACAAGTAGATAGATCAAGCTCCAATTATATTCAAATTAGGTTGACCAAAGTTTGATCTATATTTGTTGAAGTTGTAGCCTCTTTTAAATTCACTTTGCCTCAAAATGCTCTGAATAAACATGTTAAATGTATCTTTGAGTTTTTTTTACCTTTGATCTTGTAATTGATCCATGTAGAACTTCTAATTGATTATTTTGGTATAATTTGGATTACATCATGTTTTTAAACTGAATAGAGGGTGTTTTAAGCTTTAGAATTTATTCATTGAGACTTTTTAGATGATTGATATTTTTTTTTTTTTTTGCTAAATCAAGTTGAAAATGAATTTTTAAGGTCAAAATACTTAGGGTCCAAATGTTTTTGCTCTGATTTTTCTTTCATAAAAAATGATAAAAAATATAGAAATAAACGACATATTGTGAAAAGCTCGATGACATGTTATCCAATACAATTAAAAAATGATTGACACACTATTTTTTCTTTTTATATATAAAAGGCTAGGCGTATGAATTTTATTTAAAAAAAATATTTTTTTTTACTAATACCTTTTTTTTATATAATTTTATAATATCTCTTAGAAATTATGTAATTCATCCTTAAATATAGATAAGTTTCATTTGCATGTTTTATTTGTAAAACAAAAATAATATATATATACACATACGTTATTTTTTATTCAATTCAATTTAAATTATTTTACTAAATATAAACATACTTTTTTACTCCCTAACAAAAACAATAATTATAATAAAAAAGAGAGTCTATAATAACATTGATCTTTCCTTTTATATTAAAATTAACTTGAAAATACAAGCAATCCGTGTAAAATCGAAAACCCCAAATCATTATAATAAATGAAATATCTCCGTCGCATCCAAGTTACTGCGTTCCTTACACCAGCAACGTGACACGTGTTTCAACACAGTCAAATCATGCTTTTCTACTAATTTTGATTTTTGAGAGCTTTCCGGAAGCCTCTCTGGACCCCTCGCTCTCTCTCTCTCTCTTCTATCTTCTCTTTTGTCTTTTCACTGGTTACACTGGTTCCGCCTTCGATACTTAGAATTCGCTTTCGATTAGAATTCTTTTTAATTTTAATTTCATCTTCTTCCTCACGCTAAATTAAAGTAAAGTCCTTTTCTTTCGCTCTAATCTCTTCCAGCTCCTTTTCTCTCCTTTCTGTCAATCTCCAAGTTGTATTACTGGCTTGCCACCTGCTCAGCCGAAATGGCAACCACCACTACAGCGGCGTCGCTTACCGGAGTGGGTCTGTGTCCTTCCTCTTTATCTCCTCTTTCACGTTCAGCTTCTATCACGAATGCTTTGTTGCCTCAAAAGTCTCTCATTAGCTTCGCTGGAAAGCGGATTTCTGTGAAGTCGCTCGAGTTGAAGAGAAATGGTGCCCGTTTTCAGAGGACTAGTAGACCCACTTCCTTTGTTGTTAGATGTGATGCTTCTAATGGAAGGGTAAGTAAGTAAGTTAAGTATCTATTATTAGTGATGCCAATTGTTGAATTTTATTTTATTTTTCGACAGATTACGCAGCAAGAATTTACAGACATGGCATGGCAAGGAATTGTATCTTCTCCAGATGTGGCGAAGGATAACAAGCATCAGATAGTGGAGACTGAGCATTTGATGAAAGTCCTCTTGGAGCAAAAGAATGGCCTTGCTCGCCGTATCTTTTCCAAGGTTGGGGTTGATAATACTCGTCTTCTTGAAGCCACCGACAGATTTATCCAACGCCAACCCAAGGTAATGTACTGCCCTTTGACCCCCTTTCATGTTTATTAGTATCCATCTAACATGTTTTCGTGTCGGTTCAAGTAAGTTTTTGGTGCTTTGCTTATGGAAGTTGAGATGCAATGTGGTGTTACTTAATCATTTGATCCCTGAATATCAAAACTTTCTTAGCAATGTGGTGTTTAGGTCGTCAATCTTCAATACAATTTAAGGCATTAATTATAAGATGTCTTGGGAATCTGACCAGCACATGATTAGTACCATAGTGTTGAAGGCATACCAGGTTTGGGCACTAGAAAAATTGGCTGACACATGTTACAATCTGTAGTGGACCCTCCCTCATTTGAAGCTAAAGCATGAAATGTGATCATGTCCACGAACCTATAATTTCACAGGTTTGAGATCTCATGTCAGGTGCTTTTGTGATGACCGAATTATCATTTTATTTCTCTCTGTCTAATTATGCAAGGTTCTAAGCGAAACTGCTGGTTCAATGTTGGGACGTGACTTGGAGGCCCTGATCCAGCGAGCCAGAGAATACAAGAAAGAGTATGGGGATTCATTTGTTTCTGTTGAGCATTTGGTTCTTGCTTTCGCTCAAGATCAACGATTTGGGAAGCAATTATTTAAAGATTTCCAAGTATCTCTACAAACTCTGAAACCTGCAATAGAATCCATAAGGGGACGCCAATCAGTTATAGACCAAGGTTGAATACATTCCCTGTGAGCATTTCGTGTGTGTGTGTGTGTTCAATATAAACTTGAAACCAATGAAGCTTTTACTTTCTCGGGTTTAAACTGTGATACGATTCAAGTTCTTGTTAATGAAACAGCATGCTGAGGTCAGGAGGCAGGAACTATTAACCATCTGGGTTGAACTAATGTTCCTGGGACAAGGAAAAATTTCTATATTTTTTAATATGATTGGTGGTTGCTAATACAATATTGATTTTCATGCGTCTCTGTACTCTGCTGCATATCTGTTGATAAATGTTCTTAGTTTTGTGATTTTTTTTTCTCTCTCAATGCTTTCTGCACGAAGCATGTCTGAAATGTTGTTGGTTTGTTACAGATCCTGAAGGAAAGTATGAAGCACTGGAGAAATATGGAAAGGATTTGACAGCCATGGCAAAAGCAGGAAAGCTTGACCCAGTTATTGGCAGGGATGATGAAATCCGTAGATGCATCCAGATTCTCTCTAGGAGAACAAAAAACAATCCTGTGCTAATTGGTGAACCAGGTGTGGGGAAAACTGCAATTTCTGAGGGGTAAGCATTTAAATGCTTGATTCTTCACAGAGACAATATCATTAAAGTAGGATCAACTGGGATTATGGGTATTTCTGATAAATTGGGTTCTTTGTCTGACAAGTTTCTGGCTTTACTGATTAGAAGTAATTGACCTTACAAGTTAGTTGAAACTTTTCTGACTTGCAGCTTAAACAAACATACTCAATGTTATTCTCACTATATTACTTATCTCATAAAACATATTAATATTAAAATAGTGAAAACAGCACTCAAGTTTGTGTCAAGTCCCAAGTGAAGCCTGCTTGTTTTATGGACCTAGGTGCAGCGGGATGTTTTCACAGGGGGTGATTAAATAATTTTTGTCTAGTTTGACTGCCTAAACTTGATCTGTTTTACATCTTGGTGGTCTATTTCTAGAATGTGTAGATTACTGACTGTACTTTTGGACAGACTTGCCCAGAGAATCGTGGCAGGGGATGTACCTCAAGCTTTGATGAACCGAAAGGTGCATTTTTTTTATATGCTCACTTTAAGCTCCACTCGCTGGACCTTTCTCTCTCTCTCTCTCTCTCTCTCTCTTTGTGGTATTCAGAGGAGAGGCTGCATTGTCCATAACCTGTGGTTACTGTTTAACCTGGTAATGATTTCTTTAGATGCTTTGCAGCTAATATCCCTTGACATGGGTTCACTGATTGCCGGGGCAAAATATCGAGGGGAATTTGAGGATAGATTGAAGGCTGTACTTAAGGAAGTCACGGATTCAGATGGTCAGATTATCCTTTTCATTGATGAGATTCACACAGTGGTTGGTGCCGGTAAGCTGTGCATCAGCTTTACTTTATTCTTTTCCTTCAAGCTCATGTGTCTCTATGGAATTTAATTCTCTCAAAGGAGAAATAAATGCAATTTGTTTTTGAGAATGCTATTACTTTGTGACACATACCTGAAATGTGGATGAAGTTAAGATAGGAAGCATATTATTCTTAATATAAAAGAGAATGTGAATGTGGCCCATATCAATAGTAGCCATCCTAACATGTGAAATGAGGTTTGTTAATGAACTGTTGATAATATATCTGATAACAATAATGACCCTCTAATACTTGTATCAGGTGCCACAAATGGGGCAATGGATGCAGGCAATCTCTTGAAGCCTATGCTTGGCAGAGGAGAGTTGCGTTGCATTGGTGCAACAACACTGGATGAGTATCGTAAGTATATAGAGAAAGATCCTGCATTGGAGCGTCGTTTCCAGCAAGTTTATGTTGATCAACCTACAGTAGAGGATACAGTATCTATACTACGGGGACTGCGTGAAAGATATGAGCTGCATCATGGAGTCCGTATTTCTGATGGTGCACTTGTGGAAGCTGCGATTCTGTCTGATCGTTACATCAGTGGAAGATTTTTACCTGACAAAGGTAATACTGATGCACACAGATATATAACAGCCTAAAAAGCTGGAAGATGATTTATACTGTTTAGATAATTCATTCAATGTTGACTTCCTGTAATGCATGTTTAGCCAGAAAGGTAGGACGTGCAAATAACAATTGTATGCTTATTTGTCATCCTCCCAAAACTAATGTTAAATCTCATTATCATATGCTAAACTTGTATAGAAGAGATATCAATTGTGCAAAAGTTTGTATTTAAGCTCTATATTTGGTCCACTTATAGGAAAACACAAACTTGCTTGGTTTGCATGAACATGTATCTCATTCCTCCTACAACGCCAAATGTGTCTGTACAATTTATTTACAAGTACAAGACCACAAAGTGCTCATGTATTTTTCAAATTGCAGCTATTGATCTAGTTGATGAAGCAGCTGCAAAACTGAAAATGGAAATTACTTCAAAGCCTACTGCCCTTGATGAAATCAACCGTACAGTATTAAAGCTGGAGATGGAGAGATTATCGCTTACAAATGATACAGATAAAGCTTCAAAAGATAGGTTGAGCCGCCTTGATGCTGAGCTGTCTCTGTTAAAAAAGAAACAAGCTGATCTGACAGAGCAATGGGAGCATGAGAAGTCTGTAATGACACACATTCAGTCAATTAAAGAAGAGGTATTATTTTACTATGAATGTTCATCGGAAGTGAAACTTTCTCTTCATCATATACTAGATAACTCAGTATGAGAACAATTCTGTTGCACGCTGCCCCACACACAAGTTTTGAAAAGACAAAGCTTAATGGAGTAGTGAGTGTTAACTCTAATGTAACTTAACTATTATCCATTTTTTTTTGGCCAGAAATCACTAAAAAAATAAGTAATAAATGCTTATTGATGTTACAATCTCAAAGCTAATGTTTATTCCTTACAGATTGACAGGGTCAATCTTGAGATTCAGCAGGCTGAGCGAGAGTATGATTTAAATCGTGCTGCTGAATTAAAGTACGGGAGCCTGAACTCTTTGCAACGCCAACTTGGAAGTGCTGAAAAGGAGTTGGATGAGTATATGAAATCAGGAAAGTCCATGCTTAGAGAAGAAGTTACAGGTGATGACATTGCTGAAATTGTTAGCAAGTGGACTGGCATCCCTGTTTCCAAGCTTAAACAATCTGAGAGGGAGAAGCTATTGCATTTGGAAGAAGAGCTGCATAAACGTGTGGTGGGTCAAGATCCTGCAGTGAAAGCAATAGCTGAGGCCATTCAGAGATCTCGTGCTGGTCTCTCAGATCCTCGCCGTCCAATTGCTAGTTTCATGCTCATGGGCCCTACTGGTGTTGGAAAAACAGAACTAGCTAAAGCCCTAGCTTCCTATATGTTCAATACTGAAGAATCCCTTGTACGAATTGATATGAGCGAATACATGGAAAAGCATGCAGTTTCACGATTAATAGGTGCCCCACCTGGTTATGTAGGGTATGAGGAAGGGGGGCAGTTGACAGAGACAGTTCGTAGGAGGCCATATGCAGTTATTCTCTTTGATGAGATAGAGAAGGCTCATTCTGATGTATTTAATATCTTCCTTCAGATTTTGGATGATGGTAGGGTGACTGATTCACAAGGTCGCACTGTCAGTTTCACAAACACTGTCCTCATTATGACTTCAAATGTGGGTTCACAATATATACTTGACACTGATAATGATTTGCCAAAGGAGGTAGCTTATGAAACAATGAAGAGGAGGGTAATGGATGCTGCTAGATCAGTCTTCCGTCCCGAGTTCATGAACAGGGTTGATGAGTACATTGTTTTCCAGCCTCTGGATCGTGGTCAAATAAACAGCATTGTCAGGTTACAGGTATGTTGGGATATGTTGTTTGGGTTGATCATATTTTTCTTCAGAAAATCTCCCTGCAATGTGCTATAAATTAAAATTACATAGTGGTTAGAGCTTGTCTGGTCCATCCTTGATTGTATTGCCCAAATTAATATTTGTGTCTTGCATCCTAGTTAACTGCAATTATCTTGCAGCCTGTTAGATTAAGATTGAGACTTGGTAAATGAGTGTGCCTAGCATTTACCTGAATTGTGGTGCTCACATGTATATGTTCCAAGATGTGCTGGATCTCTTACGACTCTTCATGGAGACTCATGGGAAATGACCTCTTTCTTTGTTAACAATGGAGTAATTTAATTTGAATTTCAATGTTAACCTCATTATGCTTTTTACACTGAGTGCAGCGAATTGCATGATGATCCAATTTTGATGCATTTTACTGCCTGCCTTATGCCATGCTTCCTTTTGCATTTCAGCTTGAACGGGTCCAGCAAAGGCTTGCAGACCGGAAGATAAGAGTATTGGTTACTGATGCAGCAGTAGATCTTCTTGGGACTCTCGGATACGATCCCAACTATGGTGCTAGGCCAGTCAAAAGGGTGATTCAGCAGTATGTTGAAAACGAACTTGCCAAGGGTATCTTGAGAGGGGAATTTAAGGATGAGGATTCTGTCTCAATAGACACCGAGGTTACAGCATTTGCTAATGGGCAGCTCCCCCAGCAAAAGCTAGTTTTCAAGCGTCTGGAAATTAGTGAAGAAAAAGCAGCAGCAGGAAAACAAGCTTTCTCGCAAACTGTCTGAATGTTTAAACCTTCACTGCACTATTTAGGTTTTATACATTTTGTGCAAAAGCTAGTTTTAAAGTGTCTTGAACTAGTGAAGAAAAAGCAGCAGCAGGAAATCGAGCTTTCTCACAAATTGTCTGCATGTTTCTACCTTCACTACACTATATAGGTTTCATACATTTTGTGTAGAGGGTTCGTAGCTCATGCTAAATGGCTTTTTCCATCTTGTATAATGTTTCCATTATAAAAGTACAGTTCTCAAGGTTTATGTTTTTTTGTTGTAAGGTATGTAAACCATGCCTACACTAATATTTTTTATGCCATGAGTGGTTGCCAAAGTTGGGGGCGATCTAATGTTCTTGAAGTCTAAGTGCACAAGAGAACGACGTAATTATTTATTTAGTTGAAGAAATCTTTTGAACAGGAGAAAACAATAGGAAAGGTGCGAGTAAAAATCGATCATAGAAAGTCATTTCTAATGTATTTGACTGTGTTGCTATTTTGATCTGACAAATTGGCCAATATGTATCAATATTTGTTTTAACTCGTTAGAATCTCTTTATCATAATTTGTTTAAAGTCATGATCCACGAGAAAACATCAGAACACCGTTTGCACGTCTTCTGTTGATTAGCAGCATATATCTCTCAAGCTGAGGTCATGCTTGTGAGACAGTCTTTCTGCAAAGAACACTTCATGCAATTCAATCTACAACAAAGACAAGAGACAATAGCCAAGACATGCTCAGGGAGATTTTCATAGATATTTCTAGACAAGAAATAAAAAACTCTTCGGTAGATTGTTCAGCACATGGGCAATCAGGGGAATTTGGAGTGGTTCAGCCTGCTTAATTTGCCAACCCGCCTGGCTCACAATGCCTTCCATCATAGAATATTGAGGATATGCCATTGTGCCAACTTTAGAATCAATGAAGAGGGAGCATTGAAATTAGGATATTTTGCATAACTAAAGACTAGACATGGTTCATTTTTTTTTTTGATAACCGGGGTGTCCGGACCAGCTTGCACGCACCACAACTAATCTCCGGGCCTACTGAACATCCTGCAAGCTCAGTAAACAGGTAAGACACCACGGGGATGACAGACGTGCATAGTAGGGCTTGAACCCTGGAGTGAGAGGAAGGAACAAGTCTCTTCTTGACCACTAGACCAAGACCTTGCTTGCACTAGACATGGTTCATTTACTTTGCTATATCATGGCACTACCATGTCCCGTGATGTTTGCTGAGGTCAAAGAAACCATCGACAGTAAGCTCTTTCACTTGTGCTCTCTTCCTTGATGTTTAGTTACAGTACTGAGGATATGATTCCATGTGGATTATCTACGGCAGGTAGAAAACCTGCTTTTAGATGAACTTTTCTGCAAGTTCTGGAGCATCAGATCCCCATCCGGTTTGAGACCGCTCTTGCCCATTTTCATGTACAGCTTCTTTGCTGATTCAATATTGCCTCTTGAACACATTCCATGGATTACCGCCTTGTAGAGGGAGACATCTGGTGCAACTCGCTGCAGATGAAACGAAATTTATCAGTTATTTCTGAACCATTTGCAAGGCTATAACAAGAAAAGCTGAATTACTGAAACAAAGGTCATTCATCCATGTCAGTTCTGCACCTTAGTTTGAAAGAAAGGTTTTGAAAGACCAAATTTTGAACTTGGAATTTAATTCTAAACTATACAAGCTTATAGACTTGGACCAACAATTCACAAAAATTCTTTTTCTGGTTCGTTAATTTCGCAACTACTAGGGTGAAATATGACATTGATAAGGAACTAAACTATTCTGCTTCTTCTACAGGATATTCAATACATGAAATTGACTTGCAACAGGCAAAACTTTTATGAAACTAAAATTCAGTACAGCTAAGCAGCTCATCTTTTATACTCCTGATTCCTTAACAGAGTCCAGGTTTATGTGGATAAGTTATCTAGAGTGAAATCAGAGAAAAGCACAGAGTTCATGAAGAGTGAAGGCTTGAAGATAGATTAGATTAGTCTTCGCCTGCGGTTATTCTCGAGCACAAAAGGGATAGAATGTCCAGAAATAAACTTACATCTAGTATTTCCTCCACCTCATCCCAAAGAGATGCCCTAATGCAACTTCTTATCAATGACAAATAGGTAAAAGTGTCTGGAGGGCACTTCCGGTGAACCATGTGCTCATAAACTTCCAACGCAACTTTTGGCTTTTTAGCAACTTCACAAGCACCAATAACAAGATTATAGGATGCTGTTGAAACGGAAAGCCCAGAAGCTTCCACCTGCCATACAAGCTGAAGAGCTCTATCCCATAAACCGAGTTTCTGGCAAGACATCAAGGCAGTGTTGTATAGATGTTCATTTAATTGAGATTTTTGTTCTCTTTTGATTCTCTCAAAGAGCTGAAGAACATAAACATGTTGCTTTGCCCTGTATAGACCACTGAGCAATGCATTCCACGTGTACTCATCAGGTGTATGACCCAAAGACTTGAGAATTTTAAAGACCTTAAATGCAAGTTTGATCTCCCCTGCTTTCCCAAGTAAATTAATCAATGCATTACATGCAATAAGATTTGGCTTCAGCCCATGATCCAACATATTTTGGAAGATATTCAGAGCCAAGTCCCTATTTCCCTTCTTTGAACATGCACCAATTGCAGCATGCATTGTATCCTCTCTTGGTTTCAAACCATTTTGAACCATTTCGCTGTAAGCTTCAATAGCTAGCTCATTCCGACCACAACGAACAAAAATGCTAACTAACAGCGAGTAAGTAACTTGTGTTCCATGATAGTCATTTTCCTTCATACTTCTCCATATTCTTTCAGTTTCAACCCAATTTTTCTCCTTGCCACAAACAGATATCATTGTGTTATAAACAATTACATCAAAATCCTTCCTCTCTCTGGAAAAAGCTTCCAATTCAACAAACATATCAAGTGCTGAATCACAACCCTTGGTGCCTGCAACTGTTTTCAGTATTAAGCTATATGCATGGCCTGTTGTGATCTCATTTTTCTTCATGAACTCAAAAACCCTCAATGCATCTTCATGCAGTTCGTGTCTTACAAGGCAAGAGAGAAGAGAGTTACACGCATGTATGTTAGGTTGGAGGCCTGAGAATTCCATGGATCTGAGCAACTCCAGTGCACTTCTAATCTTGTTAGATCTACTAAGCATCAAAATCCTTCTTGATAACTCATTTTCATCAGTTTCCTCTAAAAAAAGTACCCTACTTTCATTCACAGTAACCCTGTTGTTTAAAAGTGATGGTGACTGAACAATTTTTTCATTATTAATATCTGATCCCTGCTGAAGTGGGAAATTCTGTCCACGAGAATCCATGTCGAATTGGTCTTTTCCACTCTCAACCAGGTCTTGTTCTTCCTTTTCATTGGAAACCAACTCATAATTGTCACTGACAATTCCCCAAGGAGGTAATTTTTGTCCAAGAGGATCCATATCAAATTGGTCTATTCCTCTTCGAACCAATTCATCTTGTCTGTTATCTTCAGAAACCAACTCGGATTCATTACAAGCTACCACGCCTGATCCAATCAGTGAATTTCTCATTGTAACGGACACGAATTGCAAACTCATCTGAGGCTTCTTCAATCGAACACATCCAAACCAAGTAAGGCCCTTCATTGACACGGAAACCACGTTGAGCTCACATGTTCCCACATGAATTCTCCTTGTTTTCATAGCTGAACCACCATATCCACCACAGCAATAACTTCTACAATTATTTCTATCTTTACCATTGTTTGGCAAATACACACCCTTTTGACAAGCAAGCCCAAGCTCTTTAATGGTAACTAGCATTGAATTCCTCAACAATTCAGCCATAACTGAACTAACATAACATAAAAAATGAAATATGTAAATATTCACTTCAATCTAAATTCTCTAAATCAAGAGCAAACCAACTTGGAAACATCCCAATTGCATTACACACACTGTACAATCCTTTTCATAAATAAAGGAACTATCTTTGCTTCAAAATACTAAACCACCTGCAACTGGAATCTACTTTCATGTAAAATACTAAAAGTTTCGAAAATAACATCAAGCCCACAAAAGTTAACTACTTGGGCAATTACAAAGCTTCAAGAGGAGTAATAAATGAAACAGCTATGTAGCTTTCAGAAATAAACGAATGGAGAAGACCCAGTAAAGTCGCTATCTTATAAAGCACTATCTCTGTAGAAACACTGAAATGTGAAAATAGCTTTAGAAAGAGAATAGCTCGAGAGAGAGAGAGAGAGAGGAGGAGGAGGAGAGGCAGAAGATATATAGGATTTATCTGAAGGGAAAGATTATTGTTTAAAGAGTCAAACGGAGCCGTTTATAGATGGAATCTTCGATAACCATGTTAGACGTCATCGTTTTGTGTCTCTTTGTATTTCATTTTGTGAAAAGCAGTGTCAACAAAACAAAGCAAAGCCCTATCATTGGCCATAGAAGAAACGAGAGAATCATTTGCAAGAAAAAAGGATCAGTCTTTTTCTTTGTGTAAAGAAGTTTAGCTGATGGGTAAGGTTCATTTTCTTTTTTTGGAAATTGTTTATAGTTTTGTTTTTGGTTCTTAAGTTTATTGATTTATTTTTACTTCCATTACATGTTTTATAGCGGAGGAGGGAGGGGGAGAAGAACTGTTAGAATTGGAATCATCAAAGAGTGAGAACGTGGAGGTGGTGAAGGAAGGAGTAGCTTCTATAGCATTATTGCCATCTGGGTCCATTTCTGGTCACTTCATCCAGTTGCCTCACTCCATTTGCTATGGTCTTCACGGCTCTGGTACCCCTAATCCCCACCTCACTATGTATATTTATGTATTTAGATGAATGTTTATGCCCGTGTGGGTCAATGAAGTATTACTGGTCTGGAAAAAAAGACATGGATGCAAGGTCTGTACTTGAACTATGGACAGGAAAAGAGAAAAACAAACTAAAGTCTCAAGTCTTTTATCCACCAGAACTTTGGGTGTGAGGGAATATTTGGAACTTGGAAGAGTGTTATTTTTCAATAATATTTATTCCTCAGATCGTGTTATAATATTACTACAGTTTGGTTTTCATGGTTTGCGAGAAATTATAGATGCACCAGCGAAAATTAGTGCTCTTAGAGGTCATCATTTACAGTGTATAAAGATGCAAAAAATTATATGAACCATGTCTCTTAATATTTGGTTCTTGCTAATTTCTCGTTTCTGTTTTGGGCATTTTGGCTGATTTGTGAAAGGACGAAAAAGAAGAACAAGTTATTTTCTTGTATTATTTATGCGGGAAGAAACTAAACCTATTTAGACTCGTAAAGTCAAACTGAAGCTTTTTGGTTATTTAAATTCTCATTCTTGCATAAATTATATTGCTGTTAAGTCTTTCTGGCAGCTCCATATGTCGTCCTAACATTCATTTCAAATTCTTTCGATGCTCTCGAGCACTCATATGGTAGTCACCGATCGCACAGAGTGGAGTCCTGCATTTGAATATGCAATGATGATATGATTTATAAAATTATAAAAAGAAAATGTATGCATGTGATATTCTGAGTGTTTTGACATTCAAATAACAAGTGAATCCAAGTGCTTACATGTGCTGGGGAGATTTTTTTTCATGACCTGGTCTATTAGACCAAATAAATCATGTTAGGGCATACCAGGTGGGATATATTACCATTGATGTTCCAGCATGATTGATTTGTTGTACAAAAATTGAGTCTATGTAATAATTTCTCCTGCCTAGAATTTCTAGATCTTAGAGATATTTTCTTGAAACAAAAATTGCTTGGCTAAATGTGGCCATCTTCTGTAAGAATTGATGTAAAAATCTCTTTCCATAAAAACTTACTTTTGATATAATTCTGTGAATTATTTTCCTATTCTAAACTAATTCTTTTATGGTGAAAAGAATTAGCTTGTGAAAGGGAGTGTAGCAGAGGAGAGGATTATCGCCTGATCAAACTTACAATTGTTGACTTCAATGTATGGCGTGTTTGGTTCTTTGTTTTCCTTCTGTAATTCTTTCCTTTTTTCCAGGCTGTTTTTAACCAGCCTTTTGTTTGTTCCGGTCATCTCTAATTTCTAACAGAGTGGGAAAGAACAAGTTGTTGTAGTTGAGTGTAAAGGCCATGATGCTGCTCGATTCCATAACATTGATCAAGCTCATGGGTAAGCCATCTGGGATTTACTGTTAGTTTTAGATTAACATTTGAGTTGGGAATCAGTTTCATTTCATGACTCTTTTCTTTTCTTTTCTTTTTATTATTTTTTGCTTTTTATAAAAAACTTTCTGATGTTTGTAAGTTTGTTTTAACTCATGCAAGTTTATTATCTTCTGTTTTTGTGCTTCATAATTAGTTTATGCATGCAAGTGTGACATGTGTTTCTGCAATCGCATAATGGATAAAACATCAATGATAAACCTCATCCCAGTAATTAGTGATTTTACTGATTTACGCAAGCTAGTTCTGATTGACTTCTAGCAATTATTAAGTATAGTCCATGTGTTCCTCAGAAATTATTGAATTATTTAAGCTTGATTCTGATAGCATTTTGGTACAGCTCATATCACTCACTCAAATTTAAAATGTAACACCTTTATGTATTTGAGCTTACTACTAGATCCATCTCTTATTAAGAAACTGGGATTTGTTTCTCTGTTCAAACCTCGTTGATGAATTATTGCACTAAAATGTGTTATGTTGTCTTAACAGCTGGGAAAAGGATACTGTAGGTATGGTAGAAGAAAAGCATGGGAAGAAAAAGATTCATGTTTCATTTGAGTGTGAGACACTGAAAGCTGATAAAGCAGCTGAAGACCACATCAAGAAGTTCATGCCAAAATTAGCTGGGCTAGATGCTGTTGGTACATTTTTTTTTCTATTTGACCTTATTGTCCACTGGATTTTGTTTTTAATTGTTTATTAGCACAAGCAGTAAACGTCAACCCCAATGCGGCATTACAAGAAATATGCAACATATTCAGCATTTAACTGTCTTTTGACTAATTCAGCCAGATAATAGTTTTGTTTGACGAGCTAAACAAACTTGGCTTGTGTTCATGTCAATTTTAATAGAGAAAACTGCTACAACATTTAAATGTCTCAAAATTTTCTGTTCCGTATGAAATTACCATTGACTTTCCAGAAGAAGCTGAAATAATGTGTGACGCTTTAAAAGACAGACAATTTCGCTGCATGTCATTTTGCACAAGTTTGAGTCCTTGATCACACTCATCCTCAATTTAACAGGTAGGACAGAATTATATCTATTGAATCATGGTTATGGCAAGTTCCTTGGAATGCAAATGTCATATTATTCTTATACCTGTTATCACTTTGACATATGGTGTTCCAAACTCGGAGCTTCTTTAAGTAATTTACAGCATTTGGCTGACGCAAGGCGATAAGAACTGTTTAGAGCTTGAAAAGCCTTGTAAATCAACTTACTGAAGTTTGAAACTGTGCAGTTAACATTGGGCGGATGAGCATTTCTGGATTGGACTTTGAAGCAGAAGATGCTGGTGTTAAGCAGAATATGATTCAATAGAGATATACCTCTATACCTCTGTCCTTGGCTGCATATGCTACTGCATACTACATGCTAATCAATGACAAGAAGCTAGTTAATCATATGCAGCTATACCTTTTTTGCGATTTAATGCTTGATTATGCAACCAAGTTTATTGAGATAAGTCTTCTAGATCAAATGTATGCACTTTGAAACCAAGGCTTTGATGATTTATTGCTTCGTTTCTCTGATAAAAATAAAAGAAGAAGATTTTCTGCAATTCCCTGAAAAGTGAGTATTATATTATTTTGTTTATCCTATTATTCATCAGGAAAATCCATCCAGACATCTTGAACTTGAGGGCCATGTTAAATTTCGTTACCAATTCTGTTTACAACTTTCTAAAGGTCAATTCAACTAACATCAACACCAGTTCTGTTCAAAGAAATTGGGTAGACCATGTTAGAATATATATAAATCATATTATAAAGTTTTACCTAACAACTTAAGTTTTTAGATGAGATGGTTCTTTAATATTACATCAGAGTCTTGTTGATCCAGTGATCACGAGCTCGAATCTCACTATCTTTATTCTATTATATTCTGGGACCTTACCGGCAGCCATACAGTGAGAAGATATGCTAGATTCCTATTATTATTATTATAAATTATAATTATTGAAGAAAAAAACTAACAAGTATCAATGAATCCACTGTTCATACATTTTGGTCTCTTAATTTGGTATGTACATTGGTCTTGATGATTTGTTTTTATTTTAGAATGTTTCGTAGCTTCGGTAGTTCTCGGCTTTGTGAAACAAGATCTCTTTTGTGAGGTTAACATCAATGACTGATTTGTACAGTCAATGTAGGAGTTCATGTTCCTTTTTTAATTTCAGTTTCTAAACTCTTTTTTTTTTTTTTAATTTTCCCTTCCCGCTGGTTTTATTTGGGATTTGACTAAGTACTTTGTTTTAATTGCCTTCATACAAAGATTTTGCAATATTTAGGAAAAAATGTAGAGTTTAGTTAATGCTTGGTTTTGCAAAATAAAACAAAAATTGACGTATTTAAAACAATTAAATGTTAAGGGATCAGAATAGAAACTACAAAATAAAAAGGATTGGGGTAAACAAGAAGGTCAAATAGGTTGGCGCCTGCAACATATTTGCTAACACGCAGAAGGTATCTACAAGATTCAAACGGTGGTCAAACAATAACTTCTACGACAACATTAAGGTGGTATTTGGGAGAGTTTTTTGAAAGTATTTTTGAAAAAAATTGAATTTTTTATTTTATTTTAAATTAATTTTTTGAGTGTTTTTAGATAATTTTGATGTGCTGATGTCAAAAATAATTTTTAAAAAATAAAAAAACATTATTTTAATGTATTTCTAAACAAAAAACAATTTTAAAAATAACCGCAACCATACTCCCATTCAACTCTAAAAACTTCACCCAACAATTCTCCTTATTCTTTTTTTTCTTCTCTCATCGAGAATTACACCGCCTATTAAAATTGAAAAGTGTCTGTCATTTGTTTTTTTAATCAAATTTAGTTATCATTTAGTTAATTGTTTATTTATTTTGTTTTTTAATCCTTTTTAATTATTTTTTCCAATTTCGTCCATCAATATTTGGTTTCATTTTATTTTTACATTAAATTTGATCTTCATTCTTTTAATTTGATTAATTATTTCTTAAACTTCATCTCTCGATTTTTTGTTGAATATGGATTAGGTTTCTTGGTATTTTTGAACTTGTTTTTTATGGAATTGATCTTAAATCTCATGATTTAGATCACTAGTTTTGAAGAATAGTTAAAATTGACTTCATAATTTTTTGGTTTTTTTTATATTAATTTTATTTTTAATTCCATCAATTAAAATTAAATTATCTAAAAATTGAGTTCTATAATTTTTTTTTTCTATGACACCATCCTAATTTAATGTTCAGAGTTTAGACTTGGTAATTATCCAGGTTTAAGATTTTTTTTTCTTTACTTTAATATTTTTCATTGAGCTTTGAATTTTTTTCATTTTACTTTATATAAAATTATCATATAGTATCAGATAAACACCTTTTAAATTATAGCTTTCCACAATATTAAATAATATTCATTTTATTCGTATCATTACTTTTTTTAACTATAAAATAAAATTAACCATATTTATCATATAGCACATTTCTACGACAGAGAGAGACAAGTAACAGAGCGGAGTGTCAAGTTGCACACACGGACTCCATCCTTCCCTGGAACTTGTGAAAATTATGCAGAGGGCATACAGAAGGATGAGCCTTCTAATTTTTATCAGGATTTTCATAGAAAATCGAAGGGTAAAGCAACTGATCGATGATAGGGAACAGGGGTATACGAATCATTGCAATTACCAATCTGCCATCCAAACACAAACAACGCTCACAGTAAGTAAATGACGATTAAAGCTCGCCAGCAATGGCTTCTCCATGAAGCAATTGATCTGGGCAGGAACTGGAAGCAATGTACTTGAAGTCTAGAAGCAATTGTGATGTCCAAATTTACAGCTTCAGGGAAATATAGCTATCGGGAAGCCTATCCCTTCTCATCCACATTTTGCTCATTCCATAATAAACAATCCAAGCCTGCCAAGACATCTGTTAGGGGGGAAAAAAGAGAGAAACGGTCGTCAATTGTAGAAATTTCTGGAAAGGAAAAGCACATAAAATACCTTACAGGTCAGTACGGCTCAGTGCAGTTTGAACAGGTAGCTCCATGACATGTCCTAGATTGAAAAACTTTCAAAGTACTAATAACGGGCCATATCACAGATGGGTTCCGACTCTCAAAGAACTATCTTATCTAAAAATTTAAACTGTTAAGTAGGACTCTATAATATGATTAATATTATTCTCTAACACACATCCTCAAGTGACAGTTTTCTGGACTTGAAACTTGCACAGACTCACACTACCTTGTACTTGGTTTTTTTATCAAATAGAATAAGGGTAGTGAGATTTGAACTCGTGACTGTTGAATCAATAAGATTCTGATACTATATCAAGGAACCATCTCATCTAAAAGTTTAAGCTTTTAGGTAAGACCCCATAATATGATTTATATTATTTTCTAACACCAACAACATAGATGCTGGACAAGGAAATGACCATCTCTATTGCAATTTCCGAACAAGTACTAATACTCCGATCTTCGTTGGCAGAGCTATGGTTCAACTCCTGATTCAATGATCTGCATGCGCATCTAATTTCTCAAAAGAAAACGCATGCTGTTCCTAGCCCACACAATCACATGCATTGTATATCATTTTACAGGTTGTTACTTTGTTGTTCATGACAAATCGAAGATATCTCTTTGACAACAATCAAAAACTCCCCAAAATAGTATCTCAGTTCCTTTCTAAGAAAAAGTAAATTACTCAAAGGAGGGTACCTGCATGTATTCTGGCTCACTCCAGCTCAGAAACCTCTTCTGAATCAGACAATGGTAAGAGAGTGCATATTCCAAGAACATGTCCGTTGAGGCACACATAATATTCAATGCAGTCTTCATAGGCACCCAGTCTGCAGCTGGCACTCTGTGGAATCATTTCAGCTTGCTGCATGCTCCACAACTTCGCTTTACAATAAGGGCATACCTCAGTTGGGTGAAGCTGTGCCCCCCTTTTAATCAGCATTTTCCGGACCTTTGACATTGAGAATGACTTGAAAATTCCTCGGAAAAATCCTACATCCCCTTCATCGCCTTGGTCAAGATGTTCGCAGGGGTCAGACACATACAGTATGTCTGTCCTGCACTGTGGCAAAAGAAAGCTCTTCCCTGACGTCCTAGAAAACCGAGTCTTGTAAACAAAATGACCAGGAATGTGAATATTATTAAACAGGCCACCCTTGGTACATCCTGAACAGTAAATAAGCAGCTTCCCAAGTGCCCTCCAGTTCCCATCAACGCTGTGACTTCCACTAGACTGCAGATCAAGCATCATCTTTGGAGCCCTTGCCCGGCAAAATGCCTTCCACAATACTCGCTTGGCAAGATCATCAAACCATTTGCATACACACGACAGAGTAGCAATCAACTTAGGGTTCCAGTTCAGCTGTTGAAACACTAAAAAAATCACATCTTCACTTAGATGCCCTTTTTTGCATTGACAGCTCGAGGAGTGTATACAACGATATTGCTTTGTTAAAATCATTGTCTCCATCTAGTGAGAAAGTAATATATGATAAAAAAGATAATCAGTACTTGTTGTGCATTCCTATCAAGATCAACATAGTTAAAGGTCAACAGTTTTAGCATTTGACAACCAGATTTGGCAAGTTAATACAGCTGATTACTATTGGAGAAACAACTATTTGACTGTGCAATTCAGGGGCATGAAGCTAAACAAAGAATATAGCACTTGATAACGGGGCAAAGTAGATGATCTTGTTTACTACCGCATTGGTAAGCTCGTTGATTCTCTCATACAGGAGCATGTAAAGCCTAGAACCATATTTTTTTTACATTTATATTATAATAATAAGAAATGTATATTAAACACCATTCATATAATAGTCATGGGAGTTGACACCATTCACTTATGGAGTCATATACCGACAAATTAACCATGCAAATCATCTATTCTCATTCAAAATGATGTTCAGACAACAAATATACCGACAACCTGTGATCTTAATGAATATGAGCGTGTATGGACTAATAAAAGATATACAATTGTAATAAACTTTAGTTGAAAAACGAAATCCTATCAAACAAAGTCGAACGTTAATCTTTATGTGAGTACTAATACAGCCTTCTGAGCTACATATGCATTGCACAATAAAAAAGAACTCCAGAGCTTCTATTCGGAAGCACTCATGCATAATATTTTACAGAAACTAGCCGCAGTACAAGTTGACACTTAATCCTAACCATTAAAAGCTTTAAAATTTGTTTAAGTTCCATCATCTCAAGCATCACATAGCAAACTACATTCAAGCATCACATAATGCAAGTGAGTTACCATCCAAAACTTGGATCCTCAAGAACCCTTTATCAAACTGCAAGCCACTTAAACCAAAAATAAAAAATAAAAAATAAAAATACAGTCACTTAATCAAAGAAAAATCCACTTCACATATTCACTTGATTATGCAAAAACAGAACTTGAGGTTGTAGAGCTAAAAAGACCATAGCCCACATCAAAATCAAACAAGAAAAAGCAAAGAAGTTAAAAGCGGATAGGATCGTAATTAAAATCACGATAGAAACCCAAAATTTCTTACCTCAGCAAAACAAGTATCCTCTTCTCATGCCCTCAAAACCCTAAAAAACAGATTTACACCCAAAAAAAATGAATCAAAGGCTTTTGAGAAGCACTGGTTAGAGAAAAAGAAAAAAAAAACACTTCACCAAAAAAAGTCGCGAACTTGGACCACTTACATACACATAAACACCCTGAGACGTATTTTGATCCCAAGTGAGAAATAACGCCCTCCTAAGAGTAAGGAGCATGGAGAGCAAAGGAAGTGCAGAGATTAGAGCGAGAGAGAGAGCAGAAGGCTTTCTTTAGGGTGTATATTGGAGAAGAAAATAGTTTTATATTTCTTGAACAGATACAGTTGCGTGCTTATTTTTATTTTTAAATCAAAACCATTCATACTTCGCCACGCAAAGAGTAGAAAGGGCAAGTGGGCTCTTACAGCGGCTCATGTGCTGGCAGTTCATTGGCGATTGCTTGGGAGAGAATGACAGTCCGGTGGATAAGCAGAAGCCATAGTTATGGGTATTGTTTTTCGAAATTTGAGGGCTGGTACGTTAGAAAGGGAAATGAAATGCCAAGAGCACGACCACTGCTGCTACAAGCTGTACTACTGTCAACAGGAGAAAGATTCTGAGAACCATACACTTGTCCACGTGTCAGGCGTAGGTTTTTTCACAACATATTTTATCATTGGACTGGTGGCCACTGTCTGTATGCCTATTTGGCATCCTTTGATTGGGTATATTTCCATGTTTCAGATTGTGTTTGAGATTCTCTCTTGCTGCTGCTGCTAGTTTATGAATGAATGTGGTAATATTCTAGTGGTGATGTTGACGAGCAGACATGGATTTTGCTCACATTAAAATAATATTATATTTTAATAAAGTTGTTGATTAGAAATATGTATATCAAATTCAACTCCTAGTGAAGTTGCACGATACTTGCTAGTAAAAGGGATGATTCGGATAACGCAAATCATCAAGGATTTGTAATTAAGTGCAGCTTAAATTGATATAAAGTGGAACTCCCTTTTAGAATTTTCATCCTTTAAACGTGCAACTTTATTAGGAGCTGAATCATCAAGGATAACGCAAATCAAGTGGTTTTCATGATGATCCGGGTTTGTAATTTCAACAATTCTAATCAACAATTTCCATCATAATAACAAATGGAAGCAACAGGTTAACGTTACATTCAATCACAAAGAAACACGAAACCCCAAAATACAGATTACACGTTATATTTAACAAGAGAAAGCTAACATGCATGATAAATTATGGAAGAATGAGAAATCATGTCATCCAGCTTTCTTTTGCTAGTCAAACTATACAAGTGTGTTTCTTTCACAAATAGAATCCAATCGCAGTAGGTATAAATTGAAAAAAGAAGAAGAAAGATTCATACCCTCTATATATTAGGTTTGTCAAGATCAATACTCGTGAGACTTTCCGTCCAACTCTGTATCCAAGCAATCTTATGTCAACTGAAGCAATCGTTTTTACACTTCCACCACTCATAAGCTTGTTAGCCATACTTATCGGTGCAAGCTTGGATTATTTTCCTACCAATCCTTTGAAAAATTAATGGACTTTTGATGACAAAGCATTCACTCAGACTAGATTGTTTTATAGAATTTTTTTCTTATTTTTAGTTTAGCAGACATTTCCAATTCAAGAAGCAGCATTTGCAGAGGGTTTGCCATCTTGGAGGGAGATTACCGTCTCGAAAGCACCAACCAAGGCCTTGACCTTACTTTTCCTTGTCTCTACAAGTTTGCTTGCTGTTTCTTCTATGACATTATTAAACAGACCCTGCGCATCTTTCCTTCCATGAACATCTTGATGCCTCAAAACAAGTTTTCCTGAATCATCTTTGCTGTCAATCACATCACCATCAGCTCCTCTCCTCTTGAAGTTTCTTCGGCCATCAGCTTTGAGAATTTGGTTATCTCCCAACACTCTTCCTCGTCTGAATTTCAACCTCCTTGGACTATTATTCTCAGACTGAATATCAATCACCCTTCCCCTCCTGAAACGTAATTTCACAGGGTTGCCATCTTTTTCCTCAGAAAGAACCATCCCAGACTTTCTATTCCTCCCTCTGCGTCCTGCTTCCAAAGTCTCTGCCTCTTCAATGAACTCGGTTTCATCGTATTCAGAGGAAGTGTCATCTTCTGCTTCCGTCATTGTATACTCAGATCCATCTTCATCTTTTTCACTATGGGACATGGAGGAGAGAGATTTTGGGAGGGATGGAGACTTTAGTGAAGACAGCAGAGGTGGTGATGCCTCGACAGAAACATTCTCATTGTGATCAGACTCCACATATTTGTTGTCAGCTTTCATCTTGATGACATACAACGTTTTCTCCTGGATTGTGTCACCATTGGATTCTTTAAGTTTACCAGTGGGTTGAACATTATCGGCATTCTTATGGGAATTCTTATTCTTGTGCTGCTTAGCATTACTTTCTTTAGTCTGAGGCGTGAGTTTCAAGCTCCTATTCTTCTTTGCATTTAGGCATGCAATTCTGGACAATGAAACTCGCGGGGATGCTAGTCCTCTAGCACCACTACTGACTGACCTTCTAGGAGAAAATGAAGCCCTTGGGGATGCTTGTAATTTCTTTGCAACTATTTTGGAGGTCCCTGTACGCTGTTCGATCTTGATGTCACCATTTCTTCTAGCACCAAAAACTTTTGAAGCATCAGGAGATGATGATTTTGGATTCAAAGTACCAGTGTATTTTGCAGATAATTTTACTTCTTTAGCTTTGAACAACACTTTTTTCACAGAGACCTCTGGTTTTTTAGAAGATGATATTAAATCCTGCATAGTGATGCTTGGGGATGACTTGACCTCTGAACCCTTCTTCCTCCCATTAGCTGTTGTCTTTGTCTTCATCCAAATCTCACTTGACCCTGAACCTTGGCTGTCAGCTGATTTAGTTGATACTTCCTGTGTCAACGTCATTTTCTTGAGCAGACCTTCTCTTGAAATTGGACTTTGGCCATCAAATGATTTTGTCAGAGGTAACCCAGTTGATGACTTTTTCTTGGCCAGAACTTCTCTTGAAACTGGACTTTGGCCATCAAATGATTCTGTCAGAGGTAACCCAGCTGATGATTTTTTCTTGGCCAGAACTTCTCTTGAAACTGGACTTCTGCCATCAAATGATTTTGCCAGAGGTAACCCGGCTGATGATTTTTTCTTGGCCAGAGCTTCTCTTAACATTGAACTTTGGCTGTCAAAAGACTTTGCTAATAAACCTGTTGGCATCATCCTCTTAGTCAGGACTTCTTTGAGCAATGGAGTTTGGATGACAACTGATTTGGTTGACACTTCTCGCTTGATGATCTCAGGACTATTAGCACTGGGGGATTTGGAATTGGGACTGGGCTTGACCTTAATCACTGATGTACTCTTGTCCTCTGTCTGAGACTCTGCCAAAATTTGGTCATCTTGTAGTTTCTGTACAGTCCTTCTAGGAAAGGAACGCCTTGCCTTCTCTTCAAATGCATGATTCCTCCCATATTTACAGAAATCATGACATGAACCAGTAGAAGCTCGAAGATAGTGAGGAAGAATATCCTTGCTTGTATCTGACGAACTTGATTTTCCCATAGAATTTCGTTTTGAATCACCTCTATCAGCCTCAGCTATTGTTGGGGTCACTGCTAGACTGATGCTCGGCTCAGCCATAGGATACACACAAGATGAAGAGAACAAAAGTGTAGAAAAGGCAACCCTGCCAACAAAGAACATCCAGTTATGATGTATATTCTGAAAGCATTATCCAAAAAAAAAATTCTGGTATTATCCAAAATTTTATACAAATATTAAAACCAAGGAAGAAAACTCACAAAAATACAATCTGAGATCACGTTGAATGAAAAACTTTGGACTGGAGAAATCTCAATCTTCAACCTGTAAAGTAAACAGCAATCCATTTATGTTTTGAGATCAATATATTTTCTTGTAAACCACGGAAAATGTTATGAATATCCCACATGAATAGTGAAACAAAATGGAGTTATATAATAATAATTTACAAATTTCAAGAGATAACCAGAAGAGCCACAGACTTATCACCTATTTTATCTTCTGAACTTCAAAGAATTCAAAATGTCGAATACTACCAATTAACATGCTTCGATTGGTTGTTTGAATTGTTTTACATATAAGATACTAACAATGTAAATTAATCTAATTCTTCTGGTTAGAATCAACTTTGACACTGTTTTAAAGGCTAGAATCTTTTCGAGGATTGGATCAAACAGAGCAATCAAGAACTTCCAAGGCTTAAAATGACATAGCAGAGCACTACACAATCTCATAATAGGCAAAACAATATAAATAAAGAACATAAACAAATAGATAAATGGAATCACTTTATTATCCATTAAAATGAATATTTCAGCACAGAATCAATCTAATTCAATTCTATGCTATTCCAAACATCCTGGAAACCAAAGTAAACCAACCACCGCACCAAAAGCATAGTCACATATCGATTCTCTTATTCATTTAAGCTAACTGACAACTGTTAAATACATTAAATCTGAGATCTTTCAATTTCTCAAACCTACTAACAACAATATTCTTCAACATGCTATTTTCATTGCCACATTAACTATTTAACAAGTAGACGAAACAATATCAATATAGCATGCATTTCTATTCATTTCTTACTGCATACATTAACAAGAATGAGAATTGCAATAAAAGCAATCAACCGTAACACACCGGTAAAATCCCAATGAAGCTCTCAATCTACAATCACCAAAATCCATTCATGCCACCAAATTACAAACAAAGATACAATCCAATAATTCACTAAACTTAAAAAGAAAAATAGTACATTAAAGCAGGATTTTTGTAACAGAAGACACAAATAAAAGAGAGAAAATAAGAGCAGAAACGCACCAAGAACAGGCTTTTTATCAAAAACCCATGATCAAAACGCCATTTCCAAAGGAACCCATTTTTGAAAAAACAAAAACACATCTCGAATTTTTCTTAAAAAAAGGAACTTTAATATGGAAACAAAAGAAATACGAAAGCTTAAATAAAGAAACGTAACAAGAAGGGAAGTTAGTTTTTTTACATACCTTTTGAGAGAAACTGCATATAAAACAGCGGTTAACCAGAAAGGGCAATGGAAATGCAAGTGAAATGAGGATTTGGTCAGTTTTATTTCTTTAATGATTTAGGGTTGAGAGATCATGCAAGCAACTACGTTTCTTGGTTGTTTTCAGATTTTGGTATTTGGTATTGGTGGGCTAAGGCTTCTTCTCTCTGTATGCAATATTACGCGGTGGTTGCCACTATATTTTTACATGTCTATGAGAGAGAGAGAGAGAGAGGTTGCACCATGTTATAATTATACTACCTTTTGCCTTTTTTCTTTTTCTTTTTTTCTTTTTTGGGTTTTTATTTTACTTCTAGAACTAACCAAAGTCAAAGATGGAGGTTTTGGGAGGATTTACGTACTTATTTTGGTGGTTTTGGAAAAAAAATATTGATTTTATTGTATCAATGGAAATTAGGCCTAAACTAATCACGTTTCTAATAATTAAATTGAAATTTCTTGTTATATTAAATGACGGAGATTAATATTTAAAGCTATTTTGAAAATATAATCTGATTTTTCAGATTACTTTTTAGATTAATAGGTTCTTGTGGTTTTATTTTCTTACATTTGTCCAATAACTGTACTTAGTGTCTGTTTGTAAGAATGGTTGAAATTGTTTTTTAAAGTGATTTTTTATTTAGAAATGCATTAAGATGATGTGTTTTTATTTTTTAAAAATTATTATTGACATCAACATATGAAAATGATCTAAAAGCACTATAAATTTTAAATTTAAAGTAAAAAATAAAAATAATATTTTTAAAACACAATGACAAACAGAAGCTTAACATTATAATACTATTTTGGGATATAGCATGCATAAGTAAATACAAGATCACTTGTTTAAAATGCAATACAAGACATAAAAAATAAATGTGTTTTTAAGATAGATTTAAAATGAATTTTTATATTTTTAAAATAGAATGCACAAAGATCTCTTGTTTTATCTCTTCTCATTGTCGCCTTCTTCATTAGTTTTTTTTAGAAATTAATTGTTAATAATCAATTATTTAAATTTCAAACGTTTGGATCCGGTAACCAATATTACATGATCACATAAAAAAAGGGTATTGGCTAGTATGTGTTATGGAGAATGTCCAATTTTGAAATTTAAATTTTCTTAATTGTTGCCATATTTAATTAAAACTAATGACTACAACTAATATCTTAAGGAGTGTTCTAACTTCTAACGACACGCTTTAGTTTTTCTCATTTTAGCTTTAGTTTTTCTCATTTTATTTATTTAGTGGAAACATTTAATTTTATATTTTTCTTTTTTAATGAAAAGAGGAGAATTATACTATGTTCTCAAGGGAACGGACTATGTATGATAGTAAAGGGCTCGTAGCACAACAAGTTTCGAGTTTGAGTCAGTTCATATATTTTTTATAAATTTTTGGGATAGCCAAGATTTTTCCGTTCATCTAGACTTATAAAATGCACTTTTCAGGTGTAGAATTTTCTTGTATTAAAAAAAAAGAAAAAAAAAAGAATTACATTCCTTTTGGGTTTTTGATTCTCAATTAAGCTCTTGAAATTCACATCGTTTTAAATAATTCTGAAAATAATTAATGGTTTCAAAGTATCTTATATTTAATTCTCATTTTGGATATTGTGTAATCTATTTTAACATTTTAGATAATAATAGTAAATTTTTCAAAGTTTGATACCTCTGTTTCTATGAGAATAGATTTAGACTTATAGTACATAATTGTTTTTGTCAATAATTCGCCATCTATAATTTAAAGAATATCCTTTTTCTACGATTTTAATGCCTTTGAATTCAAGTAGGAATTTTTAATTAATGAAGAAAAAATCAATTGTTAGAATGTCTTTTATTCATATTTATATGGAAATTTATTACAATGAACATTAGTTTATAAACACGATTTAAAATTTTAAAAATATATTTATTAAAAAAAAAACTAAATGGGTAAATAGAAAAGATAAAAGAAAATTATGTTAGTCTTTTAATTAACATACTTTGGCATTTCACTATAAATACCAAGGATTTTTTCACTTTATTCCTCTAGATATTTTTAGGACTTTTATTTTTTTTAATCTTATCCTTTAACATTTGGTTTATAGATATTGAATTTCATAATTTATTTTGATTTGATTTTTATAGTCTGTCTTGGTTTTAAGACTCAAGTAATGAGTTTTGCGAATCAGTAGAGTTGATTGAGGTCATTTTAATTAATATTTTTCTTCAATTTTATCTTTCAATATTAGATTAATTGAGAATTAAGTTTTATAATTATATTTTGATGTACTTTCTATAGGTTTATCATGGTCTCATAACTTAAGCCGCGAGTTTTGCTAGTTAGCCAAATTGACTAGAATAATTTTGTCATTTTTTTATTGAATTTGTGTGCGTGTTCCATTTTTTTTCTTCAACATTGTGCTAATTGAGAATTGAACTTTATTATCTTGGTCTCTTAACCCGAGTCTTACAAGTTAACTTGGGTTGACTCAAATTAAAAATTTTAAGTCAATGTTATCCTTCAACATTGGATTGATTGAGAGTAATGATTCATAAGCTGTTTTAATTTATATTTTATAAGATTATCTTTGTCTCATGATTCAGGTTATGAATTTAGCGAATTGACTGAGGTTAACTTTAGTGGTTGTGTATCGTATTTTAGAGAGAGACTACATAGGGAAATCATATTTGGAAAAGAGAAATAAGATTCTTAAGAAAATCATTTTGATTTATATTTATTATATACGACGACAAGTGTTTTTTTTTTAATCTATATTTATTTTTCTTGTTGACTATATCAGCAAACTATAATTTCTAAAATCTTTGATTAAGAAAAAGACTTGGAATTATAAAAAAAATCCTGTTCTTAATATTTTACAGACAATATTTTGCATATGGAAGATATAATTTCCATATTAAAAAAATATGGCAATCACTAGATATTGGATAATCTACTGTTTATTTTGTATGGTCGGTTGTAAAGATATTGTTGACTTTTTAAAAAAAAAAAATCTTTTTATTATATATGGAAAGGATAACTTTAAAGCATCAGTGCCACGTGCCCATGTGGGTCAGTTGCCAAATCGCAAAATAAGCAACTTCTATCTTCAAAGGCTACCAAAAGGTTGACAAAGTCACATGCAAAATACACAACATCAATTAAGGATCAAGTTTAGATAATATTTGTTGTTCGGTCAAAATCATGTCATGGATTATATATATATATATTAATGTATTATATCATCTACAGCTTGATGGTCACAAGAAAATATTCCATTCTTTTAAAAATTTATAAAAAAAAATCAATTCTTTTTCAAAAATATACAGGAAGGAATACATTTTAGAAATCATTTTAAAGAAATACGATTAGTTTTGCATGAAGGAAAAATATGCTTTATCTCTGAATAAAAAGAAAAAAGAAAAAGCAACAGCTAATTTTATCCGTTAAACCCACGATCGTTTTAGTAAGGGAATTAGCTAAGCTTGATTCCCATCTCTACTTTGTGTCTTGTGGGACTTCATCATCATCATATCAAGAACTGTGAGAATGCAAATACAATGGTCTGGTTATGATTATGCACCAAATGATTCGCAAAATTAATGGTGGGGGCTTGTTAATTTGCATGAGAATTAAGCTTTCATGATGGCAGGTATCCAATGCACCGTTAATTACTTGATTAAACTTAATTATAACATCCTAATGTGAGTTAGTGTTATATTATAATCTCCCTCAATCAATCTACAATTCATAAGCTCGAGTTCATGCAACGTCTAGCTGATGATTCGTCGGCAAGTTTGTGGCCTGCTGCTGTTTCTCACGCCCAGAAAATAATAATAATAAAAAATCTGCAGTGCTTTATGCCTGATCAGATTTCACAGACTTAGTTGGCTTTTCCAAGATAAAGCCCCTCGCAGCAAGCCTTACATCGTGGGGAAAAGTAATATGTTTTCTCTGAGAATGAAGTAAAAGTATGAAAACGAAGATGAATGAATGAATGCATGGAGGCAAACCCTAAAGTTTCTGTCAAAATCAGGACCCAAATGGAAGAAAAAAGAGGAAAAAGACGATTGAGTAATAGTAAAAATCACTTTGGATTCTCTCTCTGGCTCTAACACTCTCAATATGGTCCACGACGCACATGTTTTAACTTTCAAGATCTAGCCACCGAGCGTGCTCTTTTATTGTCGTGGTGCTTATCTCGAAGACAAGCTACTCTGAAAAGCTCTCTACGTACCCCACGAAAATGGAAAACAATTCTCTGTTTATTTTTATATTTATCAATGAGTGGTTTGCACGATCTTGTATGCTTACGCCGGGTGAGAATGAAGTTTCAATATAGTTGGTGTGGTCTAGTTTTATTTATTTATTATTAAAGTGGTTATTCCGTCAAGTTGTTTACGCGTATCTTAATTAATTTTACGCGTCTTGAAATTAATAGCTATTTAAATCTTTAGTGGTTATCATATTAGTAATCACATTATTAAAACTTGAGATTATAAGAGAAACAAACTCTTAATCTCGAGTTTTTAATACTGGGATACTGACTAGACGGTTGTGTGGTTAGTTTTTAGTTGAGGAGAAGGTGACCATCCAACCAAAATGTAGGTCAAGTTCTTGAGTATTTATGATAAGCAGTGATTCATTCCATATATGATTTGCTGATGGAAAATGAGTTAATTAGGGATTCATGCACAAGAGTGGACATTTCCTCTCAAGAACTAGCCCTAATTTGTTTTCAATGTAGAGAACGTGTCCAACAGCTCCTGCCTCGTGCATTGACTCATCTTTCTGGAATGCTGGACCCATGAAAATATATTATTAAATATTTATGCTTAGCATTCATTATCGTAAGTAGATAGAAATTAGAAGCATAGACCTCGAAATGGTCAAAATACCCAAACTATTTTGTATTAATTAAAAAAAATAACATTATTTTTATTTTGATTTAAATTCTGGCTTATTTCATATTTTTCGATAAAATACCGGCCGAAACGTTCCGGTTTCGTTCCGTTTGTTTCTTTTCGGCAAAATAGTGTTTTTTTTAATAATAAATTATTTTATAATATCAATCATATCTCTTAATCCGATCATTAAATTGAGATGAAATTTTACGAGGAGTTTCTTGATATATTTATATATACTATGCTAAAATTTCAGAGCAATCAGAGATGTAATTATCTTTTAAGATTGATGATAACATTCTCATAATATTATACACGTTCATAATTTTATTCAAAAAAATTATATTTTATTTTTGGACAACAATAGAAGGGGTTTAATGGCTGTTTATGAACCTCAACTCTAATGGGCCCAGGCGTTTAATATATGACCCCGGAGGTATGGTAGAAGGGGCATTCAACGCATTAATTTTCAGGAACATTTAAAGATTGATTCCCCTGCAAGTAATTTCCACCTTTGCGGAAGATGCAAGTGATTGACACAGACGAAGCTTCTAGAAGGATGGCATATAAATAAATGCTTCTGACCCCATTTCACTAAAAAATTAAGGATAGAAACAGTGTTAACACGCAAGTTCATGGAAGATGCAAGTTTTGTTCTTTAAGGAGGAAGCTTGCGTTCTTGGTTTGTCCCGCCGGTAGGAAACTCAACTCTCATCCTCAGAATTTCTTAATGATTAGGTAATTGATTATTTCTCTCTGTCATGTTATTGTCCCTTGTGTTTGTTTGGGAATATGTTTGGAAATGTTTTTGAAAAAAAATGATTTTATTTTTATTTTTTATTTTAAATTAAAAAAAGTGGTATTTTTTGATTATTTTCATGTACTGATGTCAAAAATAATTTTTAAACAATAAAATATTATTTTGATGTGTTCCTGAGCAAAAAATACTTTCAAAAACAATCTCAACCATATTCTGGAACATTATGCTAGGCCTGGTTTGGAGCAACAAACCAGACAACCTTCGCATTTTCTCTGCTAGTAAATTTAGTGCCCGTTTGGTTGTGAGGTTGTGCCAACGTTTGAAAAAAAGTCATGCCCTCAGTGTTTGGTAATATACAGAAGTGATTTTAAACCACATGAACAGTAAGTAGGCCCCACCATTTTGGCGTTTCAACCCGTGGTTTATGTGCAGCAGGTTGAAGCTGCTTTTTTCAACTTTTTGTCATCGACTTTTCGGGTCTTTTTTCAGACTTCTCATTCAGTCCAGCAAATTGCCAAACTTTTGTGTCAATTTGACTTGATCTATTCCTTCCATTACAAAAATATGATTAGTAATACAAAATATATATACAGAGAGAGTTCTAAATGTGTGTGTATATGTAAAAAGCTACATGCAAAACTTGATAACCAAACACACAAAACTGCTTTTTTTCAACCTCAGACTCAACCACTGTTTTAACCAAACACTCACTGTTTATTTTGAACCGCAAAAAAAACGCTTTTTTTCAACCTCAACCACAAGAACAACCGCAATACCAAACAGACCCTTAAATTCCGTGTATTTAAGAGTGTGTTTCAGTTGAAAATATATACAAGTAGATCTTTACATTAAAACCCTAAAAAAATATCACTCACTAGAGGGGAACCACGATCCTTAACTGAGGAAACCTTTTAGGGTTTACTGTGACTAGAATTTTTATTCATTGCTTGAATGGCAAGTTAAAGCTGTAGATAACAAATACAACCTGTTTGATGGAGGCATAATCTGCTTTTAATAGCAAAGTACTCGCAGGTCCAGGCTATTTCTACATATGAACCTTTTCAATAACGTATCATTTGAAAACATCTGCAAATAAGGACATCAAAACTATGTATTCTTTTTTATTCTATTAGAATTCTAGGACAAAGATGATTCATTGACAACTTCATATACTTGTAAGTGAATTTAAGGTGGTGAAACTGATTGGCTAAGTATATGTTTCATGAGGTCTTCTTCCTGCCTGAGACAGTCTTCTTCACTGCTCCCACTGAGACTAAGAACTGATCAAGAGATGATAAGGTCTTCATGTCATCCGGTGGGAAGTAACTGGCTGCCTTGCCCATGATTGATACAAATAGAAGAGAAAGTGAGGGCCGAGTAACATAACGCTCTCCCAAGAGCTCATCCAGGAATGCAAATGCCGCTAAAAATTCAGACCTGCCTGCGTTTATCGGAGCAGCAAAATGAGCAGGAATTATCCTCTTGAATTTCCAGTCTCGGACAATACTATCAATCCAATCCCTGACCTGCAGTGTTAACAAGCGCGGAAATTGTCGTAGTTTAGAACAAAGCTGAGCGTAATGAAATTGAAAAAAAAAAAAACACTTTCACGGACTTTACATGCTCTGGAAGGTTGACAACTCAAATGAATTTCATCATGTGTAAACCATAACCAGGCAGAGGATGGTCTGCTGGTGTTCACTTTTGAGGCCTATAAAATCACCTTAGCGCAGCTATTAGAGCTCTAATATTGCATAATAGTCGTTTCTTTACCTTTTCAGGAACTTTGCTGAAGACCAAAGTCTTCACAATAGGTGAAACGATCAACTTCTGTGACATCTGAGCGAAGCTAGCATTAGGCTCCAGCAGATTGGATGGACCAAGAAACAAGATCTGGAGGACCATTCTTTCCCAACCTGCACCAGGAACTGGATTTCAATGTGATGCATATACACTCTCACCCTCAAACTGCATGCAACACCATATTCAGTTTCCCATATTGGAAGTGGGATTCACATACTTACCTTTTTGCCGGCTCATTTGGCTATCAACAACTGGTTCCTGAGGGACTTCCTTCCCTTTACTAAGAATTTTAACAGCCAAGCCATTCTTTGCTGATGCTAGCAAGGATTCTTTGCCAATACATTCTGGTGGCTTTCTTGCGACAAAAATTACAGCATCTGTTACCAGTAGCGATCTTGAAGGCTTGTGATAGAAAGCTACCTCGACATACGGTCCAATTCCTGAAATAATCCACAACAAATTTGCTTGAATCGTGATTCGTTAAATGAAGTTTGATTCAGTGTGCATGTGCAATCTACATTACCAACTTCGGGCGAGCTTAGAACTTTTTGTTCAATCTCATCAGCCCAAGGGGTAGACATATCTTCATCCTTCAAGGTTTTGGCACGAAAAATTCCGAAGAACTCAAGTGGCAAATTCAGGGGCCAGCTCCATTGCCTTGGTGCCACCCATATTTGGGCCCGTGGAAATTTTCTCGAAAATGGGCCAACAAAGATTTTATGTTCATAAGCAAATGTCGGCAGGACAATGTATTCGACTGGAGCGCCCAGCTCCTTCAAAAGCTGGCAGAGTAAGTCCATTCATCAAAATGTGGCCAATTTTGCAGAAGGGGATACATTAAATAACCAAATATATGACTATTAGACATAACTCACTTCCCTCCAGTTGTTTCTTATTTCATCAAGCAAGAAGACAATTTAAGAGTGGCAAGTTCTGAGGTTTTAGGAGCAAATGTCGCCATTTTTCTCTTATTTCGAATTTTGAGGTAGAAAATAGAAGTACTTCCTTTCACAAGGAGGTGCTTTCCTACTGTCAAGTAATCAATGTCTTAACATGAACTAGCATCCAACAGCTGGTTTTCATGTAGGAAAAGGAAACAACAGACAGATCTACAGTAATAGGATCAAATGGAAAAGAAGTGAGGACCAATAGCTAACTCTAATCATTTTGCACCTCCTACTTCCTACATATGTCATATGCAACTGTATAGTTGACAAAAAATAATAATTATAACTTAAGGCAAGTGTAAGCCATTAAAAGTGGTTTGCTATGGGATAGTCCTTGGAAGACAGATCACTATTTCCCCTAATAGTGGGAAAGCCAGTACCACACTTGAAGATGCAATCAATGGCACATGGCATTGTCTCTGAATGAACTTCCAACAATGAGCATAAAAAATAAAGTAACAGAAAGACATTTCTTGCGTTAAAAGGTATAACCTGAATACACTCCTCCGTTGGTGCAATGGGAGCGTGGACCCATAATCCTCCAGATTTGAGTTTGATGACTGTCATTCGAATGTTTGTCGATACACTGCTGAAGCCTAATGCTTGTTCTTGTTCGAATAGCCATATACAACCCTTCACAGCCTAAGAGATAAAACAGAAGAAAAGGGGGGGATCTTAGTGTAATGAACAGACCTTGTAGCTACAGCTTATATCATTAGCATACAAAAGAACTGTGCCTTTTACAATACTTAATTTTTTTTTTGGATTTCTAGGGAAACCCCACCCCCCGGAAAGCACACTTTGTGGGTCCAGGTGAGCGAGTAAAACCCCGTTTGTCCCAGGCTCTTACAAAGGGTGCATGCTCGAACTCGAACTCGAGATCTGTTATGCAGATCGCAAGCCTTTTGCCATCACACCACAGGGACCTTTTACAATACTTATGTTTCCCCTGCATATCAAATACAACTCTTTCTCTACTTTCTGGACTATGTTAATTAGAACTAAAGAAAATTTATTTTTCCCATACTGATAGAATTTCATCAAGTGGGGTTTGAAACTGAGGACCTCACTATGAAGGAAGTGCTGCTCCTCCAATTCATCCAGATTTGCTTCCTTGTTTAACAAGATATATAACAATAAAACAGAACATTTTACTCTACATATATATCCATCTCTTAGGCTGACTTCTTTGGTCTCATAATTCATATTCAGCCATGGAAAGGAGCTCCAGCATTCAGGGGTTTGGTGATCTAAATTAATCTATCCAATATGTTATTGGTTTCCAATTCCAAATGCACAATATAAAAATTCAGGAAATTTTATTTGTATTCCATTTCCTTGAGGACAGTATAAAGTGATTTCAGGTGTCTGATTTAATATTAAGTTTTTTTTAAGAGAATAAGGCAAACCTTTATAGGGTTCTTGGAGACCACAATGTAGATAGAACCCAAAAGCTCAACAAGGGGAAAAGAAGTGCAGAAAAAACATCCTTGTTTGAAAGTTTTTTATGCTGCCATTGTTCTGGGGTATCTCAAACACAACATTTTCGAAGTATGTTATTGAAGAGCTTTCATGATTTTCTAATGGTATGTGAAGAAGTAACATCTTCAACCACAAATTGAAATTGAAACAGATTGCTTTATAAAGCATCGGATTCAGTAGACGGTTAAGAATACATTCAATATTTTCCTTTTATTTTCATCTAAAAGACATTTCTAGGAGACCTCATAAATCAAGATTTCTTAAATATTATTTAAGAAAACATTCAACAGTGGGAAAATATTTTGTTAGAGAATAATATAAATCATATCCTAGACCTCATCTAGCTACTTAAGTTTTCAACTTGACATATATTAACTGGGAAGAAGTTTCCATTCTGCCCATTCCACTTCACAAGTTTTGTTAGTTTGAAAACTTGAAACACAGATAATATGAAAAACAAACCCCTATCATAATTTAAATTAGAGACAGAACACCTGCTAGAATGATGCTTCACCTGATTGAAGTTAGCAATGTGTACAACAATGCAGCATGAAATATAACCCCGTCAAGCAAGCAAAAACATCAACCGCCACTCAGTTTCACATCATCAATTAAAGAGCAGAAACCAGATTATAAAACAAACAGTGACATTATAATGTAATATAACTCTCCCACTAGGTACAGAAGTCTATAAGATAGCAAATACAAGAGACTGAGAGGGATAAAACTTGAAGACAGACAAATTTGTAAATATGCATAGCAAAGGAAGACAAAGCCATTCTCCATTATTCTTGATCAAAATCCTTAACAACCAAAGTTATTGATCATTAAATTCTATTCTGGCCAAGTTGAAGATAAAGAAAGTTACCTCAGTCCTTATAGTGCGCCTATTAAGGAAAGGACCAAGAGGGAAAGGAAACCCAGTAAAGTTTAGGTAAAACCTGCCGCCGCCACCGCTGCTGCTGCTAGTGCTAGTTGTGGTAGGGGTGTTACTTGCAGCAGCAACCACCAAACTGAAGCTGTCTAATCTCTTGTTTCCGGGTTTTAACTGAAAAGGAACACCCTTCAAGGACCCACCAAAAAAACTAGAACATGGGTCTTTTAAAGAGGTTGGATTCTGCAGGACTGTGGATTTTGGGCAAGAAATGGTAATGGCTGCCACCATTTTTCTTCAAACAGTTGACAATTTTTACCAGAGCATAGATGTTTCAAAGGTTATGGGGGTGTCCATAACGTTAATAGAATCCAGAGTTGGAATTTCCCCGGCTATGTTTGCGACACGTGGAGGTCCCGTATGTAACTGGATTTTCCTACCTGTAATTTTCTAGAAACTTATGTGGGTGGGAAAAAAAGGGGGGAGCAATGGAATGGAAACTCATGGAAGTAAAACATAACTTTCTAAAAACATCAACAACAACTTAATATTTGGACCAGAAATATTAAGACCTCAACTTGAGAGAGTTAGGAGACAAGAAGCCTAAAATCATAATTGATTATTGTTTCAGAGTATGGTTGAGTTTGTTTTTGAAAATGTTTCTTTTTTAGAAAAAAAATATATTAAAATGATTTTTTTTTATTTTTTAAAATTATTTTTGATATCAACATATGAAAACGATCTAAAAACAAAAAATAAAAATTTAAAATAAAATAAAAATTCAATTTTTTTTCAAAAACATTTTTAAAACGCAATGATAAACATGATATTTATACATTAAAAATAATAATAATAATAATAAGAGAGCTAGTGATTTCATTGTATATTCTTATAATTAATTGTGGATGTAAGCCTATGATTTTTTTAGTATTTGAACATTTTCTTTTTAATTCGATTGCATCCTTTCATATATTGTTTTTGGTGTTTTATGAATTGATAGTGTAATAATCCATTATTTTCATATCATTTTATACAATCATATTCATGTAAAAATGCTTATTTTTTATTATATTTTATATGGATTGATTTTTTTTACATAATTTATGACATCACCATCCACTATACATCCCATTTGTACATGATTTCTTATTAAAATATTGAATTATCTAGTTTTATAAAATTTAAGCAATTTTCTCTACATGAAAACATTATTTAAAATTTTACACCTTATTAAAAATATATACAAACACGTCAACAATATTTACATAAAAATGGCATCTAGTATATACCTTACATCAACTCTTACAAATTTTATAGCATCACAAATATTTATTATAATCATCCATCCATATATTAAAGTGGCCATTATTTTAAAGACAACATAATGATATATTGACTTAAACCTGCAAAACCAATATTTAAATATTAATAATTAATATATAGATCTACCTATTTTATATTATGACTAAACTAAGATGCCAATTAACAAATGCATCACCACACACACACAAATATAAAGTTGAAAAGCGGTAATAATATTCCACTTTGATATTTAGTTTACAGGAATTCTCATAAGTGTTAAACTCTACACCTAAATCTTCAAAGTTGTGACTAGCTTTTCAAATTAAATGAATTAAAAACAATTCTTGATGAAAAGAAAGTTTTAATTGAAGAGATATTTTTTTTAATTCTTATTTCAAATCATACAACTTTTTTTATATTTATTCTAATTATTTTTAGTTTTTATAGAGTAAAAAACATTGTTTAGGAAGCTATATATATTTTAAAAAAAACATTAATAAAAAAAAAAGATGAATTATACTACATAATCGTTCGTTTTGTTTAAATAGAATTTAAATCATCACTCTTCCTATAAGTCTTTTTGCTATATATAATAAAATAAAACTTCTTGAAGAGCTTTGTCCAACAGCAAATTAGTCTCTAATGGGCGCGGCGTGGTGACAAATAACTTGAGATTTACATTGCAAGTCTCGAGTTCGATTTAGGACGTGTTCACCTTAAAAAAATCTGGGTCAAATGAGATTTTATTCGTTTAATCTGGGGCCATAAAGAGTGCCTAAAAGAGGATGAGTTTTCGTCAAATCCAAAATAACAACAGCAAATAAAATATTTTAATAAGAGTTTATCTTAACTTTTCATTTTAGCATTAATAATTTCTTAAAATATTTATTAGTGTGTATATAATTTTAATCTATACTAGAAAATAGTTGAGAAATCCTATATAGTTTTTATTATTAACAAAAACTTTTTATTTGACCGCAATAATGATGTCAACTAGAAGCCTGTTTGAGAGTGTGATTGCGGTAGCTTTTCAAATTGCTTTTCGTGCCGAAATACATCAAAATGATATATTTTTTATTTTTTTAAAATTATTTTTGACATCAGCACATCAAAATGATCTAAAAATACCAAACCGCTGGTTTTTAAAATGAAAAAAAAAAATTCAAAATTTTCCCAAACGCCGGTTGCAACGCACTCCCAAACGGGGGCAAATACTTCCACATCAATGCTAAGAGGTGATCAATATCAAATTGAACTTCTGATACTGTATTGGCACTTCCACCAACATTATTTCTCAAACCTCCGTTTCATGAAAAACAGTTGCTTTTGCTGGCGTTTCACCAATAGATGAAACAACAAAAATTATTGTTGAAATTTATAATTTCAAAGTAAACCCCTGTCCCTCGACATCTCTGCTCTCTTCTTTTACTTGTATCACATCTGCATCTCATGCCCCTCACTTCTCGAGGGGGTGAGTGGGTTATTCTGGAGATGGAGAAGAAGTTGAGAGAGGGGAGGGGGAGGGGAGGGGCGGGGCGGTCTGGAAAGAGAGGGAAGCTGGTTCTGGAGAGAGAGGGGGAGAGTGGAATAATATAGGTTTGTCACTTATTATATTTTTTAATATTAAAATAATATAAAAATCTAAAAATTTAATTAAAATATAAACAAATATATTAAAAGTATATCATAATATAATTTTTACCTCGCAATCCTAATTTTATTTCAGATGATATTTTATCAGATATTGTTCTTTGATCAAAGGGATTGCAGAGGCCTTCACGTATAAATTTAGTTTGTGATAGAATTATAAGTAGTTTGATGAGAGAATAAAAAGAAGTGTCAAATTTACTTGAATTATTCATTACATTATGATTATATATATATATATATATATATATATATATATATATATATGATATAGATATAGATATATGTGTGTGTGTGTGTGTGTGTGTGTACATGTTTATGTTCTTTATAATAATTTCACAAGTTGAAAGTAACATGAAAAGCTTGGTAACTAAACACATGAAACTGTTTTTCATTAACCTCAAACTCAACCACAATTTTAACCAAACACTTCAAAAATTATTTTGAACCGCAGCTAAAAGTGCTTTTCATGAAACTACTTTTTTAAAACCTCAATCACAAAACACACCCTTAGCAGTTGTTTGGTAGTATGGTCAAAACTGAGGTTGAAAAAAAATTAATATTTCAGTGTTTGGTCAAGTCAAAAAACTGATAATTTTCGGTGGATCCCACACGAAAAAAACTGATGAACCGGAGTTTCACACAAAGCAGCTCATAGGTGCTTTTCATGGTGACTAATAAGCAGATCGCCCATGCTAATTTTTCTGAACTCAGAGAAGCTTGCCACGTTCTATTTTAATATACATATATAAATAAATTCCCTTATTCTCCCTGTGAAAACAGTTTCAGGCATAGTTGTCAATATCGTTCCGGTCGCCGTTCTGGTTTTTCGATTGGAATGGAACGTTCCGGTTTCGGAGCGTTCCGGCGTGCCGTTTTGGTGTCGTACTGTTCATATATAATTAATTATATATATATGAAAAAAGTAAAATATTAATTTAACAAGCATAATTAAAATTTGAATTCTTTTTTATTTAAAATATTTTGGTGTTTTTAAATTATTTTGATGTATAGATGTCAAAAATAATTTTTAAAAAATAAAAAAAATAGATTTTGAACCCGGAACAGCACGCTCGGAACATAACCGAGGCGTTCCGGCCGGAATTTCCGGATCGGACCGGAAATAAAACCGAGACAAAAACAACACCGTTTTGTCTCGGTTTGTTGAATGGAATGGAACGTTCCGGCCGTTCCGGGCGGAACGGAACGGAATTAACAACTATGGTTTCAGGAAGCTGAACATTATTTACCGGGATTTTGATTTATGACTTTATACTCTTAGTTTTGACTTTTAATTTTTATTATAATTTATTTTTGTATAAATTGCAGCAAAACTTTTTTTCTATGGATGTATAGTAAATCTTTTATTGTTAGTGATTTATTATATTTGTATTTTTTTATATTGTTTTGTCTATGTGTGGTATGGTATATTTTTAGTTTAAAATGATTTTTATTTAAAAAGAAATTAAATTATTTTTTACGATTTATTCTTCATATTATTATATTAAAATTATTTCAGAATACTGAGATTACATTAATTTGAGATTTGAAAAAAATAGTTTATTTTTTTATATATAGATTTTAAAGTGTTAATATTGAAAAAATATCAATATATATATAATTATTTTTAAGAGGAAAAACCTTAAAAATAATCGTTATCATTATTCTAAACGTATTATCCATAACAAAATGAATATATAAAAAAACTAATTAATTGAGAGGTTTGTACACTGATGATATTCTTTCAGATGTATTATGTATAGCATCATAAAAAAATCTAAGACCGTTAACATTTTTTAACTTGTTAATATACGTTTGCATATATGTTTATGCCCTTTAAAATAATTTCACAAGTTAACCTCAACTACAAAAGCATGGTAACCAAACACGTGAAAGTGATTTTCGATAAACCTTAAACTCAACCCCAATTTTAACCAAACAGTTCAATTTCATTTATGAACAACAGCAAAAACAATCGCAATATCAAACACACTCTTGGTCTCCTTACACTAAGCTTTAATTTTAATTTTTAATTTTCTGAAAAAGAATATTGAATTGATATTTTCAAAATATATTTTTAATGATTTAATATATTGATATCATTTTAATAAAAAAGAATTAAAAAAAAAAACAACACTCACACTACCATACACACACATATAATCCCATTGAAAAGCATAGTTGCAGTACGCAATTCAATCATCTAAAATTGCACAACAGCGCATAACATCATGGCAGATCTTCAAAGGTAGCAGCTTTATTAGCAAGATCTTCGATTTCCCCTCCTCCCAGGAACCAAGACTTCAAATTTCACGCTTAGCCTTTTCAACACCCACTAAAAGCAAAACAACTGGTGAATCCAGAAGTTCACTTTATGTCTCCAGAAACAGCAATCACTCCACATTAGCACAGCACTTTTAGGACAACTTTACACGACGTGCCATAGACAAAAGATGCTGATCCTGCAGGTATTTCAGTAGCTACTTTCGATGACAACTGGTATTTCAGTAGTTCAACAGTTTCATTTCAAACCATAGAGAACCACGTTGCATACACAAACATGATAGCTACAGCACAGTTTCATTTCAAAATGAATAAAAAACTACTTCAATTGTATTCCCAGATGAGTGAGGTTCAAATATGTATTGAAATAGTATTAAATACAGAAGATTAAAATATGAAACAACACAGTTTTTTGTAATTTTGTATCAACATCCATCACGACACAAAGAAACACAATAAAGATTCAGTCTCCATACAACCAAGAAATCAAGCTCTGGGGTGATAGCCCTCACACTTGATTAACATTTCAGATACCTACAATAGCATTGCATATCCACAGAGATCATTTTTTGGCAGGACCATCATCACCAACAAACCTCCAGAAACTACATACAGCCCTAACAAGACAAATCCTACATTTACAGAAGAGCTTCTAACCAAGGACCATATATGAATATTGGGACAGGGGAGACTCGTGGCCATTGAATATCCAAACTCACGGCACCAAGATAAAGATGTGCCACTTTCTAGTTACAGGCTAAGACGCTACTTTGGATGTCAAGTGATGATTTCTCTGACAAGCCAGTCCAAACTAGGATAAGCAAAGTACAGAATGAGAAATGATGGGAGAGCAAACAAAACAGTGACAAGAATGTACAGGGCCAAAATAGCTGCACTGGCAGGTATTGCATATAGGATGATCAAAAGGAATATGATGACCAAAGGAAACTTTGCTGTCAGATGAACAAAGAAAACCAGTGACTTCTGAAGGGAGGAATGTATTCTCCTCACATTGAGGTAGCTGTTGGTGTGATTATGATCATGGTTTGCCCCTGATGGTTCAGCATGATGAACATATGGTACCCTCCTGATGTTCCCATGGCTTGCCTGATTTCCAAGGGCTAAATTACTGTCTGATGACCAGTGGGGTTGTTGATCTTCACAGAAGGTGCCGTGAGACTTTTCTCTATCACCATTCTTGCTCTCAACCATCCAAAGAAGAAAATAATTCTTGCGAGGAAATTTGAGGTTCCCTCGATAAACAAGGCGGAAGGATAACAAATTGCACCATGGACATGAAATAAAGAGAGGAAGCTGAATAGGTAATGTAGGGAATTTTACAACAGCCCATTGAAGCCCTAGGATGCAATTTTTGCAAAGTGTATGGCCACACCATAAAACATAAGGCACATTTTCAACAATGTTGAAGGATTCCCAGCATATTGGGCACTCTAGGCCTTCTTCTCTGCTAACAATAGAAGATGCCTCGTCATCTGAGTATTCTGAAGGAACTTGAGTTGGCTTTAGAGTTTTGTTCAAACTAACACTTCCAGCTAGGCAATTGGATGCAAAATTCCACATTTTTATTGGAGACAAACGACTATGCAGACATCATCACTTTCAATGGCTGTAGAAGCTGAAACATACAAGTAGCATTAACCATTAATTCACACTGGATTGTCTCCTCTTGCTAATAAATTCCCAAGTATTTCACTTGGAAGGAAAAATAAGAGCTAGAAAGAGAATTAAACTAAATTCCATGTAGTTTTGGCTGGGGTTCAGTTTAACATCCATTTTCAATTTCACTGCAATCTAATTATGCATAATAGAGTAATCGTGCGTTTAATCCAGTATGTCAAAACAGAATATTTTAATTTCATCAGACAACACTATTATCTCCAAAAGGTGGAAAACTTATTAGAAAGGGGCAGGTTAAGGTGATCAAGATGGGTAATCCAAAATGAAAAAAAAGAAGTAAAAAAAGGATGCCAAACAATCAACTTCATGGTGTCACGGAGCCTCTAGCCATAACACAATCACTTGTAATCCCAAATACAAAGTAGAAAGGGAAGGCTAAAATGAACCAACAATAAGGGCATAATTTCAAATAACAGAATATCAGGATAGATTACTTGAGCAAACATGCTGATTTTCATTATTTTCCATTTAGACAAATTAATTTACAGGTTAAAGAACCAGTGATGTTATTAGAACAAGTTGCATCTTTAAAATGATTTGCAGTCTCCACATGCAATGCTAGCTAGCTATGAGCTACAGTTAACAAAGCAGAAGTTTATACAACAGATAGTGACACGATGACAAATACCAATAAATTGAACTAGATCCATATATGCAAATTCTAATGCCAAACAGATGTTTGCTACCTTAATTATGCCTTATACTTCTAATCTCTGCTTGATTGACTATATAACTGATAAGCATATCAAGTCAAACTTGCAAACAAATATCACAATGATGCAGAAACAACTAGTTGGGAAAATAGATCATAGCCTTGTTTTCTGGTGTGAGTAGCAAGTGGTGCAAGGAATGCAAATGTAGAGAGCTAATTCAATACGTGTGACAACTTTCTACCATGCCTGTCCTTATTTTGCATCCAAGCTTGCATATGGATGTTAACTTGAATGGATGCGTGCTTCTGTGCACTCACACGCTCACAAGAACTTCTCTTTTTGACCCAAAACCATGCGTTCATTTCTGTTATTTTTACCAAAAGAACAATCCCATCAAATAATGATATTTACACTCAATCTGAAATAAATCAAAATCTTTCCATTCAGGGACTCAAGATCGACCTCAAAATCACCCAAATCAACTAAGGCTCAAATCAACCATGTAAAAACTGATGTGCTTAGATCAGTCACCACCATAAAAACTCTCAATCAGCTTTAAAAGCCTTCGATTCAACTGTACCAGAATTGTACTAAACCCTATAGAAATTGCAACGTTAACCGTACAAACATTCGAAAGACAAAATTAAAAGCAGTCAATGACCATTCCGAGAAATGAAATCTTGGAGTTACACAAAGAAAATTCATGAAAACAATCAAACAAGAAACCAGAAAATCCAATAACAAATAGTAATTTGAGATCAAAGCCCACTTCTTTTTCATTGTCAAAGAAACATTCCTAACAGTCAACATACAGAAAAAAAACCGATCCATGAAAATCCAATCTCGATGTGGTCATCTAATTAAACAAAGCTAACAACTTTCAACGCCAATCAGAACAAAGAAAAATAAAAGAAACAGTTCATGGCATGGCCTTACCAGTTTATCCAGAAGGGAGCTTAACAGAGAACGAAAAGAAATTAAGAGGGGTTCTCCTTCATGTCTTTCTCCCTCTGTTTTCTTCGAAGGAGAAGACGAAGCAATAGACACTTTCTTGGGGGGCTTTTCGAAATTGTCTGGTCCTAGCGGCCGACACGGCTAGGCCGGATGGCCCATGCTGGTGGTCCTTTTTAAAGAGAATATGGTGCCTATTTTTGTAATTCATTAATTGTTTTTCACATTTAATATTTTTATCAATAAATTATTTTTAAATTTTAATAATAAGAATATTCAAATATTTATTTGTTTATTTATTTCAAATTCATGGTATTCAGAATTCAGATAAATTGATATAAATCTTGGTGATATGTATTTAAAATAGTTAATTTTTTAATTTTCAATTTAAACAAATAATTTTAATTTCACTACAATAAAACTTAATAATGTAAAGCTGCACTCTTACATACATACATATTCCAAAATTGCATTATGTTCTACCACTACAATTAATATTACTATTATTTTGTTTATAAACTTTTTTATTTTATTTAAGGGATTTTTTTCAATATTGTTTTTTAATCTCATGAATAAATAAGTTATATGATGTTGATGAAAGCTTTATCTATGACCCTACTACCATTTGATGAGATAATATTAGCATTATTATTCTTAACCTTTTGTTTCATTTTAATGTAACTTGAATAGATTAATTAACATCTATAAATAAAAAAAATAAAAAAATAATCTTGTAAGAAGGAAATTAAAACAAATTACCAATAAAAAACCGAACATGAAATCTATCACGAAAACCAATTTCAAATAATACAAATGCTTAAAAAATAAACATTGCATATATTTTCTTAACACAAATATGGGAATGATAACATGTAAGATTGACATGGACGTTGCAACTTAACCCACCAAACATGCAACTCGAGTCATAGACTCCAATAAGTTTAATAAAATTATTATTTTCTTTTTTCTAGATATATAATAGATAAATTTTTATTTTAAGAGAATAATAAAAAGAAAAAAATTAAAGGGATAAAAACCAAGTCTAGGTTCACGAGTTTAGCTTAAAAAAAAGATACCCAACATGATGCTTGAGCCTCTATAAAACTACGCTCAAACGCATGAATCTCTCAACTAAGATGTTTGGGTCTCTCAACCTAGTCCCTGGTTTTTGTTCATGTTTAATTATTAAAAAAAATGTATAAGGGATATCCATTTTTTTTTTTGAAAATAAAAAATAAGACAAACAACTTGTCTCTTGCAAGCCCCAAATCCAACCACTTCTATAATGGCTGCAAAATTAGACCATAAGTCTTTTTCCCTTAAAAATTATTTCCTTACTCATTTTCACTTAAAAACACCTAATAATAACCCGTGCAACATTAAAAAAACCTCATTATCAATCTAAAAAACACAAAAGGCAACCAGGAAACTCCAAATCAATATGGGTAAGAATTCTCTTTCTCAATCTAGATTTGGTTTAGACAAAATTGAGACTCTAAACAACCATCATGAGACTTATCTCGTTAAATGGAACCCGTTGACACTAAGTTTGTTTTCTTAAACTGAAATCAATGTTAATCATGATTTGCTCTCCTTTTCGGCAGAATTGAGTGACTTCTTTTATCCTCTCTTTAACACAAGGACTAAAAATAATAAAAATAATTTTTCATAAAAAAATGAATTTCAAAGAACTACATGGACCACAAATGTATCACTGGGAAAGTAAGTGTATCTAGTTAAATTTTTTTGCAAAAAATTGAAACCAACACTCATAAGTATTACTTAAATCAGCTCTCAATGTTGAAATTAAAAATAAATATTGAGATGAAACAAAAAAAAAAATCTTAAACAATGAGTTCATAGTGCAATTTTGCATTGTAAATCTCCCATGTCTTTTAAGGTATTGTTAACAAAAAATTTATTAGATTATCCTATCAAACAAGAAATTTCTAATAAAATAACTAATGTGAGACTCATTGAATCTGATCTTATGAGAATGAAAGTCTTCAATCAGAAGTTTGGCTTCTCCTTTAATTATGTAGCAAGGCCATTTGAATGGCTTCTTCAAGAGCATATGTTTTCGTAACGAAAGGATAAAAAATATGGCTAAAACATAAAAAAAAAAAACTTTATCTCTCAAGGCCATACTCTATTTTAAATTAATTGAATTTCCCCTGACATATACCCCTTTTGTTTTTTTCAATTTTTTATTTTATCTTTTTTTGGTGTCCCTAAGCATATTAGATATATTTTATGCATAATAAGAGTATATTCTCTTTCACTTTGAACCCTATCTTAATCCAATTTTTACCCCTCTCAAATATATATAAAAAATCAACAAAAAAAATATTTCATTAAGAAAATTTCAAGAAAAGGAAAAAAAGAAGGAAAGAGAAATGAATAAAAAAAAGTTACAATAAAAAATGGAATTGAGAAGAAATTAAAAGAGAGAGGCTACAATTGTCTCTAAATGAAATTTGGAAAGGCAAAGATCCAATTATAAAATATGCCAACATGAACTAACCTAAATCATGGTGAAGTTAAGAGAAAAAAAGAGTTAAAATTAGCTAAAAACTAGAAATGTAATATGCCAACACTTTTCAAAGGACTTTATTTTTAATATAAAAAAAAAACCTTCCTTACTTTAAAGCAATAATGTTTTGAAAAAAAAAGGTTAATAAAAGGGTGTGTTTTGGTTTAAAAATAAATCATGCACCGAAACAACATCATAAAGAACTATTTGACATTTTAATTAAACTTGACCTATATTAGGTTTAAAATTAAACTATGTGGAAGCTATCCTAACATAATTGAATCATCTTGGCAGTCTAAAGACATCTTGGTCGATTGATAAAAAAAAGTGACGGAATCAAGAGCTAAAGATAAATAGGTCTTTTACATCTCAAAACCTTTGAAGGCAAAAGAATAACACAAATGTGGAAAACTACAAAATACTTGATTTTTATTCATCTCCCTTTCTACTTGTCAAAATGAAAATAGAACTCGAGTTAAAAATAAGGTAAATATAATAATATTGAATACGAATAATAAGGTAAGGAAATAATCCTTTCAAATAAAAAGCTTGAGGATGAAAAAAACATTTTGACTTGACTTTTTACTAAACTCGAGTTAAAAATGAAACCATATGGGAGTTGCCCCAACATGATCTAATTGACTTTACTGGTATAAAGGTAACCTTGACAACTATTAAAAGAAAGTCCGATGATGAAATTAAAAAAAAAAAAAAAAACTAAAATTTGAGTGCTAAATTGAAAAATAAAAGAAGACAAGGGGGAGGAGCTTCACATATCACATAGTATAGAAGTAACATGGAACACATGTGTATCCCTACCGATTGATTACATAAATACACATGTCAAATTGTTTGTTTGTTATAAAGCTCAAAACAAATCTATTTGTAAGAGAGTCTCTATCTCATTGGATAAAAAACCTAACTGTTTTGAGGTTTGAATTTTAACACTGTATTTGTTATACTTTTAATATCTAAGGATATATTTTACAATATATATTTAAACCCTAAATATTAAAGTCTATAGCTAAATTTTAATAAATAAAATGAACAAAATTATTGATAAAAGGTTTTTGATATTTTTGTCGAACCATAATAGGTAATCATAAACTAGTTACAATATTTAGTTTGGAATTTTAAAAGATGAGAAAATATGTATTTTTTTTGTTTTTGTGAAAATATTCCAAGAAAAATTTAAAGATTAGACAGTATGCAAGAAAATAAAACATATATATTTTTTGAAATAAGGATTTCTTTTGAAAATTTTGGAGAAAATTAAATATTGTTCTAACAAATTGGTTGAAATTCTTGAAATAACCCTTGAAATGATTTATTGAAATTTTAGGGAAAACCAAATATTTTTAATACGGGGATTGAAACTTATAGTGTAAGTTCATGGTAGTGCAAAATTGCTAGAAAAATATGAAGAAAATCACATTTTTTGAGATATCTATTTGGAGTTTTTTTAGAGTTTTTGGAGTAGAAAATGTTGTTGGAGTTTTTTGTTTTTAATATTATTTTATTATTATATAATATTATAACCGGGTTAGACCCGGATCCAGCCAAGTGGGCTGAGCCAGAACAGGTGTAGCATAAACAATTACTGTTATCATGCATGAGAGTAGAAGTCGCATTGGGGGGTGTTCCGGAGTGAAGAAGAAGAAATATACTAAAATGCTGAAATCCTATCTAGTATTTACTATACTAAAATAAATAATAAATTTTTAAATGTATCGTTAGGAGTTTATAGGATTATATACTAAAACAAACTATAAACTTGAAAACTACACTTGTGGATCTAATTAAACTATTATAGAATTACTAATCATTTATATTATGAAAAATAGACTTTTCCGTAATTTTTCCAAATTTGAAACAATAAATTCAATAAACTTAATATCTGAAAAAGAATCAATAATATTCATTCACGAATATAAGATATAGTTTTTCATGAAAAATAATGTTTTTTTTTTTTTTTTACATACTTTGATTTCTTATGGTATTTCTATGTTATTTTAATATACTAATATTAAAAATAATTTTTAAAAAATAACATTATCTATAAATCCAAACAAGTCATTGTGCTATTGTTCAATGTATCCATATTGCCCTTCTGCATGAAAAACTTTTGGCACCGACAAGTCATGCTGCTATTGTTCTCACTAGGGTTGAAATAGCTTTATTGTCTTGAATGAATATATGACATGACAAGACGAATGTTGTTGAAATTATAATATTTTCTAGGAAGGCTTTTGGTGGCAGACTACTGAAACTAAACACATAATATTTATTGAAAATTCTAATTAATAATTTTAGAAGTATTGTTGAAATTGTTTTTAAAAATATTTTTTGTTTAAAAATACATTAAAATGATATTTTTTTTATTATTTAAAAAATATTTTTCATATCAACATATGAAAATGATATAAAAACATTATTTTTTTTTAATTTAAAGTAAAAATTAAAAATAAAAATAATTTTTTTTTCAATTTTTTCAGAAGTGCTTTCGGAACACAGAAACAAACAAATATATCTTTAGTTAAAATGCCATTTTAGCTGAGGTGCTGTGACATTTTTTTTGCAATTCCTAAATGCCATTTACAATAAAAATTATTTTAGAAATATTTATTGTAACTTTTAATACAAAGTGTTGTGAATGTAAGTTCAAAATGAAAGCATATAAAAAATCCATTACATAAGTTATATATTCCAAATTATTTAAACAATTATTCATTTGGTAGAATTGTATCACACTAGAATCCAAACAAAATTTGAGGTATCAATTTAGTTTTTGAACCTTGCTTTGACCAAGATTAAAAAAACAACTTGAACCCACTTTTTATGTCATTTATTCATGCATGACTACACAAATTTACTACAATAATAAAATGGCAACATTGTCATGACATGTATGGAGTTGTCTCCTAGATGATTTTTTTTAGGTTTAATCATAAAATTATAATTTTTAAAAGAGTCGTCATCAAATATCATAATTACTAGAAAATTTTATTAAATATGAGAGTTTGAGTAAGAAGACTAGTTGTGTAAGGATAAAAAATATATAACCTTTATTGTACTCAAACTATGGTAAACTGCTTTGTTTATTAATTATTATTCTAAATCTTGTTTCTATTCATTAGTATTATCTATAGTTTAAGGAAGATCTTCCTCTATAAGGAAGACTCTATCTTATTGGGTTAAATTTTAACTGTTTTATGGTATGAATTTTAGCATTTTACTTATTTTCTACTTTGTCTTGTTAATACTTAATAATATAATTTTATATTCCCAAATAATAAAGTCTAGAGTTAATTTATAATATCTATTGCTATGAATTCATTTAATTCAACATCAAGAGTATGCATTATGTTGTAAAATACATACCCTGAACATCAATTAAATAAATTATTTTTTATGAAAACAAAATGTATATTTGTCTTTCTTGTATTGATTTTTTTTTTTTGAAATTTTAGAGAATAATAGAGTATTTTTAGTACTAAATCTATATTTTATACTGTAAATGTACAACTTAATATTAAAAAAATTATTTGAAAAACATGAAAGGATCCATAAATAATTTTAAAATGATCTTTAATTTTTTTCAATTTTTTTAAAACTTGTTTAGGGTTTGTTTAACTAAATACTAAAATAAAAAGAACCTAAAGCTAAATAGAAAGACATTGTGATTGCTAAACATGCCCTTTACCTAAAATTAGATGCATGAAAAATACCTTAAAGTAGTGTTTGACAAATATGCTTAAAGACTAAAAAATAATAATTCTTTAAGCAAAAATAAGGTGTGCCAACACATTCTTAGGTTTGGGTTGGTCTTGGCTTATGAGCAACCCTATTTGGTTGGGCCGACAAATGACCCAAAGTCTTATTTATATCAAATTGTGATAACGTGAATGGTTATTTCATGTTTTCTTTCATGAAAAATACATGAATGAAGTGATCAAGTGAAGAAGCAAGAGAGAAAAAGGTTAGCTAACCTAAAGAGGTGTTTATTGGTGGAAGTGCTTCAAGTGGCTACTGGTGTTGTTGTTCCAAAGATCCATGATGGGTCTATTAAAGATGAAGAAGCTGAATTATACGGCTACTAAAGATGGAAGAAAATGTTTGTGGAGATGGTTATTGAGAAGGTTTTTTTGTGGTTTATTTATTGCTTGAATGGTTTGTGGGTTAACATAAGGTACCATAGGGGTAATATATGGCTAGAATATTAGGTGGCAGGCTATGTTTCAAGTTTATTTTGTGGCTGGTGTAGGGAGTTTTTTTTTCTCGTTTCCTTATTTTTATTATTTTCTTCCGTATTTCTCTTTTGGTTTTCTCTTATCCCTTGCACTTGAGCTTTACCTTTATTTATTAGGATGAAAAAGTGTTTAGGGTGTTTCCTAGGCTTGGATCTTAGTATTTTATTCATCTAGGAAGGATTTGAACCACCAACCACTAGCCAACAACATTGTATTGTAATATATATCAAGTTATTAAAGGTTGATTAAAGAAGTGATTTTGGACTGGCATTACAATGACTATATTATTGATCAACAGCAACTACGCTACTGAGTAGTACAATGCTAGGGCTACTAATAGAGAATGCTCTTTGTCTTACATAAGGTGTGAGAAGAAATTAAATGACTCTATGAAAAGGGCTCTCAATAATCATTTATAAGATCTATGGAAAAAGACAATGAATAATGTCAAACGATGCATTGTTTGAATTTCATTTTTATTCTTACAATGCACTAACCAAATCAATGTCATTTTGAACCAAAACATGTTGTTTTGCTAATGAACCTTTTACTTTAAATGAAACGATGTTGTTTTTGGGCTTCTAACCTAAATTAGATCATAAATCAATCTTTTGATATCTTTCCCTAATTATTTAGTTTGTTCAATTGGATCTTTAATTTTTATTTTATTTTATTTTAGCAATCAATTCAATTTCACCCTGTATAATTTTAAATAGATCCTTGAGTTTTAATGTGTTTTTCAATTAGGTCTTGGATCAAATATTTTTAAATTCATCCTTAATTGACATTTAAACTACTTCTAATTTCTTCGAATTGACCTCTATTTTCAACTAAATTTGGCCTTGAATTACCCTTAAACTTTATTTTCTTGCAATTGTATCTTTGATTTCATTCAATTGAGTTTTGGAAAATTAAATGTAACCCTTTAAAATTCTAATCCTCTCAATTAAGCCTATATTACATTTTCAAACTTGATTTTTCACCAATTATGTCCTTAATAAAATAAATTTAACCCACCAAAAATCTATATAACTCGCAATTAATTAATTAATTCTTTTAACTTGAACCAAATTAATTTTTAAATTTAATTAAAATTCTAAGTGGACCTATAACTATATCAAACTAGCCTATTAAATTTTTTATTGAGTCCTCAAACTTAATTTTTATGCAAATTGGTTCGATAATTATTTAATCAAACCTTAAATTTGCATTCTCTTCAAATCTTGGGTATAATTAGTTAACTAATTATGTCCAAAATCTCAGTTTGGTCTCGCTAGACTCTTTTTTTTTTCATTTTCCATAATTTGTTTTTATTTTTAGTTTTTTATTCCTGAAAGGAAAAGAAAATTTTAAGGGAAACCTAAATTTAGGTTATGACAGTTGTTTCATCATGCTTACGATAAATAGTCTCACAAATAACTTTAAATAGGAAGTTTATAATGAAGGAAGTACGAGAAATTATGGATTTACTAAATCAATATATGGTCAATCCTCTTAAAAGTCTTAAACATGAGGGCTTGGGTGGACTTTTTGAAAGGTGAGGGTTTAGAAGAAAAAATGTTAGGGATCAAAGGCACACTATCTAAAAACTAGGGGTTTAAAAATTTACTAAAAAAAGATAGGGCTTAAAATTACACTATCTAGTATGTGTTGGTTTGAAAAACACACTTAGAAGAAAAGAAATAGGGCGCAAATGCATACTATATGGTATGTGAGGGTTACAATCCGCACTAAATATAAAAAGATAGGGTTAAAAAACACATTATCTAAAAGATAAAGGTTGGAAAACACACTTAGAAGAAAAGAGATAAGGTTAAAAGATGCACTATCTAAAATGAAGGCTACAAAACACATTGAGAAAGAAAGAGATAAAGCTCAAAGGTGTACTATCTTATAAGTTAGGATTAAAAAATGCATATAAAATAAAAGAGATAAGGCTAAAAAATGCACTATCTATTTTATGAGGGATAAAAAACACACTAAAAAAGAAATGCACTTAAAAGGAAAAAGATGAGACTAGAAAACACATTATTTAGAAAGTATACTTTCTAAAAGTTAAGGACTCGAAAGCACACTCACAGGGAAAGAAACTAAGCTAGAAAGCACATTATCTAAGAGATAGGATAGAAAAGGCGCTTCAAATGAAAAAAAAACTATAAAAATATAATTTGAAAGGTGAGGGATGAAAAATGCACTCGGAAGAAAAACAATAGAGATCCAAGGTGCACTATTTGACATGTGAAGGCTAAAAAACATACTTATAAAAAGAGATAGGACTTAAAGACATATCATATGTCATGTGATGTGTGAAAAACATATTTAAAAGGAAAGATATAGGGCTTAAAGATAACTATCTAGCAAGTAAGGGTTGGAAAATGCACCATCTAATAGATGGGGGTGGAAAATTCACTAAAAAAAGTAATTTCAAAAATGTTGCCTAAAAAACCTTATTGGGTTTTTAATTAGAGAGAAATTTGCTAGGTTTAGAATCTGTCTTGGTTCTTTGAATTAGAATCTTGATGGATTATTTCTTTGTCAAAAACTCTGTTAGGTTTAAAATCTTACTAGGTTCCTTTATTGAAAATGGTTTTTAGTCCGTAATGGATTCTTTCCTTGGAATCCCTACAATGGTTAAACTAATTCTTTTGGTTAATAAGCATGTATTTTTCCCCTAAAAGAACTATAAACCATTTTCTTTATAAACTTTATCTCTCTAAGCTTCAATCATTGTAGCAAAATTTCATGGCTCTTTACCTTTTGCTTACTCTTACTACCACTCTTGAAATTGATATTTAGGAAATATATGCTCATTTGATGAGGTCAAATAATATCAATTTACCTTATTATAACTCTTATCTCAAATATTATGACTTATTTCATGATGGATTTCCCTAAAAGTCATTGTAGGATTTAATTCCATGCTTTTTTTTTTATTCTACAAGAGGAATTATAAAGCTAGCTCTATATGTTTCTTGAGCTGTCCCTAGTCTGATCATGCCCCCAATTATTTGATCTTGTTTTATTTACTTAAGTTCTCTCAAGGATAATATTATACAAAATAAATGTTTGGTTCTTAACAAGAGGTTTGTTTCATAGGAAAACTTACGGAATTTCAAAGCCATTACCAATCATAAAAAAACATTTTAATTCCAACTTAAAGCAATTCTTTTTGCAAAGAATTCAAGCGATTCCTATGTATAGGGTTTCATGAAAGTTGATTTTTTTTTTTCTAATGATGAAAATATGAAGTGACCTTATGTTTCATGAATTATTGGTGAAAAGTGTTCAAGTGTTGCATTGGAAAACATCACTAAACCATCTAGATTGTTTGCCTTTAGCTATTAAAGAAAATGATATTTATAGGTCTAAAAGGTTTGTAAGAGATCTCAAAACTAAGGATCACTAAAGATAATTCCTTCAGCCTTTTTTGGTTAAGTAATTCCTAAACCTTAGGGTTTACTTTATCAAATGACATGCCTCCAATGTTTGCAGTATTTAGCTTTAAATATCATTATTGTATGAAAAGCTTAACCTTTTTTAATCTTTGAATCTTTTCATACCCCTATTTTATTTAGGCACTTTAATAATTTAGGATTATTTTGTATATTCTTATAGGAAAATTGCTTTTCTAATCCTCTTACTTGCCCTCAATATGAAGTATGATACTATTCAATGTTAATTTATAAGAAAAACCTATTAGGGTTAATGGAGACTACAAATGATATTTTTCAAGTTTTATGAAAAAAATTGTCAAAGATGATATTTTTCTCATCTCATACATATGCATTTTAAGATTAGTAAACTTTTATTTCTTTCATTGTGATTAGTTGAACATGTAAAATTGTTTTTCATTATGATTATGAATTACTATTCATTCAACTAAAACTCAATTTCAAAGTATTTTATGTGGTGTTTGGTTTATTATTTAGGTTTTTAAATGTTTGGTCACCTCACCAGGGGATCACTTGAATTCGTAAAACTCTATTATTAAAAGTAAACACCAATTTGGCCTTTACATATGTTCTAATAACTTTTATTTCCCAACATCATTTGTAAGAACACAAAAATAAAGCTTTTTTGAGCCTATAAGATTGTAGCGAGGTTCTCGTGATGACATCAGGGGTTTGGGAGTTGCTACATGGTATTTAATTAGGGTTGCTAGGAAACTTGATTGTTCTAGTATTTCTCAGAGTTTCAAAGGGTAAATGACTAATTGTGGTTAGAGAAAATATGAGCATCCTTAACGTGTCATATCAAAAGTAGCTCGCTTTGTGGTTTTAATGTGATATAGAGATTTGAGTGGTTTCCTAACATTTATTTTTGCTTTGGAATTTATTCATATGAATAAATTCATCTTTTTGGATTTGATATGGGTTTGTATACCCAAAAAAATTCTTGTTATGGGAAACCTAAGTAGGTGCTATGATAGAGTATTGATTAGAAAAACATTATTAGATCATATAATTTGATTCCTGACAATGAATTTTTCACTGGAATCTAGATATTATAAGCACATTATAGATCATATTGACAATTTAATAGAGATCATTAATCAAATTCATCTTTATAGACACAAATAAGATTAAAAAGTTTGGACTTTGGATAATACGAGTTCTTACACGATTAGGCTATGTTCTATCATCTTAGACCAATGTTTATACCAGGTTTAAAACTATATTTTGCATCCATTTACATGAAAGGGTGTTTCTGCCAATGAAAAGCTAATGTGATTGTTGTTATGCACTCACTCCTTCTTAGCTTAAAGGAAAATTATACCAATGCAAAATTATACATGTCCCCTTTGTAATTCTGGTCCAGAAACTATAATTTAAATTCTCTTTTAATGCTTAGTGTCTTAGAATTTGTAAAATAGAATAACAAGCTAATGAGGTCTTTCATGATGCAATCCTCATTCACTAAATGATTTATTTCACCAATGACAAGATTTGCTTTATGGTAGATTTTTGAAAAGGTTGCAGCAACTATTCTTATATAGAATAGCCTGGTTTATTTGGCAAGCTAGGAACAAATTCTTATTTTAGAAAATTAACTCAAATTGAGATTATGTTCTTTATCTATTCTTTTACAAGGAATCATCTTGGATTTATTTTACAATAATAAATTCAACAACACTAGTATAGATATGTTAAAGAATAAGTAGTGTATTACTACTTAGAATCTTATGCGTCATTAACTATAATTTTTTTTAGTTTAATTTAGCTCTTTTAATGTATTTATTTTTACTTTCTTTATTGGTTTTCCACCCACTAAATGGCCATCTTAATGAAAGCTCTCATCTTTCATAATAAAAAAACTATATAAGAAAAATATTAATTAAGTTAGTAAATTCAAAAAAGGGAATAGGTATTAAAAATTCTTATTTTAATCATTAAATTGACAAAAGGTAATAATGAAATTTATTAAAATAAGTATTAAAATTCTTATTATAATAACCAAGTTTATAAAATGAAAAGGAAGTTAAAAAAAGTGAATAGGTATTAAAAATTCCTATTGAAATCATTACATTAAGAAAAGGTAATAATGAAATTTATTAGAATAGGTATTAAAATTTATATTATAATTACCAAGTTTAAAAAATTAAAGAGAAGTTAAAAAAAAAGGGAAGGGGTATTAAAAATAACTATTTTAATTATTAAATTAACAAAAGATAATAATGAAATTTATTAAAATAAACATTAATATTTATATTATAATAACCAAGTTTTAAAAATTAAACGGAAGTTTATATAAATTGGCAAATATGATAATTAACTTTACATATTGAAAATGAATTAAAGATATTATTGTAGTGATTAAATTAATAACAATTTAATAGTATTTTAATCAAATATTTCAATAAAAAGTTTGTGCTTTTATATAGTAACATAAGTTACTATGTTAGGTTTGAGTTTCTCAAGTGAGAATATTTTCTAAGAGATGGAAAAATAAATCTGTATTAAAAAACAAACCAGAAGCAATTAATTTTGTAAAGAAAGATTAGAGATTAGGTATAAAATATAAGGACAATTTTGGGCTTATTAGCCGCTGATAAGTCTATAAACTTCGAACTCTTCAAGAAAGAATATTAGAATAACACATATCAAGGAACCATCTCACCTAAAAGTTAAGTTGTTAGGTGAGACCTTAGAATATAATTTATATTACTCTCTAACACCCCCACCTTATGTGCAAGCCTTTTGAGCTTTAAACTTGCACAGACCCACACTATTTTATGCTTGATTTTTATCAAATAAAATAGAGGTGGTGAGATTCGAATTTGTGACCACTGGGTCAACAAGACTCTAATACCATGTTAAAGAACCATCTCACCTAAAAGTTTAGGCTGTTAGGTGATGCTCCATAATATGATTTATATTATTTTCTAACACATCTCCTCAAGTGAAAACTCTTTGGGCTTGAAACTTGCATATAATCACACTACCTTGTGCTTGATTTTTATCAAATAAAATAGGAATGGTGAAATTTGAACTGATGACTGTTGGGTCAACAAGGCTTTGATACCATGTCAAGGAATCATCCTACTTAAAAGCTTAAACTGTCAGGTGAGAGATCCTATAATATAATTTATATTATTCTATAACAGCACAGCACAAGCTCTTTAGCTATTTATTGTCCTGATCTAACAATTTTCATGGACGATTTAGTGTCCAAGTCTTATTAAATAAGGTAAGAGACCAACCAAAATAGCATCATCAGTTGCATTTAATTTATTGGAAGTGATCATGTGGCCTGAGCGACATGAACATCGCAGCATACTGCAGAAGACGGTTCTCCATGCTTCCATTTACCACGTCAGGAATCGCCCGACCCCTCCTCCTAATCCTGTATCGTCGCCAGGCAAATTGAATGTTCACGGCTGCCCATGTTCGCCAATTCGATGAGTAATATCTCATTGTTCGCCGGAGTCTCTTGCTGGCAAACCTGTACCTGAAGTGATCTGTGATGTATCTCAGATCATACGCATCCAGAACGAACGCTTCCGCCGGTTCCATACAAACAAAAGTTGCGGAGGAGGCCGGGAGGCGGTCTATAAATGGGCGGCGAAGGCACCACGAGAGCAGCTCGTCACCTAAAAACCCTCCTGGCTCAAGCACACTTGTGGCTACCATGCCTTTGCTAAGGCATTGGCTATATCTTTACACGTCCGTGCACAACAAAAAACATCCTTAGAACAGGCTCACCTTCGCTTAAAATCTGTTCCAAGGGGCAATAAAATGTTCATAGCTTGAGAATTATGGATTGTTGCATAGAAAATAAGCTAACAGAATTGTTTTAACTTTGTGAAATCGAACCTTTTCATCTTTTGAGTAGACAAGGAGCCTGACCCGATCACAGATGTTGTCAAGGATGAGATCATCCAAGTTGTGAAACAAAGGTACCTACAGAGCAAGAATTACTCCATTCTCATAAGTATATATTGATTTGAATACGTTAGAATTTTAGTCGATTTTGATCTGCAGACACTTTAATTATGAGAATATTGTTGTTCTACCTTTTTTATGAGGTCTAGACAAAGATGGCGTTTAATGTCTCGCCGGAGTCCTTCGGGCAACTCTTCAATCCATCTCATCTCGTCTTCTCCTCCCATGACTCTCCATTTCTGGCGTTCGAAGTGTCGGAATCTTTGTCTCAAACCAGCTGGCAACTGTCTTCTCCTCATCCACCACTCCACATCTCGGCGTCTTAGCTGCATCTTTTTATTCTTTGCCATGACCACATGCAAAAATACCTGTCAAACAATAAGAACTCATCAATTTTGTATTACTCTTTCATATATATATATATATTCATTCAAGAAACATCAGCACTGAAATTTTATTACCTGGATGTTTCCTATCAGTAAAGTGAAAAGACCGAAACCACATAGCACAATGTATATACTGAACATCACTTCTAGCAAGTTGCTTGTCGGAGCTAGTTCGTTGCCGAAAGAGCTGCATGCCAATAAAAGCATTAATTATAGTAAGAGAAAACTATTGCAAGGAACCAGAACAAGCTTATATAAGTCTGCATTTTCCTCATATTATCTGTAGAAAATCAGTTTAAATTTTGGTAATTCATGGGGTTCTAGCTGCATCAATAATGCCAGCTTGACCTCCTAATTTACCGTAGAATTTTATATAAAAGTTCGGGAAGATGATGAGGTTAAATGTTGGCAGCCTAACTCGGCTATAAAAATTGTCACAAAATCTGGAAGAATAAAAGGGAAAATTAAGGCAAATGCAAATGATCAAATTACTGATAGAAAAAACTGACGAACACCATATCTGAAATTACTTGACTAATTACCTCAGGTTTAACAGGCCCCAGAATATGGGATAGAGGATCTTGACTGCAAGAGAATTGCTAGAAACAACTAGAAGAGCTGGCGAATATATCCCATAATTGAAGGGTCCATCATCATCCAAGCACAAAGGTTTAGCGATCCATGTCGAGTTTCTGCCACAGGGGTTTCCATATTTATCTGCTGGATACATAAACCGATAGCAAACATTCGTCGAGCATTGCAAAGTGAGATTGCAGTTTCCATTTCTTTCGCACTGTTTCTGGAGACATGTCGCAACTCGTTCTGTCGCAAGAACATACCAGCATCCTCCTGTGACCTTTAAAATTTCAAGTAGACTGATTAATGTCGTATGAAGATTAATGATTCATTTCCTTAGTGGGATTAGATTAGACCTACATGAGAGGCAATTAGGTAGGCAACAAGATTGAGTCCAAAACCCCACCAAATTGTTCCAAATATGTAGCCTGTGACTTTACGCATTCTTCTAGCCAAGCAATAGCTATGGTAGACCTTGGGAAGGAATTGGAATAAGAAAGTCACTAATAAAATCGTCAAGACCCGCTTAATCTTTTCTTCCCTTATGAATTTTGGTACCAGCAACCAAAATATTGCCTGCAAAATGAAGATATTAGAAGCGTTAATCTCTTTTTTTTTTTCTTTTTAATTATAGTTCCTCTATTAACTCTTACATGATTCATTACAGTATCATTTATCAACTTAATTCTTTTTTATGTCCATATAAGAACACATACATTCACTGAAAAGTGAATGTTTCAACATAGCTTCCAAATGGTGATATCAGATACAACTAATCATTCCTTCAAGATCATAAATTAGAACATTCTGAAACCATTTTTTGGTGTAGATAATATATAGCTAGATAAATGTGGTCGATCATGCTATATATTTTACCATACTTAACTACCATGAAAGTCTTTTATATAGCTAAATCTCCTTTGGCGTTTGTTTAAATCACTAACACAACCATCAAGGGAAATCACCAAATTAAAAAGGCAATTGTGCTGAACCTGGGGAATTGGCATGATAACAAAAACATCGAACCAGAATCCTTTCAGTGACCTCACGTAATGAGAAGCAATGGCACGTGCGTTCCACTCAAGCTTTCCGCACCCAAAAACAAGGGACTCCCTCGACACGTACGCCAGCCTGAACTGCAGCCATAGATGCCACAGATGAAGCGCATCCACGCACGAGCGAGCGATTGTCACGATTGCTGCAAACCCTATATTCACGTACAAACAAGGGGCCCCGCCCTTTCCAATCGACAGTGACAATGCATAGAAGAAAAGAGGATCAATGGCCAGCGCAATGCCACGCGTCAGCAGCGACACCCTGTTCCATTTCTGGACCCACTTGCTACGTGGATCCAGAATGGACCCAAACGGGCCCTTTGTGCTCGGGTTTTGGCAGCGGGTAGGTTTCATGGATATCGGATCGGATCCGCCATGGATGGGTACGAGGGAGGATCCTGCTAGGGCTTGCCATTCGGGTTGGTGGGCACTGTCACAGCTTGTGGAGTGAAATACAGGGACACCAACCTGAGTGCAAGCATAACATTCTGTGGAATCGAAAAACAACATTATTGCTGCTGCTGGTGCTGCTGCTGTGTTTGCTTTCGCTGTAATATCTGTCACCTTGTTGAAACCAGCTGAGATCAACAGGAAAACATTATATGACGAAATATGAATTTCAATATTTACCCACAGGATGCCGAAAGCAACATATTGTACGAGAAAATGAAGGGTGAAAGTTGACCTGGAGAAAGAGAGCGACATAGAATGAAATGGGGAGAGACAGCGAGATCGAGAAATTGTTTAGTGGCCACTGGAAGTACCGCAAGCAGTTCTAATATGTCAGGTTCTGTACGAAGATCGAGGGTGTGCTGTCTGTAACATTACACGAAAGTGGTGTCATCATTACAGGGTTGCCGTGTGGTTGGAGCATTTTGCTGTCAAATGTGTTTTTTTTATCTGTTCTATCAATCTTTCAATGTCCTCCTGGTCTGAACCATTGATTTCCAAGGTGAGGACAGTAACTAGAAGTCAAAAAAAATTACGGACAGAACCTGCAGAAATTTAGGACAGCGAAACAAAAAAAAGAAAAAAAAAGAGCATACAATAAGTGATTTGTGAAGATTTACATATTATTTGTTATTTTGTTTGAAAAATGTTTTTGAAAAAAATAAAAAAATTATTATTTTTTTAATTTTAAATCAAGTTTTTTTCATGATTTTAGATTATTTTCATGTGTAAATGTTAAAAATAAAAAATATCATTTTGATTATTTCTGAAAGACATATACTTTTAAAAACAACTTTAACCACATTATTAAACATGCATTTAAAACACGTAAAATTTAAAGATACTTGTAGCTAAAACTTACCATAAGTAAAATTTAAATATGTCTATAATTAAAGCTTACCATTATAAGTAAAATTTAAAGAAAATATGTAATTTTTCTTGGTGGAATGCTAAAACTTACCATACAAAAGAAATAAATCACAAATCCCTGCAAAGGGTTTTACACAATTTTGGATGAATAAAAGGATATATTTAATATGAATCAACACCTTAAGTGAGGGTACGGATTTCTTTTAGTTTTAGATACCAAGATCATATAATTAACCTTGACTGATTCTATCTACTATAAAAATGTAGAAGCTCCGTATTTTTATTATTCATTTAATGAATATTACACTTATTTATTAGTTCAAGACTAAGATATTGTTTGAAATTGTGTTTCAAATAGTTGTTTATGAATTATTTTGATGTATTAATATTTATTTCTTTTTAAAAAAAAATAGCTGCTATACTTCTAAACAACCTTTATGTCTAATAATAGAAATCCCGACAACATAATTTTAAAAGAGAATTACAGTCATCAATCTTTTGTTTTAATTCTATGATCTCATTAAATTGATGCTTTAGGAAACAAAATTAAAACACCATGGACCAATTTGGCAAATAAACACAACACTATAGCTTTTTCCTTTTTTACTATTCATGAGGGGAAAATATAGTTCAATACCTCAAGTTTTTGTTGATTTAGAATTTTGGTCTTTGATTTTTAATGATTTTGTGTATAAGCTTACACTTCATTTGTTTATGTTTCAATACTTAAAACATTAGAGGGGGAGATAGAGTCAATCGGTCATATTCTAGTCACTAAAAAGATTGATTATGGAGACTATGGACTTCTATTGATGAGATGAGAGAAGTGTTATTGAAGTATTGTTGTAAAGCAAAATTATAGCTAAGTATAATTTTTATTTGATATAATTTTTTTTTCTTTATTACAAACATATGTTTATTCCTTTTTAGTTCTAATCATAATTGTTTTTTATAATATGTTTTTAAAATTATTGTTTTTTATTCATTGAACTACACTATTGAAAAAAAATAATACTTTGTTATTTGAGAAAAGAATATACATGAATCAGAAAAAAAAACAATTCTAATGGAAAAATACATTTCATCTTCATAATTTCAATAATCACTGTTTTTTTTATAAATATTATTAAACAATAAAATAATAAATAGATTATGAAAAGTAAAGTTATTAAACCTAGCTAGTTCTATTATCTTGGTAATAGGTTTTGTCAATTTATTTGACTGAATGTCATCATCGCAATATTTTTTTATTTAATATTACTAATTTTTAAAATCAAATCAGTTTTTGAACGAGTGGATCGGGATACGAGTGCACTCAGTATATTAATTGAATTACACGTGGCCAAATCACTTCTACTTTAACTTAAAACTTTATCAAGAGAAGTCGGTCGATAAGTAACCTGCTAGGCAAATTCTGAGTTTCATGACACTAAGAAAAGTTTTCCTCAATAATATCGCATGAACAACAAACTAGGAAGTTTTCATGTACATAAGAAACTTATCCACTTTTCGGGGAAATCATTAGTTTTATTGGACACATGCTACCTTAAATGGTTAATTAATTGTATGGGTACGTTTTATATATATATAAATTATTATATATATTCATACCTCAATTATTTCTTGAGGAAATAAAATAGAAAAAAGAGAGGAAAAAGGCTGCAATTGATCAAATAAAAGTAAACGAGAGACATATTGAAGAGCCAAATAATGGAACTTGAACAAATATAAGCATACCAGTAGTCCATTACTCCATTAGTGTCATCTCCAGCTCGAGCTCCTGCATGCTGCAAATCGTTAGAATTCAGGCTCAATTTATAGCCACCTGAGCAAGTGTTCCACCCTTTATTTAACCCTAATAAATATTTCACCACAGCTAGAAATATATTTTACCAGTTTAGAAGTCAGGATCTGCGAGAATTTACCTGCTAGATATATGCAAACTTCTCAGGCTCTTTAGAATTCCCTAACGTATAAGTAGGTGATTCACCAGAAAAATCAAAAACGAAAAAGAAGAATCAACTGTTCTCTAATTTTGTCACTACCTCTAATGTATCCAACCCTAGAAGTTTCTTTGTTCTTTCCTCAAACCTACCTGTAACGTACCAATGCTCTTGAAAGCTTGTTGTGTTTGGTCAGCTAAAAGAGAGAACACAGAGACAAAATGCTGTGTTCTCAGCTAGTTCTGATCATGTTCCAGTCGTAACAGGAAATTTAAGGTCATTTTCAGTTCTAGCAATCTGCAGAGGCTTATCCATCAGAACACAGTAACAAAGTGGTTGATTGTACGCTATTGTTAGGTTTATATAACATGTAATTGATAAGTCTAGCAATAGAGATCAAATCAAAATCCTAGCATTTTGAAACTTATATTATTGTACGCTATTTAATTATTGAAGCACGTAGGATTTTGAATATTTATTATTTTTAACATCAATTGTTTTTCCTTAAAATTTTATTACTTCTTACATGATGCATATAAATGATGTCAATAAACCTTCTATAATTCCAATAATACCACCTTATTACTTACTCTACTTGTGAAGATCAAAAAAATCAAACGAAAGAAATTCAAAATCTCTAAATAACGAACTGGAATATAGGCCTAAAATCTAAAAACCAGAAGGGGGGGGGGCGGCTTGAAAACTATAGTGAACAAGGCTAAAAAGATATCGCATCTTCAACCCTTATTATACTGAATTTTGAAACTAAAATTGATGGATAATTAATGCTTATAATTAACTCATGCTATTAACTTGGCATATGTTTCTTTTAAATCTAATGCTTTATGTATAAATAAAATTATGAACCTTAAAATAAACATTGTTTACACTCTTTGTTAATGGAATAGATAAATAAACTATTGGCAAATATAATTTATAAGTCAAATAATATTTTGTAATAAATATAAAACCCTAGTCTGAAAAAAGATTGCTAAAAAACATGCTAAAATCAAAATCTAAGTCTAGGCCTAAGTCCTGCCCCCAAGACTTGTAACCTAGAGTTAGGAGGCTCAAAGCTCGAGGTCCAGGCACAAGCCTAAACTGAATCACAGTTTTAACCATAAAAAAGAGTAAGCCTTACTTTTAATATAGCCTCAAATGTATCAACTAACCATGTTTTTAAAACAAATATCTAACAATATCCCACATGAGTATAAATTATCTAAACAATATATAAAAGACTTAAAGATTCATAAAAGATATGATTTAATAGATCATTACATCAAAATTAATAGCTTTTGAACTTGAGCTTTCCATACTAAAGTACTATTAGATTTAATTGGTTAAAAATTCAGTGTCATATCTTGAGCTATTCAATCTTTTATGTAAAATATAACAATAACTCCCACATGTTTTTCTAGTTAGGTTTGTCCTTGATTCTCACAATTGTGTTTATTTCACCCTTAAACAGATCGTGTTCATTTCACCCATAAACAACTTGTGGTTTCATAATACTTTGGAGAATTCATCTTTTTTGTAAATTCTTAAAGAAACAATTACATTTCTTACTTATATACATGATCTTTTATTAAGAGATTCTACTGTACCCCAATTAGAAAACCAATATATAAAAATCACTAGGAGCTTTGCTCACCCTTTATTATGCTACAACTAACACCTCTTTTATCATAGAAATAAGTAGAAAATAATAACTTCTAAGCACTACTTAGAATGTTATATGACATAGTTCTTCCTTTGAATCTATACCATGAGATATTCAATCAACTAAGTAGGGTTACCATCATGACAATCTTTTATTTTTAAAGAAACTAAACCCATTCTTCATTAAAAATTATATACACAAACTCTATCAAAAAACTTCTTGTTAATGGATTCACAATATTTTTCATTAACTTTGCATGAGAGAATGATAATAATATCATTTAGGATAAAATATTTAACAGTATTATATATACAAAATATATGTTTATACTTACATTATATATACAAATTTGTACCCTTTTAATTTCTCAATTACTAATGTAATGGAAAAAAAATTGATGACACTAGTTTTGGCTAACATAATCCTCTTAGAAATTCTAAAGTCACTCGACCTCTTTGGCAACTTTATCGATAACAATAAAATTTGATTTCATTGTGTGTCTTGCGATATGAGTTTGATTAGAAGATTTTCATGATATAACTACAGTTGAAATTGGGCCAATAATGTCACGGGTCATGAATTTGATCCCATGATATATATATATATATTTACAGTTGAAATTGGGCCAATAATTGAGCATTGTAAAAAATAAAATATGAGAATCTTTGGGTCATAATTAAGGGATAAAATGAAGAGTAAATTCAGAAATGATGTTAATTTGATTTAATTTGGCTAAGATTATAAGAAATTTTAAGGATGATTTTGAAATAAATAGTCAAGTAAGAAAACAATGGAGGGCTAATTGAAGAAGAAGATTAAAATTGCATAATTTTCAAAATCAAGAATTAATTTGCAACATGTTAAATTTAAAAGTCTAGATTGAATAAAAAAGGATACAATTGAAAAGAAAAGGATGATTTTGAGAAAATTAAAGAGACTAAAAGAATTCTAATGATTATAATGGAAATATGAAATGTTTGATTACATTTTTATTTTTAGTCAAATTCAATCCATTTAATTCAGCTTAGTACAACTAATTTATTGAATTTAATCAAATTAATTACAATTTAGTCCAATTAAATTAATTTAGTTTAATTCAACCCCAAATTAATCCAAGCAATCAAAAGCCAAAATATCAATTCCCTTAAATCAACTTTTTACTCTAAGTACAGGATATTTTTGTAAGATCCCAACTCAAATTGATTGATTACAATCGATTCTCAAGCAAATCAAATCCAACTTGATTTTCTCAAATCAATGTCCATAATATGGCCTTAATTTCAATCAATATCCATAATTGGATTAAATTGAATTCTTATAATCATAGTCTAATCTCTCTAAAAAAAAAGAAGCAACACAACACAAATGAGAGGGGAGAGAACAATACTGAGACCTCTAATTGCACCTAGGGACTAGCTCTCAATAACGAAGAAAAAAACCAAAACCATTTGGAGAGAATCAACCTAAGATTAATAATTTAAATCAACCATAATTATTATGCTCAAATGCTTCACAAGTTAAAATATCAAACTCTAGGTTTGATATCAAACTTAACAATATATTATTCACAACAACAATGTAGGGATCACTCTAGCAATTAAGTTAAAAAATCATAGAAAATATGCATAAGAAAAAAAACTCATTTATTCTATAAACTAAAATAAATGAAAGTATAAATCTCATAGTTTTTAAAATTTGAAGGTTTTTGTATCTTTGCAATTAAGAAAAATAGTTTAACCTTGTATATCTATTGCACAACTACTACAAAAAATGGAAAAATATTTGAATTCAGGTTTTTGAAGAGAGGATTTGTGATTCTCTTATTTTAGCCAAGCCTCTCCTTTTATTTCCTTTTTTTTATAGCCTAGGAAACCATAGTTTCTATTTTACAAAATGGTCCTATATTAAATACATAATTTTGCATTTAAATACTTTAATAAAAAAATTTCTAAGAACAAGAAATAACCTTGCATGAAATCTTCAACATTTAACTTAGAGGATATAAATTGTCAAAATAAAGATTTGGATGTCAATTTGGATGTTTTGGGGTGTAATTTAGACTTGTTTATTCACAAAACTTATCTGTGGGTAGAATTCATATGTCATCTTAGGAAAAACATGTCTCTTTCATATGAGCTCCTTATATTTTGCCATTTGGTAAGCTGATAGGTCTTTTGAGTTAGGAATCCAACACAATAAAGTATTCATCAAATGTATGTCTAGCTTAAGATATTCAAGTCATAATGGATGAAAGACAACTTTGACAGAATCCAGTTTGATTTTGAAAGATTGTGATTTCTATGTTATTTTTTTTCCTTGTCATATCTTTATCTAAATATGTGGATGCTAAATTTCTAATTCCACTGGAATCACTTCATTGTGACCTCTAGAGCTCAAGCTCTACACAAAATATCGACTAAAGGTCAAATATGTTAATTACCCTCTAATTACCAACTTTTTGAATTTTTCATCCAAAAGCTCCTTGAAAACATAAAACAAAGAATATCATGATATTTTATATTTAAATTATAATCAAAACAATAGCTAAATATGAGTAAAACTATAAAATAACATGGTTGCATCAAAAAATTCTTTTTAGATTTAGCCACATCAAAAAAGAGGTACAAATTCCATAGCTATGGTTATAAACAAGTTTTCTAAGATTATATATTTTTATATCATGCTATAAAATTAATGATGCAACTAACATAACATATATTTTTTTCCTTAGAGAGATGGTACAACTTCATCGGAGTATAAGTATAAGGTTTGTTTTTTTTCTAGTTTTTTGATGTGCAACATTAATTAGTGTTTGAACATCATACATGTGTGGTTTCTTTTCATGTATTTGGGCTTGTTTTTTTTAGTATTTTGAATTTTATTTAAATTGGATTTGATGTTAGCCCATTTGTGCTTTACAATTAGGCACTCTTCAACACTATAAGTACTTTTGTAAAAAACCATTTTTTCGAATCAATTGTTGTTCATCCAAAGGCAAAACATAAACGCCCATGAATAGTGGCGTTGGCGTTATATAAATTTCCACAACAATCCTAACCAAACCATCAGCCTGGTTTTCTAGCTTTGGCATCAGCTGTGGCAACGAGCCAAGGATACACTCAACACAAACCTATCTATCCTTACCGTGATTCCAAGACATCGTATTATGGAATCCTTACCGTAGTTTGAGACTTGCGTGCTTTGGAAGTATTATTTTATTTGTTTTTTAAAAAATTATTTTTACATCAATAAATTAAAAGTAATTTAAAAATATTAATTTTATTTTTATCTAAAAGTGAAAATAAATCATTTTTTTAAAAAAAGTATTTATTGAGTGATTTCTAAAAACTTGATAGACCTATTTTATGATATATGTTAAGGAACCATGGTATCAGAGCCTTGTTGACTCAATAGTCACGAGTTCGAATTTCATCACCATCATTCTATTTGATAAAAATCAAGCACAAGGTAGAGTGGGCCTGTGTGCAAGTTTCAAGCCCAAAGATCTTTTCACTTTAGAGGGATATGTTAGAGAATAATATAAATCATATTATATGGCCTCACTTATAAGCTTAAGTTTTAAGTGAGGTGATTTCTTAACAACACGACTCTATTTGACATTACGTTTTAAAAATACTTTTTGAAAAAGAAATAATTTTTTTTTATTTTAAATTAATTTTTTTTAATGATTTTAGATCATTTTTATTTATTAATATAAAAAATAATTCTTAAAAATTAATCTTTCCATCAAATATTCTGATGATGATGTGTCTGTCAAAATCGGATGGGAGTGGAAGATTCCTGGAAGGTCGAGACTTACACAACAAAGCCATGTTGTTTTGCCGACGAAGGAATCAAAGGTATAAATAGATTCCACTTTTAAGTTTCAAATTTCATGTCCTTTCAACTTTGTCGAAGATTTTGTGTTGATCTGCAAAACATAATGTTATGAAATAATGGAGTACAGGTGGCAATAATATTCAAAAAAGAATTCTTGTCAGATCATATGATCAAAAGAACCGGCACAACGCGAAGCACGGTTTATAAAGTGATTCTTGAAAACGATAATCACATTTTATACTTTTTTTATTTTTATTTTTATTTTTAATATTAGTAAATTCAAATATATTAAAATTATATGCGTAATCACTACTAGGATATAGTTTTAGTATTTCCGTACTTTGTATACTCTTTTTTAAATCCTAAACAGCACAAATAATTTCTATTTATTTATTCATGTATTTTAAAAGCATTAATTTTAGCCTTTTTTAATATTATAATTTCATTCTCTTGTATAGCACTCAAATTCACTCTAGGTACATTGCAATTGAAATTTTTACTTTTGAAAGTCCGGTAACGATTATTTTGTAAAGTATATTTTATTCGATATGAATTGAATTAAATTATGTATTTTCATTTAAAAAACTATTTTTGATATTAACACCAAAAAGAGTTAAAAACATAAAAAAATAAACAAAAAAATCAAATTTCATAGCTGTTTGTTTGTAATGTAATTTGAGTTTTGGCTCAACTATATATTATATTAATCAACATATACTATAGTTTTTTTTTTATATATAGATTTTACACGAAAACTTTCTTGAAATATAAGTTAAAAAAGCAATAATTTTTAGTTTTTTAAATCACAATTATAAATCCTTTTATTTTTGGATGCGATGACACTTTATCCTTTAAAAAATGTAATTTATGGTCTAGATAAGAAAGTATAACTCCGGTTGTCTCAAACTCTTATATAGAATATATACCTTGACTCAAACTTAAAATCTACTATATAGATCATAAATTATCCGTCATTATAACATAACCACAATCATAAGACTATCAAAACAATAAACATAAACTCGTCTAGACAACGAAAAACAAGTTGTTTATATATATATATATATATATATATATATATATATATATATGCTGGCAACCTATGCTGTTCGAAATTGGATTTGGTAATCGAATACAAGTACTTACTTTAAGTGTCTGATATGAGAAGTTTCATTAACATGAGGACAAGGGAACCTGACAAAGAAGTGTCCAGAAATTGAAGGACACGTGTTTATTTTATGTGTATGAGCCCATGCTTTGTTAATATACTTGCTTTGTCTCCGTCTAGCATAGCATAGTGTTTCAGTTGATTGATGTCCCGTGTATTGTCACGGGCGAACTTTAATGAATTTATTGCTAACCAGTAGGCAGTTTTTAATGGTTTTTTAAAATATTTTTTATTTAGAAATATATAAAAATAATATATATTTTTTATTTTTTAAAATTATTTTGATAATAAAAAGTAAAATTTCATAGTAAAATATTTCAGAAAAATATTAAAAAATATTTTTTGAAACGCGTGTCAATCAATTCATCAATAAATAAGATATAGTAATCCTAAAGAGCTCAGAATTTGTTTTACATTTTGTTTTACATAGGACAGGCAACTAAAATAGTCTTCGAAGAGCAGATTATAAAACAGAAGGCCAAATAAGGGCATGAATTCAGCTCCGAAAAGAGTGAAAATGGAGAGATGAAGGCCTGTTTGGGAAGGCGGTTGCGATTATTTTAGAAAGTGTTTTTTTATTTAAAAATATATTAAAATGATATTTTTTATTTTTTAAAAATTATTTTTGACATCAACCCATCAAAATAATTTAAAAACATAAAAAATATTCATTTAACTTTTTTTTAAAATTTAAAAAAAACAACAGCGGTTATACCGCCCTCCCAAACAGCTTTGAAGTGTGCTGTTCAAGTGTGCTGCCCACTACGCGCAGACGAAGCAACGATGAAAATGGAATAGATGTTTTTTCATGAAGTTGGTGGCTCAATTCTGTAAAAAATAAATAAATAAAGTCGATGTGAAGAATACCAGCCGTTGATCATGCTAGGCAGGCCGCTCAGTTCCATGTTTTTTGGCTTGTAAATATTTGAATCAACAAAATGTTAGAGAATAATATAAATTATATTCTGGGAATCTCATTTACAAGTTTAAATTTTTAAGTGAGATGGTTCCTTGACATGGTATTAGAATCTTGTTAACTTAGCGGTCACGAGTTCGAATCTCACCACCTCTATTCTATTTGATAAAAAATAATCACAAGATAATGTAGACCTGTGTAAGTTTCAAGCCCAAATGACTTTCACTTGAGGGAGTGTGTTAGAGAATAATATAAATCATATTCTGGGACCTCACTTACAAGCTTAAGTTTTTAGATGAGATAGTTCCTTGATTAGAAAATGTATTAATTTGTCTATAGTAGATATATTTTTATCCATGCACCGTCAAACTTTCTTTTTCTTACATTTTAATTTAAGCACACAAATGACAAAACTCCACTAAACACTGGACCAAGGATCAAGATGGTAATCTCAAAAACAACAGGTCAGGACATAACAACAAAGCTAAAGGAAGAATCCAACAATTTATTGACGGGATCGTAAAAGGTTTAAATGTTAAAAGAGTTCTGGTAGGTGTAGGCTGATCAGTTTAGGGTTCCACGGCATGGAAAGGGAAAAGCTGCAGTTGCAGAGGGATAAAAAGCTTGGCATCATAGAGGCAATGAGGGGGAAAAAAAAGAATTGGATTGACATTAAAACAGCATAACCTTGTGCATCCCTAAAGCATTGAAAATACGAGGGAATTCAAAGGAATTGAAAGCATATATATATATATATATATTTAGGAGCAAACAAAAACAAAAAATGGATACCAAAAAGTCAGTCAATATAGGCTTGTTTTTGCAATTGTTTTTTAATCAAATTTGAGAAAATCAACTCCTTTTATTTCACGTATTGCATTTCAATAATGTGATTATCGATTACTAATAATATAACTATTAATGTTTTAATCAACTTTCTATTAAATTATCCATCATTTATTCAACTAGACACACATAATCTATAAAATCAAGCTCAATCAATTATATCAAATGACAAATCCCAAACAAACCATAACATACAAATCATGCATTAACATAATAAAATTATCTATGCAAAAGTTGCACTTAAATAATCGAGCCAATTATAAATACTATAAAAATATTTTAGTAAATTAATATAAACATAAAAGAGCTAAAAAAAATTAGACTTGGTGTACGAAAGGTTCAAAACATAAAAGAACTACAAGAGGGAAGGTAAAAAAAATATTGCATACAATTGAAGGAGCTAGAATCCTGTATGATGCAACTTTTGAAAGAAAAACTACGTTTAACTACATAATATAAGCTTTTTTTAATGGCTGCACAAAGTAATTGATAGGGAGAAGTTTTTTAAGCCTATGTTGTGGCATTTCATCCTCGAATAGCAGATGCACTCTTGTTTTTAAAGGGCAGGCTAGGGGAATGTTGACTTGGGATTCCATGGATTATTGCTTTGAGTATAATGGTCCATTAAGCCGAGATAAAATGACTAAAAAAGAAGAAAAAAAAAGAGTAGAAAATAAAAACCAACAAAAAATCTCAGTGAAGACCATTAAAATCTACTCTCTTCCACCTTACCAATATATATATAAAACCAACAGAGGGATCTGTCCCAGCGATAGATAGAAGATGCCCCCTTTTATGGGACCGTGGTTCGAGTGTCTCAGCGGTATTTGGAGGGTGCCTCCTTTTATGACACCCTGGTTCGATCCTTACCCGGTACGCCTGTCACCCCCGTGATGCCTTACATGCTTTACTGGACTTGTAGGATGTTCAGTGGATCCGAGGAATAGTCGAGGTACGCGCAACCTGGCCCGGACATCCCTATATATATATATACTATATATATATATAAGAACAATTGTAAGTAGTGTGACAATCTTTCTCACTCACCTCTTGAACCAATACTCATCATAACAAGCTTAAAATACAAGAATGAATTATAGTACAAAGTGTCATATTCTAAAAAGATAATAAAATAGATAAAAGAAAGAATAGCGCACCATCAAATCATGCCTTGCTCCTAAGAACTTTGTAAAGCATCTACCTCAAACAAAAGTCAAAGAAAAATGTCATATCCGTTTTATTAAAATAAAAAAAAGAAAGGAAAGGACATGAAATAATAACATTTTAAAATGTGTTTTGCAACAGTATTGTTACTTCAATGAGAGGCAACATAAAAATCTACTCTACTCCCTCCCTCCCTCTTTCAGCTTGTAAGACATAGAGTATATATATATATATATAGTTCTGTATACTATAATAGAAAAACAAAACCCTTATCAAGTTTTTATATAGTAAACATTGATATGACATAGCAACAAATAAGAAAAAAATAATGAACTCGTACTCATAGAATTGAGCCGAGGAAAAGAAAAAGCTTTTATTGCTGACAATGTCTACTTTTTGATTTTTTTTCTATCTTTAAAAGTCAAAGTCAGGGTTTGAAAACCAAAACAAAAAGGAAAAAGGGTGAAGATAATAGTCTAGTTACTTTCTTCTCTTTAAAACTATGAAGACAGCTGCGTACAACAATTGCCAGGTTCTTCTTAGTTTGCAGTCTAATCAATGGATTTTTCTCCATCATAAGCGACAAGTTCTAAGAAAAAACTCCAAACCCAGTTCTTCGTCTTCCTCCTTCAGACAGGTGTTGGTGTAGTGTCGGGCTAACACCAGTACTTGCATGGGGGTCGAGCAACAGAGCCTGCAACATATTAATAAAGGTTACTAATTTGTATTTTGAAGATGAAATGGATTATTGTGTTTGGTGAATATATTTGAGGCAATGAGTTATAATACCTAATTTACAAGTTATATCACAATTTTATTATCTCCTTCCCTATGGGCTACCATGCATCAATTACCAGAAGTTTTGTAGTAGATAAACGGAAAGGATATAGCAGAGTACATAAGGACATGCCGACAATTTTTTTTCATTTTACCTTGTTATAAACCGACAGAATTCTAGTGAGAATAGAAAGAATAAAAAAATTATATACACATAAGATGACATGTGATTTTTACATATACAATTACATACAAAAAGTTTTTTGTCATACAAAAAGTTTTTTGTCGGTAAATGTCGGTAGTAAATTAAATATTTTATTAATCTAGATATTGTCATTATCATAACACAATTCTGAGTTATTCCTCACAATCTACCCAAAATAAAAATAAAAAAATAGAAAGAGGTCGGCGTTAGTAGAAAAATCAAGGTGGAAATTTTAGACTAATTCGATAGCTTGATCGTACCTATATTGTATCTCTATTGGAAAAAAATAATTTATTATTGGATACATTTGCGTAAAAATTAAGCTAAATGCATAATTATATTTTTTATAGACCAATTTGATTTAATCGTGGGCTAATTTAAAGTATAATTATGTTTGAGAATTAATTTAGGGACCAATTGAAGGGTTTAATTAAGTGCAAAGACTTATTTATACTTTAAATTGGTCAAATTAATTTTATTAAGGGCTTAATTGTCAAAAAATCAAATTCGGGAGCTTAATATGGGTTTACTTGAGAAGATTGGAACTTTCGGAGACCAAATTTGATTTTTACTAAGTTAATTGGATGAAATCAAGGGTGAATTTGAAGAAAATTGAGAGTTTCATGGTCAGTTAGGGGTCAAATTGGATAAATCCAAAACCAAAGATCAAAGTAAAAAAGACGCATAGAGTTAAGGCTGCTATTGAAATTTAAGCGGGGATACAATTGCACAAATTTAAAAGTTTAAAGTCAATTGAAAGCGCAATTAGAACAATTATAAATTGCGAGACCAAAGTACATGTGCACCTTCTCCCAAGTCCTGCAGACACGACTACACTGTTCAGTCACCTGAATAGTGCAGGCACACAGCTGCAAGTGACGAGGAGGCAACCATTGTTGTCGCAATGAGTAGCCAAAATGTTACCTCCTTCATCTATAAAAGGACACAAAAAAATATTAAATAAGGGGTGACCCGAACAGAAAAAACACACAGGCAAACCAACGGAAGAGAAAAATAATGAGTGACAGTCCCAACTTTCCTCTACCGTTGATCACGACCTTGCCTCCTTCTTCAATGTTAGTGACCACCGCTTCACCATAGACGCCCGTAGCAACCAAGCGACTCAGCAGCAGTAATAGCCATAACCACCACCAGTCATCTTCACCCCCCCAAGCAGTGTGTGAGTTTTCTGTCACCAACCACCATCTTGTCTCCTTCCTCAGCACCGATAACCTCACTATGACCTTCAGTGTTAGCAATAAGTCTCTAGCAGCACTAGTAGGTTCTGGTAGCTCTCCCAACCATCACAGACCACCAATTCTAACACCACCACAACCAGCGAACCATCTCGGTCTCTTCTACCCCGCGGTAGTGACAACTACATCAACGTCTCGCTTTGTCAACTTCAATTTTTTCTATTCATCATTCGGTGAAGTGTAGGGGGAGTGAATTAATTCACTCCCTTGTTCCATTGTTCATTGTATATGAACAGTAGGGGTGGGCGAGCTGGACTTGTTATCCATCCAAGCCATTTGAAGTAGGTGGGTTGCTCGGCCTACCTGGTCTGGGAGCCCAGCACGAAGTAGATGGGTTGCCATCCCACCAAAGGGATGGGTTGTTCGGCCCATCTAGGGTGGGCAATAAATCCCCTAAAATGATAGGCTTTTAAGCTCATCTAGGCTGGACAGCCAGCCAACACAAAAAATACAAAAACAATATAAAACAATAATAAAAAAATACAAAAAATTGCATGAAACAAAAAATATCTTTGTTTTCTTTTGCTTTTGTGCACATGGTAGAATTTCAAGGTTTTTCCAAGCATTTGTTTTGTAAAAAATATAGCATTTTTCTCATGTTTTGAAATGAAAATTTGATATCGCAACCGCTTTATGATTATCTGTTACGATTTGGCCAAAATAGCAAAAAAGTTAACAATTATTTTTTTAAGCTATCGGGGTGTAAAAATATATTTTAAAATACACCTGTAGATAGTAAAAAAAAAGGGTTTCTAAATGTTGTGTAAATTTTTTAAATTTTAGAATGGTTAAGTTTTCGACTCCCAATGAGGTTGAGACTCTCTCACGAAAAGAGATCTACTTTAAGCCTTAGGAAAACTAGGAATAAAAAGCTAACTTAGTAAAACATTCAAATAACAATGCAGCTTAATTTAGGTAAGGTGCATTGGGGGTAATGCATTTTCCCCTTGCACAACAAGTCCCCTTACCCAGACTCTCGTAGACCATTGGATGTTCTAGTGACCTTAATATTAGGTGGCGACTACTAAGATTTATTGTCATAATTTTATGATTATAAAACCCCTTTTCCCCGCACTATCTCCCCTCCAAGGATGGCCATGCATGAACTGTGAAAAAAAATGTTGGCATGACAATCACTATGCATCTTCTACAAAAAGGGTTCATGGGGGAAACCCTATGTTGGCATGTATACGAAGAAGAATTTATTTCTTACAAGACCATGGTAGAAATGACAGTTACATTAAATTTTAGTTCCAACAACATGCATGGAGTTGTAAATGACAACACTAATTCTTAAGGAAATATGGTTATGGATGCAATGATAATGAAATATAGTGGTGCAGGTGAATGTCCAATTATAGATGTAGAAACTAATGGAGACACAACCAGGTTTTTTGATGATTTAAAGGACTACGGCAAATCATTATGGAATGATTGCACAAAACACACTAACTTATCAGTTATGGAACAAGTATTCACCATCAAGTCAAATTATAGATTGAGTTAGGTCAGTTATGAAATAATTGTCGAATGAGTGAGAAATATTTTACCTGAAATGAATACGCTAAAAGAGAACATCTATACTGCCAAATTCATGATGAAACCTCTAAGTCTAGGATACCAGAAAACTAACAAGTGTGTAAGCTTTTAAATGTTGTACTGCCTTGAAAATATAGAGTTGACCGAGTGTAGAGCATGTTGGTCATCCTCGTTATAAACACAAAACTAGCAGGGGACAGATTGTTGTTGTACACATAAAACTTATATACTTTCCTATCACACCTAGACTGTAGAGGTTGCTCATATCATAAAACAATATTAAGCATATGACATGACACCATTCACATGATGCAGTTGATAGAGTGATGATGCACTCTTTTAATGGTGAAGCCTAAAAACACTTTAACTATATGCATCCTTAGTTTTCAATGGAAGCAAGGAATGCATGTCATGGTTTACATACAAAAGGATTTAATCCATTCGGGTCATTTATCGCTGTTTATTTTTGTTGGCCAATGATATACAACTTGTCATAAAGAATATGTATGAGGTTGAAGTTCATGTTTTTATCTATGATCATACCTTGTTTATATAGTCCAAGCCATAACATATATGTTTGTTTTTTTACTGTTTATTGATGTGTTAAAGAAGTTGTAATCATCTACGTTATGACTTATGATGTATTAAGAAAATAAAAATTTTCAGATGAGGGGCAACTTTGATGTGGAGTATCAATGATTTTCTTGTTTACGAAATGGTTTCTGGGTGGAACACACATGAAAATTAACATGTCTATATTGTATGAAAAATAACAAAGCATTCACGCTGACAAACAAAAATAAAGCATCTTTGTTTTATTGTCACTAATGGTTCTTGCCAATGGATCAGAAGGACAAAAATAACAAAAATCATATTTTTTGTTAGAAGATTTGATAAAGATGTTACACCACCGCTATCATCGAGTGTAGAGGTGCATGACGTGGTGTTGGAGTATGATGATATTATGTATGGTTTTCAATTTGGTAAGCAACAGCTTCCTGGTTTTGATTTGACCTATAATTGAGTAAAATGAAGTATTTTCTCAGAGTTTTTTTTATTGGAAAACCAATCTCCTCCTCCATAACCTTCATGTTGTACATTGAAATACAATGTGTTTGAGACTATTGTTGACACTACTATAAAATTGAATAGGAAAACAAAGGACAACATCAAAACTAGAATTGATATAACTTTGTTATGTAACCAAAAAATATGGAGTCAGTTTATGATGTGTCACGAGTAGTGAAGCCCAAAGTCAATTTTGTCTTCGACAAGAATTCACAGCTACTAATATACAGAAGACTTAAGAGTTTGCATTTACTAATGTACATGTCTCAAACATTTCAAGCATGGTGATTTGGAGGATTGCAAATTGTATTGAATGAAGAGCCATGATTGCCACATGTTTAAACAAACACTCATTCCACCACTTACCAGGATTTATTGTCAAAATGGATATTCAGTGGTGATATTTTTATGTTTCGATAAAAACAAAAACAAAATACAAAAAGTAAAAAAGACAAAAAAAATCCTGATAATTAGTTACAGGCACAGCCTCCCTTGCAACGTCAAGCCTTCTCTTCTCCTCTTTGGTAGCAGCCGCCAATCCCTCTTTTCTCATCGAGCTCTCTCCCCCTCTGTTTCTCCTCTCCAGCAGTAGATGCTAGTAGCCTCGATCATCCTTCAAGTTGTCATCCACAACTACTCCCTCCCTTTAACCCATCAGCTTCTCTGTTCTCTTCCAAATCAATGATGATTGTTCGTGAAAAAGGAAGAAGTTTTCAAAACAAGAAAGAACAAAGATATTGGAGAAGGAAAACTCTGATTAGTTTTGTTTGTGTTTGCCTTGTGTTGTGTTGTGTTTGCAGGTTACCGTTGAAGACCACCACGGGCGAGGTAGACAGGTAAATGGAAGATGTTTAAAACCCTATTCTATTTCTTCACCGGCGGTGCGTGGTACCACAAAGCTCCGATGATGGTGGCGCGTGAACTGACGAGCTACCATTGTTCTTGTCGTAACCATAACTATTCTCGATGCTTTTGCACTATTCCCAAGGTCTTTTTTGTATTTTATATGTTTTTTTTTATTTGAATTGTTATTTTTTTTATTATTTGCAAATGTTATGTAATTTGTAAAATGTAATGAAAAATAAAAAAGGGAATGTTCGTGTTGTATTTATTTTATTATGATTATTTATTGTTGTTTTGATATAAAAGAAAAATAAGATACAAATTTAATACAAAAATATGTTTTTTATTCATATACGACCAAATCCATCCAAAAACAACATACATAAATGTTGTTTAATATTTTCATAAGAAAATCAAAACAATATAGTTTGCATCAGTTTTAAGATTTAATAACCGGTTTATTAAATCTTTGAGAATTTGTGCAACCATAAGGGAAAATTTAAAAAGATGTATGTTGAGGCTTCAATATATGAGATCAATCGTAAGTATATCACCGAACATGTTATTTTCAAATAATTAATCTCTTACAATTATTATAAACTAATACATTGTCGAATTCCTCTTGTCATAACCCATTTATGGTTATTCCCTAAAATCTACTCAAAATAAAATAAAATAACAAAAATAAAATAAAAAGTGGCTGGGGTAGGTAGAAAAATAAGGTCGGAAATTTTGGACGAATTCGAGAGCTCGATTGTACCTCTTATGTGTCCAAATATGAAATGTAGATTCAAGGCTAAATAATTTTTCTTATTGGATAATTCTGTGTAAGAATTAAGTTGAAAGGCATAAATTTTTTTTTATATGCCAATTTGATTTAATTGTGGGACAATTTAAAGTAAAATTATGTTTATGAATTAATTTAGGTCCAATTGAAGGATTTAATTAAGTGCAAAAACTTTATTATAATATAAATTGGTCAAATTAATTTTATTAAGGGCTGAATTGATGAAAACTCAAGTTCGGGAACCTAATTCGGGTTTAATTGAGAAGATTGGAGTTTTTGGAGACCAAATTGAATTTTTTCGAAGTCAATTGTTTCCAAATCAGAGGCAAAATCAAAGACAGTTGAAAGCTTAATGGTCACTTGAGGGTCAAATTGTATAAATCTGAGACTAAAGTCCGAAGTAATAAAGGCGAGTAAATTTATGGATGCTATTGAAATTTTGGCGGGTATAAAATTGCATAATATTAAGAGTTTAAAGTCAATTAAAAGCACAATTAGAACAATTATAAATTAATGGACCAAACTATACTTGTGTCATCTTACAGAATTTACAGATAGCCAATACAATATTCTATCTACTATAGCATTGCATACCATCGTCTTCATTATCATAGAAGACGAAGAGGCAGCCTGTGTCTGTACGCAATTAGAAAGTGAAGAGCATTTTTCAATTCTATATATAGTTGTGATCAACAAACAACGAGGGGTAAGGGGGAATAGAAAAAACACAGACGAACATAACAGACAAAAAAAAAAGAGACAAAGAAGGAGAGAAGAACATGAAGCACAAATAACGTATAGTGGGGAGGGAGGCTAGAAAGAATACATGCAACGTAGATATAGAAAACAAAGACTGTGGCTTCTCCCTCTCTACTGTTGGCAATAAAAACTCTTCATCGTCGGTGCCACCAGCCACAACCTCTAGCTAACCGTAGATCACAACTTTGTCTTCTTCACCTTCAGCGGTAGTAGCCACCAAACGCAACATCTTTCTCTATCGACATCAGCTACACTTCATCGGCAACGACTTTTTCACTTTGTTAGCAGTAGTTGCACTTCTTGTCGACAGTACCTGCAACAGCTCCTTCTTCCCCAATGCTTGCAATTTCTTTTTCTCCTCTAGTAGAAGCTCTTCTTCTCCTTTAGCCATACAACAATAGTTGCACGCAATGACAGCGACCATTGTAATACTTTCCTTCTTTTCCTGCGACCACCATAGGCCACCATTCCCGGTGCCACCAGCAGCACCAACCCACCTCCTCTACACGGCTGCAGCAACAAGTAACCTCTTCCTTCTCCTCATTTAGTTACTGTTTATTGTGCAATTAAACAGTAGGGCGTGCATTAATTCACCCCTTACTATTCACATGGTGAACACTAGGAAGGGCTGGACATTTTGTCCAACCCACCCCGAGAGAGATATTGGGCTGACCCATTTTGTTGGGCCCGATCCAGTTTGATTTTTTAAAAATGTATATGAAAAATTGCATTTAAAAAAAAAACATGTTTTCGTGTAAACGACCGAATTCTAAAAAAAAATTAAGCATATTTTTTTAGTAAAAAAATCACATCTTTTGTCATGTTTTGAAATGAAATGGGATCTCATAACTAGTTTATGATTATCTGTTAGATTTCGGCCAAAACATCAAAAATCTTTCAACAATCTATTTGTTCATTTTTTTAGTTGTAAACTTTAATTATCGAGATGCAAAATTACATATTGTATAGTACACCATCAATATTAAAGTACAATAAATGCATTGTTAAAATTTGGACCCTAGAACAGTGTGGTAAAGACTCTTTCACGAAGAAAGATCTACTTTGAGCCTTAGAAAAGAGTAATGAATAAAAAATGTAACTTAGAAAAACAATCAAACAATAATGCAACTTACCTTAAGTCAGGTGTACTGGGGGTGATACGTCATTCCCTTGCACAACAAGTTCCCTTACCTGAATTTTCGCAGTCCATTAGGTTTCCTAATGACCTTAATACTAAGTAACGACTCCTAAACATCATAGTCATAATTTTATGATTATGAAAAACACCATTTTCCTGCGCGTTGTTTGCCTTCTCCAGGGATGGCAGCATGTTAGGCAAGCAAAAACAACCATCACTGCGACGCCTGTTATACATTGTTAGTTTTTATTGTCCTAAAACCCACAACTCACTGAATCCCAAATCTTTTGATTACAAGATGAATAATTTTTCATGTGGTTAAAAACACATTAAAGTACTTTGTGATTATTTTTATCTATCATAATACTTAATTTCATCACAAAATTCTTGTTAATTGCATATGTGTGTATTTCTTGTACTAGGTTTATAAATGATGTATTTTATGTACCTTGTCTTTAATAAGTCTAGGTCCTAAATGAAAGGTTAAGTGCTATAATAGGTATTTTGTCAATGGACATATGTTTCATATTGAAGATATCGATAGGGTAGAAGGACATTTCTTTAATAGTGACATATATGTTTAGGGATCTACTTCAAACAAGTTTGAAGTTGACTGCTATGAGAAGTTAAAAGAGGTAATTAAATTGCAATATCATACCAAGCAAAATAGAATATTTCTATTCAAATGTTATTGATAGGAAACCATAAACAGAGGAGTTAGTGAGGATCCTCATTATGGTTTTGTCAAAATTAATTTAAAGGATAATATTTACAAGTTTTTTACACATGAAAGTTTTCATTTAAAAATATTTATTCAAGAGTTGATTGGTTATCCTTAATGAAAACCAAACCCAAGGTCATGTTGAGGTTATTCTGGTCAACAATTAATTCAGAGAGAGAAATGATGTTTTTAACTTGGTGAGTTAGTTAATCTATACTAAGTTGATTCGTCTAATGACCTATAAGAAAATTTAAATTTTCACATTGCAGAGAATAGTTTTGTCGATGCTAAAGATTTGATCTATACCAAGTTGAACCGTCTAATGAACTAGAAGAAATTCAAATTTTCACATTGTTAAGAATGCATTTGTCGATGCTAAATATTTGAATGATGTCTTGAGCTTTAGTGGGCTTACACAAGCTGATAAAAATGATGATAGTGACGAAATCAACATTAAAGATTATGATATAAGAATACAAGTTTGATTATTTAATTTTAATATAATGACATTGATATAAAGTTATTATTCAATGACAAATGAATATATTGTGCAATATTATTGTTGATGTTATTGCATTATGTGTGCAACTGTGTTATGTACTTGCAGGATGTATCCAAAACACTTGCATCCAAAACTATTTAACAGCGTTGTAAGTACTAATGCACTAGTTAATTTTGGAAGTATTTTTGTTAGCCACGGACATTATTCCCCTTATTTTTGGCACTATTAATTGTAAGCATCATACATGATAATGTCGATGGATTAAGTCCATCAGTATTTACCACTAGCGATGGGAAATTATTTCTCTTTTCTCCTAGCACTGTTCATTGTAAACATAACAAAAGTTGTTGCCAACAAATTAATTCTGTCAATATTTTTCAGTAGGGAAGGGAATTGTTCCCCTTTCCAGGGGACTAACAATTAATTTGTTCATTTACTATTGATTTGTTTATCAAAAATAGTATCGACATAATGAAAATTCGTTGGTAATATTTGGAGTTTGGATTCTTTTTGTATAAGTTGGAAATTTCCAATTGAATTCACCGACCGCATCACAACCAGCATGTACGAGCATTTCATTTTCCTTTCCATCCTTCTTCTCCTTCTCTCTCTCTTTCACATACCATCAGTTTTCTCTCTCTTTCTAAACTTTTTCAACCTCTCTCATATCTATTATTCTCCTCCATGCATTTGAGGCATGTCTTTCTCTTCTCATTTTACATTGTTTTTTTTAATTAACATCACTCTTCTAATTTTTACTAGTTATTTGTTTTTTCTTCTTCTTTAAGCTTCATTTACAAGAAATTTAAGGTAACTTTTCTCCTTTTTCTTCACTTTTTTGTGTACTTTACAATATTTGTTCTATTTTTTTTTATTGTAATGGTATTGGAGTGGGATTATTACCTTATTTTTAATCAATTTTTCTTGTGTTAATGGATTATTAATGGTTATTTTTTTTATGTTAATAATGGATTTTTTATGTTCTTTGCATTAATGTTTTAATTTATTTTTATACTATTGTTCATTTTAGTCTTATTTGAATTATTTTTGCTAATATTATTAATCTCTATTTTTTTAGATTAATGATTAAATAAAGAGATTAAGGTGTCTAGTTAAATTATTATTGTCATTGTTTTTTTTTATTTTTTGTAAGTTTAGAACATATTTTTCTAAATTTATGATTACTGTAAAAAATATTATAACACAAAATTAAAAATATTATATGAAATTAAATTATGAAATTTGTTAGAAGAAATGAATAAAATCAACTGGTTTATAATATATATGATGTGTATTAGCAAGTTTGTAAGTTTTAGGAGCTCCTTCGTATAATGGAAGTGTTGTTGAGATTCTTTTAATGTAGGAACCATTTAATTTTGTTTATCCATTAATTTGTGTAGATGCCTCGAGGAAAATTCGTCATGCGTTGCCAAGAAAGGATCACTGCTAATTTTTTAAGTCGTGATTTTTTTAGGACCATGAGTTAATAGCACAATCACGAATAAGCAACTGAGGCACATGCATTGACTCTTCACGTGGGGTCGTCGAGTGCGATGGTGCAACTTCAATGGGGAGTCCCTTCTCAACGAGATCTAATTACTTGCAAGTACTGAGCCCAATGAAAAAAGAACCTTTCAGTGCATGTTTGTTTTTGTTTTCACAATTAAATTTGTTTAATAATTTTTTAAAAGATAATTTTATTTAATGATTGATGTTGCAAGTTTACAAATATTGAGATCGCAAGAACAATAATAACGACCTTCAAATCATGAGATTCCATTACTTTAATGAAATCAGGTCTATAAAAATCCTCAATGGAGACTAGAGTCAATGCATGTTTTACAGAGTTTAAGGTTAGTATGAACTTAATTTTTTGTTATTATGTTAATTTGTTTAGTTTATTAAGATTAATGAAATTTCCTTTTCCTAAACTTTTACTGCAATGAAAGATTTTATTAGGAGGATGTTGATGATTATATTGTGAGAATACTGTGGGAAAATCACACTACAACTAGGTAATTTCTATTCCCTTGGTAATTTTATTTTTTTTATTTTTTAAATACCATAAATTTATTTTAATTTCTTCACAAATAATTCATTTGTACCATATAGGTTGCTCGATTTTGGTACAAGGAACATGAAACAGCAAAATAATATACGTGAAAAAGAGAGCTTCCATTTTGGAACAAAATGATAATCTAGAAGGGTTTCATGTTGTCATACATCTTAAAGGATATATGGTCGGATTACATTGAGCATGTGAGAACCGAGCATTTCACGCGATGCTCACATTCCGCTACGTCGAACCAAAACCAATATTTTTTAGGTTTTTCAACCACGCACCTTCAACTACATGCCGTTCATTTTGCATATAAAGTGGGTGATCCATTGGAGATGCAACTTTTTTATTAGGACACATGTATAATAGTGACTCCCAAAAAGGGGTGCAACAACATTTATTTCATGGGTAGTCACGCTCAACAATTCATGGTATGTCGGTTTTCTTCAATTATTATTTTATTAAATGTTTTTTGACCTTGTCTTATTTTTTTGGACATATAATACTAGTAGAACGATAAATATGAGGACAATCCTTTGCCCTGTTCAAATTTTGATACGAATGTGTGGTTAAAGGCATGATTGTCCAATGGATCCAATTGAAATCGATAGTATGAACTCTCTAACACTACGATCAAGAATTTGTGAATAACTAGTAATGTTTTGACCATTGAAACCTCTTTCAAATCTGTTTTGTTCGCATAAACTTTGGAGTTCCAAACGACTTTAACCAATAAAGATGAGTAATACGAAAGCCAGACTTATACCAAAATGAATAAATTACGTTGTATGGTTATGCAAATTCAATCATATTGAGGTGATCCATGTGCTCCTCCTTTTTGGTCTCATGGTCTCGACCCTCCTCCTCCGCTAGAACCGTTTCACATTATTGTATTTGAATCTTAAATGTAACAAATACAATTTTTTATAAATATTTGATTTTTAAATTAATTTAATTAGAAATATATTTTGATTTTGATATTATTTTAATTATTTTTTAATATTCTTTTTTAGATAGTAGTAATGGATATTTCTGTCGGTATTATCTAGAGAGTTGAAAAATAACTACTACAAATATTATTGCTACTGCTTAATCACCGAAAGAATTATCGATTATTGTTGTCGTGGGAAATACTTACATGATATTTTTTTTATGGAATCAAGGATGATGTTTATGTCGATGATACATTTAGATACCAATGGAATTGAGTGGGTATTTGTTTTTTGGCGTGTTTTTTGTGTGGTAAAGCCATTGATATATTAAATATTAAGGGACTCACCAAATGAACAAAAATTACCGACGAGAGTTGTAATGATGCATGATCGTCATCCATGAGATCATTGGTAAGATTAGTATCAATAAATAGTGAGTATAAATACAGATGAATATTTACATTGGTGAAATAGTTAATTCTGACAGTGAAAGCAAATCCTATTATAACAAAGACTACCTAATATAAGATTTGGCTAAGCTTAATAAAACACAACAAACATTTATTTTCACAAAAGGTATACAAAAGAAATAAATAAATGATCAACAATCTGGCTTGAGCAATTAAGGATCTGAATGTACCAAGTATTTTCTTCTTCTAAAAGGTAAGAATTCGTTGAAATACTACTTTTAAATTCATTGTAGGTTAAGTCCTTGCTAGCAAGTAGTTTTAAGTTTTAACACAAACTAATGTGTGAAGATCAATGTGATTAAAATATGTTAAAATCCATGGTTCATTATTGATATGGAGTGTAGAAATTGTCTATATCGTGTTTGATATTGATATTTCATGAGGATGTCAACATTTCTTTCTCAATCATTATGTGTCAAATTACGAAAAAACAAATCATAAATATTCAATTAACATAAGGTTTATGGTATTTAATATTTTTAATATATTTTTAAAATATTATTCTAATAATATTTATTAATTTTTTATCTTGATCACAAAGATAACAATGTTTTATATTAAATTTGCTCTTAAGACCATGATGGATTTTTGTTTAAAGAAAAATGCTTGAAATTTACCAAAACATCCCTACAATAGGTTGGTCCTTGATTTTGTAAGTGTATGAATTTTATTGTATTATTAAATAAGATATAGTTGAAAAACACATTTATTAATAAAAGTTGATTCCATGAATTGGGTCACGAGTTTGACAATTTAATAAAAGATATTGAACTTTATAGAGACCATGTACTTAGATGTGGGTTTGGTAGGTTAAAAATGGGTAAAATAAATTTAATTGATTTGGTTTTTCAATTTGATCCTTCAATATTAAGTTGATTTGGAATAAGAATTAGAATTTATTTTGACTTGCTTTTCATAGCATTATCGCGGTTTGAAACAAAACTCTTGATTTGGATTGGTGGTCAATTTTGCAAGCTTCTACTTTTTTATTATATAATTATATAAAAATATTTTTAAAAAAATCAAAGTTATTAAACCTAATAGAATAGTACATTATCCAGATTGCAGGTTTGAAAAGTTAAGCCAAGATGACTTGGGTTTATCTAATATATCACCATCTTAATATTTGTAAAAGAAGATGTTATCTTAATTTTTTTATAACCAAAAACATATTTTTATTAGTTGTATGGTTTGGCTTTAGACTTATCAAGTCTCTTGGGTAATATTAGGGCATCTATCACATGACTTAACAAGAAATCTATGCTAATAAAAAACTCAAGTCAGCAAGTTTTAAGGTTGACTTGTTCGATTGAGTTTAATTATGTTGTCAAAGATTTTCCCATGACTAGGATGTTTTTTTTAACATTCAAAAAAAGTTTATCAACTGAACGAACAATTTATTTTAGGTTCAATTATCTAGTTATCTAGTTTATTCTCTAATAACAACTAAGAAAAATGATATTTAAAATGAAACTCTACTAAAATCTTGTTTGAGATTTGTTTTTCTTCATAAACTATGATATAATATTAGATTTTATATTATTTAAGAATGTAGGGTTATTACAGAGCTACTGCTTAATAGATACCAAACGAAGGCTAATGCCTTGTATGTCATCCTTCATCAATCTATAAGTCATTTTAAGATCCTTTAGTAATCCTCAAAAGCATAAATCTCATCTTCTAGCTTTTGAATAAAGTCTTATCTGTCCTATGTTTGGCAATAACCTTCATCACCCTTGTAGATATACAATGCTTCTTGGAATAGGGACACATCATAAAAGACTACAAAAAATAAGATGGTTAAAATCAACAACAATAAACTTAGAAGGCACAAGAAGAACGTTTTTTACATTGAAAGTCATTTGTCTGGTCAAGGGCAGATCGTGATTGTAGCTCTCATCAAACATCATTGAGATGTTCAAATAAATGGTTTGAATCCTTTTCACGTGCCTCATTACCTTTAGGCCAGTCTCTCTAAGCCTACACCTCATACCAACTAGGACCCTCATAACCTACCTTAACTTTTTAGAAAAGGAGGGGAAAGTAATAGATTTAGACCAATGACAAGGCTAGAAAAAAACATCCTCACACCCCTATCCATCTTTTATACAAACACCTTGAGATAAAGGTCCAACAATTATAGCCCTTAAACATGTGATTAAAGATAGAGATATAGGGACTGCCACCATTAAAGAAGCCTTTATGACTGAGGTTAGGGCCCTAGTGTCCATAGGGATGAAGATATTTTTTCTCTTAAAAATGAGCAGAAACACCATAATAATTTAAGAATGTATAAAATCTACTTGACCCCTAACTAAGGGAGTACAACTTCCTTTAACTTCTATTATTACGGAAATCCTAACCCCTGCTATTTCTCCCTAAAAAACTAGATCCTTAATAAGAGAAAGCTTATCCATGATGTTGGGTTGTGCTTTATCTATTCTTTAGTAATGGTCTCACCCATATCAAGAATCATGGATCCCTTTGTTGCAAATAAGATTTCCTTTGTAAATCTAAAAGAAGTCTCTCTTCATATCCAATTATTAACCTTATATAAAAGCAAAATCAGAAATGAGCTTAGATGTACAAAAAAAAATGATAATAAGGCTATAACTTTTCAAAATGGTCCGGTAATGCCTTTTGGCCATCATATTGACATCGTACTTGATTGAGGTTAAGGTCAACATAAAGCATGATTTCTCATCATCTAGGCTTAAACAAGGCCTATTTTCACCCCAGAAAAAGGTACCCTTTAATACTGGGAATAATTCTGAATTTGGTGCATACCTCGTCTAAAGATAATAATCCTAATGTACCTTATGATCAACCAATATATCTAATGGTGAAGGTAAAATACTAAAAAATATCATTAAGCTTAAGAAACATGTCAAAAGCTAATAACATCACTCATTTATTGAGGTGCTAGTTAGTCTAAGGCCCAATTTATAATACATGAAGATATCCCTCACAAACTCTTAAAGAGGTAAATAATACTACAATTTTTATATACATAGGAGAATTGTAATCTTGTAATATCCTCAGATATATCTTTTCATCTTTGGAGGGAAATTGAACCATATATTATATAGGCTGTCAACCATAGGCAAAATAAACCTCCTTTATACCTAGAGTACTAGGAGTGTCATCCTTAAATGTTTAGGGTAGCTTTTTTTTTTTTTTTTTTATCTAGGGCTCCCTTAAAGCATTGGTAGGAAGGTTTTTCTAGCTATAAGAGCTATTTTTTCTTACCAAACATGGACATTAAAGTCCCATCTCCTTCAATCTTAGGTTTCCATCTAATGCATCTTTGCCCCTCACTATTTGTCAAATTCCAAATTAAAACCTATGCTTGTCACCAAAAAAACATGCCTCTACTCCTAGGGTCTGTCTGACTCTATAAGGATCCATTTAGTTTTATTTAAAATAAAAGAAAATTGATAAGTGAAAGTATCAAGAATGAAACTTCTCAAGAAAAGGTAAAGGCTTTCTAAATAAAATATTCAAATATGTATTTATAGGGATCATAAGAAGTCCCTTTGTCTGCGTCAAGGGTTCGAGTCCTCCAAGTGTACCAGCCCCCAAGGTGTGTGGAGCAGCGGGAGGGACCTGTGCGGGGCCATCCCCGGGTTCGAGCCCCTGCAAAGCCCCTTGTAAGAGCACTGGGGCATCCGGAGGTTTGAACCACTCCCTGGGCCCACAAAGTGCGCTTTCCGGGAAGTGGGGTTTCCTTCGTAAGAATCGATTCAAAAAAAAAAAAAAAGATGAATGAAAAATATTATAGAAAAATAATTTTCACTCTTGTCTTTCGATGAATAACTTGCCATGTCATCTCAAATATCTAGAAATCCATTTAATTATTTTGTTGATTACATGTCATCATTTTTTCTCCCAATGGACTTCTAATAAGGACGAGCCATCTAGCCAAAAGACGAGAAAAAAATCTCAAGTGGTAAGGTAAAACATCTTTCTTAAAATATGAATTTTCAAAATCTTGTGGGGGGCTAATGATGGATCAATATACTGTATACATAACTCATTAGCTTAAGAGGAATATGAATAAAATGAATAAAGATATGGTGATGACATAACTTGCATAAGCTTCAAAGAACACCTTTAGGCTTAGCTATGAGTTGAGCCCAAACTCTTATAGGTCTAGGAAGATGTCAGACCTAAATTACTTGGACTTTCTTTCATGTTCATTCCAAGTATTTACGAGTCTAGCAAAATATCACTCATTCCCTGTGGGTTTGGGTGCTCATTAAGCCCAAACACATATATGTTTAGCAAGATGTGAGACCTAACCATCTTGGACTTGGTTACACAATAAGCCTAAATGCTTAGGAGTATGGAAAAGTGTCAAATCTAAATTCATTGGGATTTGTGACATGTTAAGTTCAAGTGCATGTGGGTTTGGCAAGATGTCAAACCTAAATCCCTCAAGCGTGGCTACACTCTAAACCCAAGTGCATGTGAGTCTGACAAGACACTAGACCTTAAGATAATCATTTCCTTACACATCTAGGAGTATAAAATTCCTCTTAGAACTAATTACATTTTAATTTACATTAATGGTATGATAGGATTATTCCCAAATGATAACGTGTATTGAGTTTTATGAAAGAAAAGAAATTCTTGCAGTACAACTCTTAATATTCCCATCACTCTCCCTCCAAAACTCCAGCTTGTGACTCAAAAAATGTCACTTCACAAACTCATTTTACAATTAGCTTCTCAACTAGTGCCCTCTGCATATTGCACAATAATCTTGGCTTTCGTAAAAACATGATCAATCACACATCTTGTTACGTTGGCATTCCTCTCCAACCTTTTCCAAGTGTATAATCCTTTTATGATCTCCCAAGTTTCTTAAATTGTTGTATCCAAAACCAATTATTCCCATTAATGTTATGATAGGGTTATTCCCATCAACATTAGATACCATTACCAAATAAAGTATAAAATTTTTATATATCTTTATTTTTTATCCATTAATGCCAATGATATATAAGGGTAAGTCCTCTCAACATTAATGTTGTGTAAGAAGAGATTTTCATCAACATTAATGTTGCTATGAGAGATGTTTTTCTTACTAAGATATTTAAGAGAAAAATACTTTTGGCCCTTTGATCAAAACAACAAACTTCAAAGTATGTAAGAGCAACTCCAACGCCTGTGCTATTAGAAGAGGCAAAGGCAAAAAAAATATCCTTTTAGCATTTTTGTTTTATTTTCTCATCTCCAACGGAACAACCATTTTGATAGCCAAAAATGGTTGTTCCCTGTATGATCTGCTATTTGTAGCAACTTGAAATAGTAAAGCCATATAGTACAGAGGGGTACCTTTAAAAAATAGGTTCCTCGAATAAGCCATAGGGAAGGGTTTCCAACTCAATAGCTCTCCTGGCAATCCTAATGGGCAATTCTTTCATAAAGAAACTGAGCATAAATTAACAAGTTCCTATCAGTAGGAATTGAACCAAACTCCATCATGTACCTTAAACTCACCCCAATTTGTTTCATGCAACCCCATCTCTGCATTTCCACGAGCATGCTCTTTGACAACATTTCGCACACTTTTTTGGTAGCCATCACCACCATGAATCCCTCTCATATAAAACAGTAAAGCATCAAACTTTTTTCTCTCAAGATGCAAAAGCAAAAAACTTGAATGAAGAAATTGAGAAATAAACAAAATGGACAAGTAGTGATTTGGCGAGGGAAACATAATGATCTTCTATCCCTTCTCTCTTCAACTCTTATGTCTGGTCAGAATTTAACTAGAGGTTAATGGGCAGTTTCCTTTTGAATTGTTTTTTTTACTGCAAAGCAACACAAGTTAGCTTTGTGAAATAGTTTCATATTTAAAATGATAATTAAAAAATTAAAAATTAATAATTATAATGTTGGAGGGTTTGTTAAAAAACAATTATTTAATTATATAAAATACTCATATTAATTATATAATTAATTGCATAATTATATTTTATACAAAATAATTGTACTATATTTAAAATGATATACAAAAATGGTTCTTCTAAATGACTTTTACCATTGGAACACATAAACAAAAATGTTATATTTACACTATTCAAAAAGTCATTTTATCAATTTAGCTTTTTAAAATATCGTTTTTGCATTGGAGTTGCTCTAAAGGATTTATGATCTCTATTATCTTATCATACATTCTCAAAAAAATTATTAAACAAAAGCTAAGAGCAAACATTCTTGTTTTTTAGAGTTTAATGCTCTTTCTCTTTATTCATTACACTCTTTTAATCTAAACTCGCTAACTTAATCATCGGAGGATCTTAAACCTTACAAAAATAGATTGTTTTGCGGTAAGTAAAACATATTAGATCTTGGAAGATGGTCAGAACAAAAGTTCTTGTATAAATATTATTCAACTCATGGAGACAAATTAGAGCGTGTTGATACAAATATTTTTACATTGCATTTTAATTTTTTTTTATTTTTTATTTTAAATTAAAAAAATTGACATTTTTTCATGTGTTAATGTTAAAAATAATTTTTAAAAAAATCATTTTGGTATATTCTTATTTCTTACATGATTTGTGAACAATCAATTTCAACCGACATGTTTTGTTTTTATAGTCCAAGCAAAAATCTCAGTTTTTTGAGATTTTTGCACATGATCATGTCAGGTAGCCAGCTCGAAGTACAATAAGGTCTTAAGATCAGAAGAAAGGTTTTATAGAATCAATTCGCGATTTTCTTTCATACTCTTAAATATAGGCGTTACTGTTTGGCCTGCATCTAAAAAACTCGTATTCAACGGTAAATCAAAGAAAACGTGCATCAAATAGAGCTAGAAAAAGAAAATAAAATCCAAGAAAGTGGGCTCTCGCAACTTTTTTTTTTTTATCATCGATGGTATTTCCAAACTTGCAAGTAATTCTGTCAACAAATATGTGGTAAAATCATCATTTAGGTCATGAATTGCACAGTGAAACCATGTTATGGTTTAGCTGTATAGATAATGATCGCTGGCTGTTAACTTCAATGAAAAAGGATATTCCTCTCAACATGTGAAGTTTGAAAAACAGGGGGGGAATGATACGACCGGGTCCTACTAAACTTTGGATTTTTGGAGATAAATATGAGAGAGAAACTAATGATAGGCAAAAGAAAAACCAGACAGATCACCAAAGCTGATGAACAGCCACCTTAAATAATTGTTAAAAGACAAGAGCTTCTTTCCACGGGGACCCTTCAACAGGAGAGTGGTCGTTTTCAGTTTTATTTATCCGTACAAGCCATGCATGGTGCCACAATATTCTTAGTCTAGGCCCTAATCTAACTGTAAAATTGAAGCAATACAACTCTCGTAGCCATCAAACCATTATTGATTTGTTTGCTTTGTGGAAATATCCTGGAAGATGAAATCAAAGGCCAAAATGATCGATGGTAAGCACTTGAAACCTCTAGTTCCTTCCCTGCTACTATCCTCTAATTACACTTGGGATAACTCTCTAAACTCCAAAAAAACTAATTTGAGATAGATTTTTGCGTGTAAAATAATAATAAAGAAAATCTTTGTTAATGGAAAACATGTGTAAGGCAAAACGCCTAAGTTATTTAACTAACTAAAGTTTTTTCCATGATTAAAGAAAAATTATACTTGTTGTGCATTTTTTTTTAGAAGAGAGTTATGTTAAAGAACCATCTTATCTAAAGTTTAAATTGTTAGTTGAAACTCCAGAATATGATTTATATTATTCTCTAACACACCTCCTCAAGTGAAAGTTTTTTGGACTTGAAACTTGCACAAACATACTATCTTGTGCTTGATTTTTCATCAAATAGAATGAGTGTGGTGAGATTTGAACTCGTGACCGCTAGGTCAACAAAACTCTGATAAATAATTTTATTATAAATATTTAAATATGATTTATTGTAAATATTTTTCCCGAAAACAGAGAGAGAGTTTTATTGTATAACCAACTAAATAGTGGAAAAGTTAATTGCATGAGGAAAACTAAAACAATAGAGAAGTCAATCAGGCGTGTTTGGAGATATCCATGAATAATAGAAAGAAACAATTTGCATTTTCAAAGAATCCAACCGTGTGAAAGCAATCAAAGGCATATATATCTATACACACACACATATGTATTGTGTAATTCATTCTTAGTTTCTGTATCATGTGATAACTAACGTATACGGCTAGTACCATCTTTCGTCATATTCGTTGAAGTGACCGGGAATGACAGGTGAAGATGGAAGATTTAAGATGAGATGACAGAAAAAGATGTGATCTTTGAGGGCAAGAGAGATTGGCCTCCAAGCAAATCTCAATCAAATCTCGATCAGATCTTTATCATTGCTTCAGTTTTAACCAATACTTTTGCAAAACAAGGGATCTATGTATGCCAGGTAAATAACAAGGATCAACTCTGAGAATGAGCTCATATATAGGTTCCCCAAAAGTTTGCGACCATACCATATTTGATTTTTTTTCTTCTTGTGCCGTAAGTTTAAGCACTTGCTTTTTATGGGAAATAGTTTTTTTCTCGATGATTGGAGGGTAAATTATATTGGGCCGGGAACAGTTCTCTCCTTGAACAGTTTTCTTGGTAAGAAAAATACGAGCCAAGTAAATGGTTGCTTAGCCTAGTACACTCACTTGGCGAAACACTGATATTTGTGTGTGCGTGGATGCACCGGCTTGTGCTTGGTTGGGATGTATTAATGGATGTTAGAGAATAATATAAATTATTTTTGAAATGGTTCTTTAACATGATATCAGAGTTTTGTTGATTCAGCGGTTACGAGTTCGAATCTTACCACCCTCATTATATCTGATAAAAATCAAAGCACAAAATAATATAAAACTGCATACAGGTTTCAAGCCTATAGGACTCTTTACTTGAGATGATGTGTTGAAGAATAATAAGAATCTTATCTTATAATCTCATCTAATAACTTAAATTTTTAGATGCAGTGGTTCTTTAACAACAAAAAAAACTATCAAAAACCCGACCCTCAACAGCTATTGGTGTCTCTTTTATGAATCTTTGGCTATTAGGGGTAAGTGGAAGGTGTATTTTTCCAAACTATTGGTGCAAGTATAACCTTCATGAAATTTCATTGTCGAGTCTCCAGTAAAATAAGCTGGCTTAACGAAAACTATTTGTCTTACAGTACAATCTTGAAATTTGTCGCAATGTATTACAGTCTCCATATATAATAATTGAAAAGGACAAAACTATTTCAATTATTCATATTGTCCTTTTCATTTCTATTTACGTTTTCTTTTCTTTTTTCGAAAAATAATAATTAAGGGGTGATCATATGCAGGCTAGCAATCTTCAGAGAAGAATCCAATAATAATTATGCTGATTATTTCTCCTAACAGTTACCTACCTTGCAATGTATATGGTCTATAAGATACGATCAAGTCCAAAAAACTCCTGAATTAATAACAAAGAAGTGCAGGTACACGGAATATCCCACCAACTCGATCGTTGTGTATTGTTTGATGCAAAGATCCTATTCAGTTCTGATGTGGTGAGATTAAAATAACCTTACCAAGATCGATATTGCTCATGGAAAGTGACAGATACCGTCCAATTTAATTAAATTAATACTACTATTAAGGACCAGCAGTGCTGAATAGCTCTTAATTTATGTAATGCTGATTCTAGGTTGTGTGCTTTTCTTCTTTTTTTTTCTTTTCAGGAATCTAAGTTTCAAGATTTTATCATGGGATTTGTCATGATTGTTAAGGAATCATTTCATTTAAAAACTTAAGTTGTTAAGTAACGTTCCAGAATATGAATTATATTATTTTATAACACAACCTCTCAAGTGAAAGCCTTTTGAGCTTAAAACTTGTACATTAACTCACATTACCTTGTACTTGATTTTTATCAAATAGAATGATAGTGGTGAGATTAGAACTCGTGTCTGCTGGGTTTACAAGGCTTTGATATCATGTTAAGAAATTATTTTATCTAAAAATTTAAGCTGTTAGGTAAGACCCCAAAATATGATTTATATTATTCTCTAATAATGATAAAGGAGAAAGAAATTTGTTGAAAGTGGCAATTAAACATGTTAGGTAATGACAAGAATTTGCTTAATAATTTGAACGGGGACAGGTTTTGAGTTTTCTCTTTAGCTTTGATGAAACATGTAGTTGAATGTGTCGTTGTTGTTTAATTAAACATGTTAGGTAATGGCAACATTTACGCAAAGCATTGAAGATATGTGATAAGTGAATTCTTTATTTCTTGTCAGCAGTAACTCCATTTGTCGCCTGCTTGCCTTCTGATTTCTTTGTCTAGTCAAATTATATATCTTCATCAGAATCTAATTAAATTGTGAGAGATAAACAGATAAAAGTAAGTCAACTCCTTTCCTCTCTTTTTTTTCTTTGTGCTTTTTTCAACCTAACATATCCGCTCCAAGAAAAGTTTTTCTCTAGGGTTACAAGATATTTTGGGACTGGAAATAGAGTTTTTAAACTTTCTATGATGTTTTTTTGTAGTGTTTTCAAGATTTAATTATTTTTAGACTATATATATATATATATATATATTAGTGTTTTCAAGCTATATTTTAGTGTTTTCAAGCCTTGATTTTTTAACTGTAAAAATAATTGGATTCTCAAAAAAATATAATAAACAACGTGTCATCTATTCATTAGAAAAAAACATCATGTGCGTAGGCATGACATCTCGAGCCTGTGCATACCATGGGTTTTTCTCTAGAGCTAGATGCACGGGTCTAGTTTTCCAAACTCATGCATCTAGGTTTTTTTTGTCAAATATTGCTTAATATCTTTTTCTTTTTATTTTTGGAATTGAATTATCTTTTACTAAATTTAATAAAAGACAATGTATTAACCTAATATGCAAAAACAATGAAGTTCTTGCTCGAAAACATATATTTTTCTTACTTCGTACTTCAAATCATTAAAAAAATGAAGTATTTTTTAAAATTGTAATTACTTTTAATTTTCCTGCTTATAAAAAAGATAAGTGACTTTTAAAATAATAAGGAAATACAGTTTTAACTAAAAAAAATATATATTTGTATAATTATACTTATAACTTTTCCTAAAAAATTATATTCTGAAAATTAAGTGCTGGACAATGTATCGCTAGTGTGTGTATATATATATATATATATATATATGTAAGCTTTCTTGCTTGGCCTTCAAGTCTTACCGTTGGCCTTTCAATTTTGAAGTGTTCCTTTCAACTTTTGGTAATTGACTAGCTGGATTGCCCGCACTACGTTGCGGGCATAGTGTGGACAGAACAAATAATCCTCATAATTGTTGAGATTAAGATATAATATTTTAGTATGTAAAATTTGATATAATGAAAAAAATCAATATCTTTTATTATAATAATAGTAAATCAAAGTCTTAACTTCTTAAATTATCATCACCATCATCTGTCAAAACAATAAACATTATTTAACAAATCTCGGAGAAAAAACCAAACAAAATTAATAAAAAAAGCACGTAAAAAACAAAAAACTTAAAATGACTATTATTATTCTTAATATTTATATTATTATTGTTTTAATAACGGGAAGAAAACAAAAATTAAATCAAAGGCTTAAAAAAACTTTAAGAATATTAACAAAAGAGCAAATGAAAAAAATAAAATAAATGAAAAAAAACAATAAAAATTATTGATTTGGGGAAAAAAAAATTATTTGACCTGAAAATTTATAAAAAAAATATTACACTACTTTGCGGGCTGAGTAAAAAGTTTGCATAACTATTAAAAGAAATTTTTTTTATCAAATTATCCTGAGAGAAAAAAAAAACTAAAAAAACATTAACAAAAGAGTAATTAAGAGAAAAACATTATTATTATTATTATTATTATTATTATTATTATTATTATTATGCTAATAATGAAAAAAATAAAAGACTAAAAAAATCATAAAAACTTTAACAAAAAAATCAAAAAAAAATTATCAGGTAAAAAAAAGTCATATGATGTAAAAAATAAAAAGGGAAAAAAAACTAAAAGAAATAAAAAAAAAATATAAATATCAATTTCCAAATGATCATAGATATAAAATAAAATTTAAGAACTATTTTTTTTTTGAAAAACATATACCAGCCCAACAAATATGAAAATAAAAAAAAATTAAAAAATCAAAGCTAAGCACACTTATATATATATATATATATATATATATATATATATATATGGACAAAAGTAAGGATTATTCTTGAAATTAAAAAGAAATAAAGGGATTAAAATGAAAAATTAAAAAGTAATAGGGCTGAAATGAACATTAAATATAAAGGGATTAAAATCCAAAATTAAAAGTATAAGGGCCTAAATGAAAACATCGAAGTCTTAAAATCTAAGAATATTATTACCATTACAACTAAAACAATAAAAAATTATTAAATTATTACGGTGAAAAAAAATAAAAAACATAAAAAAAAAGCAAAGAAAAAAAAACTAATATTATTATTCTTATTGAGTTAATAATTGGAAAAAATTCAATCAAAGAAAAAAAAATGTCAATAAATTGTTTAAAAAAAAAGAAATAAAAAAAAACGTCAAAATAAAAAAAAATGAAAAATGAAAAAAAAAACATAACTGAAAAGATAAGTGAAAAAAAAAAGTGAAAAAAAAAGTAAAAAAAAACGTCAAAATAAATAAATTAAAAAATAATCAAATTAAATAAAAATGAAAAAAAAAAACATAACTGAAAAAAAAAAAGGCAAAGAAAAGAATAATGCGCTTGGCAGGGCTCGAACCCCTGCCAAGCGCATCTCCCTCTTAAGGCGCGCCTGTGCCTCCAGTAAGCCACATGTATTTCTTTGTCTTTTTTTGTGAACAAATATATAAGTAGTATATATATGTTCAAAAACGAAAAAAAAAAAAACACTATTGCCGTCCACAGTGATTTCACTCACAATGAACAGTGAATTCCTGAGCTCTTTTAGTTTATTCTATAATAAGACGGTAATCGAATCAAACCCCTACGTTTTGACTGCAACGGGACGAAACTGGAAAAAGAAAATGGAACTGAATTTGAGACACGTAGACACCATAAAGTTTCACCAAAAGCCAATGCAACCCCACATCCATTATTAGCTCAGCTAGTTTGAAATTAAAATATTTTTTTTTATTTTAAGTTTGAGTTTTTTTATTGGTTATTAATTTGTATATAATAATTCAGACATCCTGTTAATAAGAAAAACAAAACAAACACTTGTATGTATAGATATGTCCAATACATAATTTAAAGAAAAGAAAAGGAAACTGGGTCATTTACTTTTAGGCTTCTAGATAAAGGATAATTAATGTTAATAATAATTTCTTATAGATGAATGAAGCAGCCCTAAGCCCTAAACTAAGAAAGAAAGGAGTAGGATTAGGTTAGTAACCCAACATGTACCTTAACTTTCTCTAAACTCTTGTCTCCTGTAATAAATTTATCAATCGAGGAACTGGGTACAATATGTAGAATTTAACATAAAAGAAAGCAACAACTACATATTGACCAAATAGATGTAGGCTTTATAGATTAATAATTAGTTCACACAAGAATATTTTTGTTTATATTAGACACGATGTAAATAATATAATATAATGTTTAATTTAAATTACATTAATCCATAATCAAATAATGTTCACATGAGCAATAAATTATGTTGATCCATGAACAAATTAAAACCATAGTAGGTCACTAAGATAATTAATCATGGAATTATTCGTGTTTATATATTGAGAAAAACTATTTAATGAAAGGAAAACATTAGGTTGCATAGTAAAGATAAACATGTCAGCTTCTAAATTTATTTATTTTTACTAACAATTTCTGAATTGATTTGTACGGATCTTAATGAATTTTACGTACATTTGCCATATTTCTTTATTCGTTCAGGTCAGTGTCTTGCTATCAACAAACCAGTTGTTTTTTTAACTATAAATTCTCAGCCATGTGTCCTAAGTTTTCTTCATATTGCATGATTATCATATTATAAAACTCAAATGATGAGTTTATATATATATATATATACTCAATCGTTACATCATAATGATGCAGAAGAGACAACTTAGTATTGCTGAATTGTAAGCCTATATATATATAGTGGTGACCATGTTATAATTGGTTATTTTAATATTTAATTAGTAAAATTGTTGTATCGAACTTGTTGATGGCTGTGTTTTTTTTAAAGGCAACGAACGATTTAAGCGGGAGATAGCAAAATTGCAACCGCTAATATCTATCAAAGGTGAATTATGTTTGGTTGATTGCTATTGTGTGTCGATTTATTTAATTCATAGATTGCAAAACTGCAATTGATTGATTGTTTGGTGTGTCTTAATTGTTTTGATAATTATATAATCAGTTGATGAAAAAAATATAATCGATGAAATCAATTAGAGATGAATTATTATTTTTTGTAGTCAATTGGATATTTGTTGGTGGTTGGGTGTGTCGTAATTGTTCGGCTTATTATTTTTTTTTCTTTTTATTTATTCTTCAAGTCAAATAATTTTTTAAAATCTATTAATTTTTTTATTTTGTCATTTATTTTATTATTTAATTGCTTTTTTTTAAAAATGTTATTAGGTGTTGAAATTTCTAATTATTATAGATAAGGCATTCAAAATAATGATCATAATTATTCATCAATTTTTTCCTTATAAATATGTTAGACTAATTATATATTTTGCTATTTATTTCATATTATCGCTTTAAAAATTATGATAATAATTATTTTTATTTTTTTCTCTGATAAATATGTTAGACTAATTATATATTTTGTTATTTATTTCATAATAGCGCCTTAAAATATATATATATATATATATATATATATATATATATATATATATATATATATATATATATATATATATATATACACATAACTTTTTGGAATTGCGATCTCCTTTAGGTATTCTATAAAATAATAATAGTCATGGTGCGAGTAAGCTGATCCGGACACCTTTATTATATAAAAAAAAAAATGTATAAGGGGGAAAAAAACAGAAAAAAATGTTAAAAACAAGTGAGTCCAGGGATTATTTGTGGCGCAATAAGTTGGCCCGGAACAAAAAAAAATATATACTGGGGAAGAAAAAATCGTGGTGTGCGTAAGCTGACTAGGATACCTCGGTTATTAAAAAAAACAGAAAAAAATGTATAAGTGGCAAAAAAATACAAGGAAAAAAATGTCAAAAAAAAGTGGATTCGGAGATTAGTCGTAGTGCGCGTAAGTTGGCCTGTACACCTCAGTTATTATTATTATTATTATTATTATTATTATTATTATTATTATTATTTGTAAAAACAACAACCAGTTATTAAAAAAAAACCCGTCCGAATCGAAAGATTAATTGGACAACTCTTGAGAAATAAAAGAACAAACTAAATTGAAATATTAAAGAAATATTAAAATAATAATTAATATTATATTAGAAGAACTGTGTTTTATAACTTCATTCAAAGAAACTTTCTTTGAATCAAATCACTATGGAAATTGCTACGAACTAAAAAAAAACCGTTTTTAGAAAGAAAAAAAAACAAAATCAGTTTTGGTGGTTGAGCGGTTTGAACTCCTGCGCGCTGAATTTTCCAACGCGCAGAGAACCACTCGGCCACAACCACTCTTTTATCATTTCTACTCTACAAATTAAAAACAAAGAAGCCTTGTCTAAAAAAAATCAAGCTCATGTAGGCGCGAAGCAGCGGATCAAATGTCCAGTTCACAATGATTTGTGTGTAGTGAACAGTGAGTAGCTACAGTAAACGACCCATTTTTTTCCTCATTAAAAAGTAGCATCATTTATAAAGGAGTAGATGTATTATTGTTTGGTTTTGATGAACCTTTTCTTGAGGTTTTACATTCTTCCACAATGATTTTAATGTACTCTTACTTTATTATAATAATAGTGCACTTAGTTTTCAGAGTCTTTAAACAATTAGCATTTTTCTTCATTGACTCTTTTTTATTTTAGATTATCATGGAAAATTTAGCTAATAAATAGGAGTCTCTATATTTTTTTAAATTATTGGTACGTTTCAATGAAAACATAAAGAACCAGTGAAAAGGTTGTTTTATTGCCTCAAGGTCTCCCACTCCAACTAAATCTTTTGCAGTTGATCATTTTGCCTTGATCGATTATGATTGCCCGTTGTCAATTAGGACTTTTCAAGTTTTGTGTGTTCACGATTGATTTTTATTTTTTCTTGCTCTATTTAAATATAAATAACCATTATCCTCACCTAGTTAATACGTTAATGTTTAAATTTCAAGAACAAAATATCACTAAAATTAATACTAGTTAATTTAATCGTAAAAACTAAAGCAATTCCTGATCACTCTGCCTCACCAACACAAACCCCTGATTCAATTGTTGACAATATATACATTGGGAAAATCAAACTAGAATAAAATCAAGCAAACATAACTACATGTGTCCAGCATGCATCTGCATAACTAGTCTATGTGTCCGATCGATGACATTATTAGAAAAGAAGAAAAGAAAAAGAAAATTGCATCCAAGTGGGCAGCTCGGGATCTCAAGAGATCGATGAGATGACAGGACCAAAACCTCCCAACGTTATTAATTTGTCTGTGTATGTTGTAATGGAAGAGGTAGTCCTAGCTAGCAGCTGGGGTGTGGTCCAATCTGGCTGTACCATGGGAGTGGCTACGTCTCACTCATTTATTCTGGTGGTCTTGACCCCTGGTGGACCCTTGGTTCATCATGGACACAACAAAGCCGACCACCACACGTTATTTCCGTATGCGAGTGGTGTGGCTCTTGATCAATTCATCTTCCTCTTTGCCTCTTCATCACGAGCTACGTGACAGATCCGTCTATTATAATCCACCCAAAATCTCATCCCTCCCTTGTGATCATATCATCTCTACCAGTAGCCTCTCTCTCTCTCTCTCTCTATAAATATTGCTTTCTCCTCTTTTACTCTTTTGATTCTCCACCGTCTACCTCTGTCTTCCCATGGTTCCGATCTTCCGATCATGCCTTCCCAGCCCAGCTTCCACTTCTCCCTTCCAAGGTGTGTATCTTCCTCCTCCACTCAAACGCATGCATGCACGCATGTATACCTTTTCTTCTCTTAATTTGAATGGCAACATATATAATTAACGTTGTTTTCATTTGTATGGTTCCGCAGGTGGATTGGAGCACTTTGTCACAAGAACAGCCAAGGAGAGAATGGTGACAATAGTGACAACAGCAACCTTAACATTGACGACAGCAATCCAATCTCCAACTCCATAGAATGTTATGCTTGCACACAAGTAGGTGTTCCTGTCTTCCACTCCACGAGCTGTGACCAGGCCCACCAGCCGGAATGGGAGGCCTCCGCCGGCTCATCATTAGTCCCCATCAAGAACCGGCTCGGTTCAAGAAAGAGCACCGCCAGCCGAGGCCAGTCACGCCGGCCGATCGGTCCGATAGGAACCGTTCTCGATCCACGTAGCAAGCGCGTACAGAAATGGAACCGGGCTTTCCTGCTAGCACGTGGCATGGCTTTGGCAGTTGATCCTCTGTTCTTCTACGCTTTGTCGATAGGGAGAAATGGGGCCCCTTGCCTGTACATGGACGGTGGACTGGCCGCCATCGTGACCGTCCTTCGCACGAGTGTGGATGCCATACACTTGTGCCATCTGTGGTTACAGTTCAGGCTGGCTTATGTGTCAAGAGAGTCTCTTGTTGTGGGCTGCGGGAAACTGGTGTGGGACACACGTGCCATCGCATCTCATTACGTGAGGTCTCTCAAAGGCTTCTGGTTCGATGTTTTCGTCATTCTTCCCGTTCCTCAGGTCAGAAACTCCTTCTTGGCTGGCTTTAGTGCCTGTTTGGTTGTGCAATCCAACATGTTTTTGGCCGAAATTTGATTTATTTATTTTTTGCATTTTGAAATGAATATATTTTGATGTTTTTAGATCATTTTGATAGGCTGATATCAAAAATGATTCATTTTGATACATTTTAGCACGAAAAAGTATTTTCAAAAGTTACCGCAAATTTTCTAACCAATTTCTTGTTTTAATTCACGTCAAAATATAAAGTGACAGTGATTCCAGATGGATGGACTCTTACTAAATGACATAGTCTAGAGTACTGTGCAGGCTGATAATTCATGCATGATTATCATCTCTGTGCGTGTCTGGTTCAAAATTATGTTTCTATTTTCTTTCATCTTTTGGGGGTCTAAGGTTTGGTCCGGTTGCCTGCTTTGCTTGGTATCTTTTTGGGCCATGCAGTCTGTGTACTCATTATTTTCAAACATTTCAAGAGTTTCTTTCTGCTAATCAAATGGCATAATTAGTAACTAATATGCTAAAAAATTAATACTTATTATGTGATTTAAAATGTGAAGTACGTGTTACTATAAATGATTAGCTAAACTCTATTCCCATGGTGGATTTGGGAGGATATACATAGATCTAAGGAAGGGATCGGGCATATTTTGGAGTGCTGATGTCAATGAAGCTGCTGTACTTTTGGCCTTCTAGCTAGTTGTGGGATAGATCTACGTACTTCAAAAGTATGGCCAATATTTCAGTCACGTATATATTTGTACTGTATATATTATTAAGAGAAAAAAAACAGTAAAAAGTTTGCAGGGGAGAGAGAGAGAGAGGGAGACGAAATAAGTAGAGGAGGAAAGCGACCTTAGGGAGGCAAAAATTTATAGAGTTAACTCATGTTTCACGTAAGTTCAGTGATGATGGTCGAGTTTAACCGATAAATGAAATCTAGAACGCGATATGCATTTTTAAAGTATTTTTTATTGTGTTTTAAAAATATTTTTAATATTATTTTAATATATTTTAAAATTAAAAACACTTAAAAAAATAACATAAAACGGTCAAAACAATCATGGAAACCACGGGACCACGGGCAAACAATAATGGACAAAAAAGTCACCCTCTTGATCAGCTAGCGTTACTGTACCTGCAAGCATAAGGTAGAAGGCGAGCTGTACATATGGAGTTCAACATAAACTCCCAAGTTTTTACCTTTATGCTCATGCTTTTCCATGAACTTGCTGTTAGAGAATAATATAAATTATATTATAGGATCTCATTTATAATCTTAAGCTTTTAAATGAGATGGTTCATTAACATGATATCAGAGCCTTGTTGACCCAGTGGTCACGAGTTCGAATCTCACCACCCCCATTCTATTTGATAAAAATTAAGCACGAGAATTTTTACTTGAAGGGATGTGTTGGAGAATAATATAAATCATATTATAGAACCTCATTTACAAATTTAAATTTTTAGGTGAGATAGTTTCTTAATAATTGCAAGTATTTTTTTCCATAAGAACTTAAAAATAAAATAGGTCCTGAATGATCTATAGTTGTTTGTTTAGTGGGTGATGATGAGCTTTGGATTGATGGAACTAGGAAATTAAGTGGCTTACATTTATCTTTATCTTGATAAAAGGTATTGATTTGACATTTGAACCATTGTCACAGTACTGTATTTTGATCTTGTTTCATGGCAAATCAGCATTAATTAGGTCATGCAAGTGCTGTTTTGTTTCTTGATTATATCAAAGTTCACCCGTAAATGATTATAGCATATAGTGTTTACTAATTCTTTATTTTGCAGGCTGTATTCTGGTTGGTTGTGCCCAAATTAATCAGAGAAGAGCAGATTAAGCTCATAATGACAGTACTTTTGCTGATCTTCTTGTTCCAGTTCCTCCCTAAGGTCTACCATTGCATATGCTTGATGAAAAGAATGCAAAAGGTCACCGGCTATATCTTCGGCACCATTTGGTGGGGCTTCGGCCTTAATCTCATCGCCTACTTCATTGCCTCTCATGTAAGCTACTAGTATTTGTGTGCTAATGTCATGCTAGATGAGATATGAGATGATTATTTAACTATATATCAGAATCTTATTAATCCAACGGTTACGAGTTTGAATTTTATCATTTTCAAGTATAAGGTAATGTGAGTTTAAATAAGTTTCAAGTTCAAAAACTTTCACTTAAAAGATATGTCAGAGAATAATATAAACAATATTGAAATAACTTTTTGCACACATCAAATCAATGGTGGGAGTGCGATAAGATTTATGTTTGATGTCCCTTTTCTTTACTTTTGCAGGTTGCTGGTGGATGCTGGTATGTGCTCGCTATACAACGCGTGGCTTCATGCCTCAGGCAGAGCTGTGAGAGTAGGCCTAATTGTGATCTCACTTTGGCTTGCTCAGAGGAGGTTTGCTATCAGTTCCTGTCAGGAGCAGGCACAGTTGGAAACCCATGTTTTGGTAACACAACCCGTACTGTCAGAAAGCCAATGTGCTTGGATGTTAATGGAGCTTTCAATTATGGGATTTACAAGTGGGCTCTTCCTGTCATTTCTAGCAACTCCTTGTCTGTGAAAATTCTTTACCCCATTTTCTGGGGTTTAATGACCCTCAGGTAAATGATCATATAACCATTAGTTTCACCATTTTTGATATATACTTCGCGTCTCTTGGATCCAGTTTGTATGCTGTCTGATGAACCTATGATTTTAGATATTTCCTGAGGTTTTGCAGCAGTCATTCTTTAGTTTAAGAACAGATTGGGTGATGAATCGTGAGTCCTGAACTTGTTTGGTCGTCGAAATTCTTGGAAATCCTAATATGTTGTGCCTGTATGTGCAGCACTTTTGGCAATGATCTTGAACCAACAAGTCACTGGCTTGAAGTAATCTTCAGCATTTGTATTGTTCTAAGTGGTTTAATGCTCTTCACTTTACTGATTGGGAACATCCAGGTGAGCTGATTCACAAACTATTAATTCTCCGAACCTTTTGATCATCAATAACCTGTTCAATGATGAGAAATTATGATTTCAACGAAGGTGTTCCTGCACGCGGTCATGGCGAAGAAGAGAAAAATGCAGCTGAGATGCAGAGATATGGAATGGTGGATGAGGAGGAGACAGTTGCCATCTCGTTTGAGACAGAGAGTTCGCCATTATGAACGGCAGAAATGGGCAACCATGGGAGGTGAAGATGGGATGGAACTCATCAAAGACTTACCTGAAGGGCTCAGGAGAGATATCAAGCGCCATCTTTGCCTAGATCTTATCAAGAAGGTATAGAAATAACCACTTTGAAATGACATCTTGGAAGTTTTTCGGAGGTGACTGTAATTTGTTTTCAAAATATTTTTCAGGTGCCCTTGTTCCACAACTTGGATGATCTTATTCTTGACAACATCTGTGATCGGGTTAAGCCCCTTGTTTTCTCTAAAGATGAGAAGGTAAGACTTAAACTATATTTATAAATCATTTTACTAACGTACGTATATACTGCAAACCAGTTCATCTTTTCTGTGATTCCATGGTGATACAGATAATTAGAGAAGGAGACCCAGTGCAGAGGATGGTGTTCATTGTTCGTGGGCGTATAAAGAGTAGCCAGAGTCTTAGCAAGGGCATGGTGGCAACCAGTGTGCTTGAACCAGGAGGCTTCCTGGGTGACGAGCTGCTCTCATGGTGTCTCCGCCGTCCATTCATCGACCGCCTCCCGGCCTCCTCCGCAACCTTTGCCTGTATCGAATCGACAGAAGCATTTGGTCTCGAGGCAAACGATCTCCGGTACATCACAGATCACTTCCGCTACAAATTTGCCAATGAAAGACTCAAGAGAACCGCAAGATATTACTCCTCGAACTGGAGAACATGGGCTGCAGTCAATATACAATTCGCTTGGCGGCGTTACAGAATGAGGACCAGGGGACCGGTGATTCCTGTAACAGAAAGTGGAGGCAGTGAGCGGCGGCTGCTGCAGTACGCCGCCATGTTCATGTCGATCAGGCCGCATGATCATCTTGAATAAACCATTGTTAGCTGTTCTTCAGTCATTGTTTCAATAAAGTCGTGTTTCTCTCGGCGGAAAATTCTTAACCAGAAATCGAGCAATGAACAAAACAACTAAGTTGAATAATTTCTAAGAACTTCAAAACATCTTGATTTCTCCATTAGCTCACCTGGTTAGAGGAGCGATAGCAGCCTAGCGGGCCAGGCTCTCTTTTCATTTTTAAGAGCTTTGGATAGTGGGGCTATGTGCTTAGCAGTAATAAGATCCATGGATCTAATTGTGCTACCACAAACATCTCTTGTCCATAAAGTGGAATATTTTTAAGCAAAAACTTTGTCCATAACCCTAAAGCTAATGCTTCATATAGGTTTTTTCTTCTTCTTTTTTTCTCTTTTTAATTATAGAGTTTAGATTACCTCTTATTTTTAATCTTAATTCTTACTCGTAAAATTTAATGAAATATAATAATAATGAGCTATAATTGATTTGGGTTTTTTTTTGGCTTTTTTAACTTTATCTTTTAATGTTGAATTTTTATTTAGTTTATCCTTTAATATTTTATTGATTGTAAATCGATTTTCACATGTTTTATCATATAATAAAATAAAAAGATAATTCAATCCGAAAACTTCATAGGATTTTGTTTTCTAAAGTTTCTAAAAAAACTATTATTGGAAAAAAAATATTATTCACTTTTAATATAAGAATAAGAAACCTAAAAATGAATTAATATCTAAAATATTATTAGAGATAATAAATATTATTCACTTGAATATAAGGATACAAAATCTAAAAACTACAAGAGATTTATCTGAAATATTATTTGGAATGATGTGTTAGCAAAAAATCCAATTTTACCCTAGAAGAATCATCAACAATAATTACTGAAAATATTTCACCTTTTCAAACCAAGTTTTTGACTTACAAAACCAAGTTTTGTGCTAATAAAAAAAAACAAACAAAAAAAAACAATGTAAATTATCTGAGGTATGATGTTTTAGGGATTTCAATTTCTTTCTTTTATACAATGATCAGTTCTATGTCTAAAATCTCTAAGAAATTAGTTAGTACTACATGGTTACTCTAATTCCTTTGCTTGGTGATAAAACAGCACAAGAATTTCATGTTCTCTTACAACATTCTGGACCTCGTGATCTAGGAGAATTATTGTCATGATAATGCACATGTGCAACACGTTTTTTTTTCTCTTGAGCACGTTTCTTTTTTTCTTTATTCTCTTGTAATAACGGTAACATGGATATCAGTCGATTACCGTCGACTTTGTAATCAAAATGGATGAATGAACTTCTTTCCAGCTACTAAAATGGGATCAACCACTGCTCCCTTCGTTGCTTTCCTTAGTCTTGCTTCTTTTCTTTTAGAAGTAACGAGCTGATTTGCCCTGTTTCGCTAGGCTTTTTTATCTATATAGAAAATTAATTAATTTTATAAATGTTATATTTTTTTATTTTAATATTTAATTAGTATAATTGTAATTGATAAAATCTGTTAAAAATAGTTTTTTTCAACCAAAATGTGATTGAATATTGCTATTGCTAAAAAACTTTTGATAAAATTTGTTAGAAAATTTGCTAAGAAGGTTAAATGATTTATTAGAAATTTGTTATCACGGATACTCTGGTAAAAAAAAACAAAAAAAGAAACCCGGTAAAAAAAGAACAACTGACTTTGACACTAAAAAATAAAAAATACATGTGGAAAAAAGGTCACAGTTTCTGAAAAGGAAAAAAAAAGAGTCTAAAATATAAATTTAACTTCAAAGACAGTTTTTTTTTATAAGATTTATTCATCATATTATTATATTAAATATATTTAAGAATACCGATATTAATTTTTTTTTCAAGAAATTGTAGGTCATTTATTTTCTCTCTATATATATTTTTAGGCGAGACTATTAAATAAATATTAAACACATATACTTAGCCTCACATACTATATAGTGTGATCAAAATGGGAAGTGATTTTTATATTTTTTTAATTGTAGAAAAACCTAAGTAAATTTGTAAAAAAAAAATATTAGTTGCCTTTTTTCCCCCAATAATATTAGATCTTACACATTATAAATAAAAATGTTGAAATTTTTTTCAAAAAATAAATATAATTTTTTTGCGTGCTATAATTACTTATTTGCCATAAAAAAAGAACAGTGTAGTTGAAACGGAAAGTACCTCATATATTTTTTAATTGTAGATAATCTAGGCAAATTTGTATACCTTTTGTTTTTTCGAGCTGTATTTTTTCCCGGGTAATATAAAATCTAATTTTTTGTTTTTTTTAAGAAATAAACTTGAACAAAAGAGCACAAAATTAAAATTCAAAGCCAATTTTTTTTTATTTTATAAGATTTATTCATCATATTATTATATTAAATTTATTTAAGAATGCTGATATTAAATTTTTTAATGCAAAAAATCCGAGGTCATTTTTTTTATCTCTTTATATACTTTTAGGCTATAATATGCAATAAATATTAAAACATATAATAATGACTTGTTTGCCGTTTAAAAGGAACAGTGTAATCGAGACAAAAGTGACTTGTATCGTTTTTTAATTGTAGATAACCTAGGTAAATTTGTTTATTTTTTGTTTTTGAGTTATCTTTTATCCCCAGTAATATTATATATAAAATGATTATTGCTATTATTGCAAAAACAATTAAAATTATCAAATTATCTTGAAAGAAAAAAAACTCATAAACATTAACAAAAGAGTAAGCAAGAAAAAGAATATTATTATTATTATTATTATTATTATTATTATTATGTTAATTTTCAAAAAATAAATATAATTTTTTTGCGTTCCTTAATTACTTATTTGCCGTAAAAAAAGAACAATTTAGTTGAAACGGAAAGTGCCTCATATATTTTTTAATTGTAGATAATCTAGGCAAATTTGTTTACCTTTTGTTTTATTGAGTTGTATTTTTTCCCGGGTAATATTAGATCTTAAATATTAAAAATCCAATTTTTTGATTTTTTTAAGAAATAAACTTTAACAAAAGAGCACAAAATTAAAATTCAAAGCCATTTTTTTTTATTTTATAAGATTTATTCATCATATTATTATATTAAATTTATTTAAGAATGCTGATATTAATTTTGTTAATGCAAAAAATCCGAGGTCATTTTTTTTATCTCTTTATATACTTTTGGGCGATAATATGCAATAAATATTAAAACATATAATAATGACTTGTTTGCCATTTAAAAGGAACAGTGTAATCGAGACAAAAGTGACCTGTATCGTTTTTTAATTGTAGATAACCTAGGTAAATTTGTTTATTTTTTGTTCTTGAGTTGTCTTTTATCCCCAGTAATATTAGATATAAAATGACTATTGCTATTATTGCAAAAACAATTAAAATTATCAAATTATCCCCAAAGAAAAAACACTCATAAACATTAACAAAAGAGTAAGCAAGAAAAAGAATATATTATTATTATTATTATTATTATTATTATTATTATTATTATTATTATTATTATTATTATTATTATTATTATTATTATTATGTTAATTTTCAAAAAATAAATATATTTTTTTTGCGTTCCTTAATTACTTATTTGCCGTAAAAAAAGAACAGTTTAGTTGAAACGGAAAGTGTCTCATATATTTTTTAATTGTAGATAATCTAGGCAAATTTGTTTACCTTTTGTTTTATTGAGTTGTATTTTTTCCCGGGTAATATTAGATCTTAAATATTAAAAATCCAATTTTTTGATTTTTTTAAGAAATAAACTTTAACAAAAGAGCACAAAATTAAAATTCAAAGCCATTTTTTTTATTTTATAAGATTTATTCATCATATTATTATATTAAATTTATTTAAGAATGCTGGTATTAATTTTGTTAATGCAAAAAATCCGAGGTCATTTTTTTTATCTCTTTATATACTTTTGGGCGATAATATGCAATAAATATTAAAATATATAATAATGACTTGTTTGCCATTTAAAAGGAACAGTGTAATCGAGATAAAAGTGACCTGTATCATTTTTTAATTGTAGATAACCTAGGTAAATTTGTTTATTTTTTTGTTCTTGAGTTGTCTTTTATCCCCAGTAATATTAGATATAAAATGACTATTGCTATTATTGCAAAAACAATTAAAATTATCAAATTATCCCGAAAGAAAAAACACTCATAAACATTAACAAAAGAGTAAGCAAGAAAAAGAATATATTATTATTATTATTATTATTATTATTATTATTATTATTATTATTATTATTATTATTATTATTATTATTATTATTGTTATTATTATTATGTTAATAATGGAAAATAAAACAAAAATATCAATTTATCAAGGGATTAAAATGAAAAATTAAAACTATAAGGGCCAAAATAAAAATTCAATATATTATCAATTTCAATATAAGGATCCAATTGAAGAAATCAAAACTTATGTACTGTATTTATTGAATAATTTAAACCGAATCCGAAAATTAAAAACAGGAGGACTGAACTGAAACATTGACATCCATTCAATTCCAATCGGAGGACCCAATCGAACTAAATCAAAACTTATTCAACCAAAATCAGGGCAAAAAACAAAATCAAAAGTCCAGGGACTGAAATAAAAAGTATCACAAAATGGGGGACTCTCCTGCACTTTTACGTGCAGGAGAGAGAGAGAAACGTGGCCGGCGGCTTTAACCGGTCCCTCGGCGCGTCCACGGGCATTTTTATGGTAAACGCGCCACCGCGGGAGGAAGACGACGCCCTAGAAGAACCGCTATGTACGTCGGAAGCTCGTCTCCGTCCACCGTATGACGCCGCACGCGCCACCTAAACAGGGTGTGGGGCGTGAAACAGGTAAGCGTGTGGGCCACATGCACTGACAATAATCCGGAAAAAAAATTAAAAAAATATGGTCAATTACCGGACAGCCCCTGGACCGAAATCAATGTTTTTGTCTTATGCGGGGCTAGAACCGTAATTAGCCATTTTAAATAAATTAAAAAAAAAAACATGCGGCGGACCGGACCCTCAACTCTTTTTACCCTCAGCCCGAGCTCTATTTTGTCTTATTACCGGGGCTAAAATCATCAAAACACTGTTCATTGAAGAAGAAAAAAAAGGGCGGACGAACTCGCGCGACGCACGGCCGAAAAATGGCCAGTCCACAGTGAATTGTCTCTATGCCTACAGTACCAACCCGAGCTCTTTTAGCTATTGTGTAATGAGCAATAAACTCGCGCACTAACACTGGAGTTAAAATTATTTTTATCTAGTTTTAATATATATAATTTTTTTTATTTTATTTTTATTTTTTATTCTTTTATTTTTAGTTTAGCTTTGATTTTTTTATTTTATCAGTCCTTCCGAGATAATTTTTTTATTTGTATTTATACACCTCTACTCTTAGTTTAGATTTTTAATTTTTAATTTTAATTTTAATTTTATTTGTATTAAATACAACTTGAGTTAAAAATATTGTAAGTTTAGCTTTGGTGGTGTAAAATGAGAGTAAAACTCCCTCTTATACATGTATACAAAAATTATTTTATATTTGTATATTATTAAAAACAAGTACAATATCCTTAATAGTCATGGATTTAACTGTTGATTTTTGTCTTGTTAGAGAGTAAGCTGACCCTAGACACCCCGATTATTAAAAAAAAAGATAGCATGGTTATAAAAAAAAAGTGCAAGGGAAAAAAGCCAAAAAAACATGTAAAATTGAGGGTGAAATGTAAGAAAAAAGTGAGTCCGGGGATTAGTCGTGATGCGCATAAGCTGGCCCAAACAACCCGGTTATAAGAAAACAAAAAACAATAAAGCATAAGCGGGAAAGCACTATACCAATTAAAAAAAAGTGGGTCCGGTGATTAGTCGTGGTGTGTGTAAGCTGGCCCGGACACCCCGATTATCAAAAACAAAATGTATAAGTGGGAAAAAAATGTAAAAAAAAAGTGGGCCTGAGGATTAATTGTGGTGCGTGTAAGCTGGCCCGGACACCCCGGTTATCAAAAACAAAACAAAAAAAGAATGTATACGTGGGGAAAAAAAATTACGGTGCACGTAGGCTGACCTGAACACCCCGGTTATAAGAAAACAAAAAAAAATGTATAACATGAAAAGAAATGTAAAAAACAAGTAGGTCCAAAGATTGGTCATGGTGCGCGTAAGCTAGGCCGGACACCCCGGTTATCAAAAAAATAAAAATAGGACAACCCTAGTTATAAGAAAAAAAGTGCAAGGGAAAACATTGTAACAATCCACAGTATTCTGTGAGGAAAGCTACAGTGCTTTCCCCCACACCATTTAATGGATAATATTGTCTTAAACGGTAAACTCTTTTATTATTATTATTATTATTATCGTGGGTGTCTAGGTCAACTTACGCGCACCTCGACTAATCCGATATGTCTAAAAATTAACGATCATATAATCTTTCAGTGGCTATTATATTAAAAACCATATGATTCAAACCTGAGAGCAACACTTTAGTTCCAAGCTAAAAGTTAATAAAATGACTATATTAACAACCATATAACCTTTTCTATATTTGATGTGAGAATGGAATGGTAGGAGCTGCCCCAAAATGATCTCATTTTATTGCCTCTAGCAGGGAAATTGCCATAACAAGGAGATCTTTGTATTTCAGGGGAAAAAAAGGAATCCACTTCTAATGTCAGTTTATATTTATCATTGAGTGCCTGTTTGAAAGTGTGGTTGCGGTTGCTTTTGAAAGTGTTTTCTCGTTTAGAAATACATTAAAAATAATATTTTTTATTTTTTAAAAATTATTTTTGACATCAGCACATCAAAATTATTTGAAAACACCAAAAAAATTAATTTAAAATAAAAAAAATTATTTTTTTTTAAAATCACTTATGAATTAGCTTATAGCTTTTTTACAATGTAGGAGTCTAGGCAGTAACACTAACTAGCTAGCTTTTGAATGGTCAATTAATTTATTTACATTTATTGAAAGAATAACTTTGTCTGGAAAATAATGACGTGTTAACTTTTTGATAGAATTTTTTTATTTGTCATCTATTTCATCATAAAATAGCATTAAATATTATCCTATGTTTGTTCTCCCTAAAATGTTTTATTTGAAAACATGTCAAAGTAAAATATTATGATCAATCTTGTAACTATAGTTCATTTATTGAAAATATTTTCAACTTGCATTATATAAAACATCTTACAAACTATTGATTTACAATATTATCTAACAACTTCAATCATCATCGATATCGTCATCATTATTATCATCTCCTCATTCCTTCGTCATCACCTCCTTTACTACTATAGCTAAACCTCCATGACCATTACCTTTACCTCCTCACCTCTATAACATCTGTCATAAACTAATTTTGGGTTATTTTCCTAAATCTACCCAGGATAAAACAAAAATAAAAAAATAAAACAAAAGGGGTTGGTGTCGATAAAAAAATCAAGGTGGAAATTTTGGAAAGGCATAATTATATTTTTATGGGTCAGTTTAATTTAATCGCTGACTAATTTAAACTGTAATTATGTTTAGGAAATAATTTAGGGCCCAGTTGAAGGATTCCATTAAGTGTAAGGACTAAATTATACTTTAAATGGGTCAAATTCATTTTATTAAGGGATTAATTGGTGAAAATTAAGTTTAAAAACCTAATTTAGGTTAAATTGAGAAAATTGAAATTTTCGGACAAAAAACTTTTTCGGGTGAAATCAGAAGTCAAAATTGAGGAAAAAAACATCGTTCTTCCTAGTTTTCCCGTCGAAAAACTCCTTTTTGTTTCAATATTTTTTAATTTTTAATGATAAATAAAATTCCCGAGGCATTACCGCAAGGATGCTTGTGCCATGCTAGCAGCCATGTCATGCAACTCACTCCCCACACATGTACTGCAACACACAACACACCATTCTTGGAAATCACTCTCTTGCTTGCAACATGGACATTTAGTCTATAAAAAGGGGATAATTTTTTATAGAAAAGAGGGGAGGACCAAGAAATAATATTGAAAAACTACGAGAGAAAACACGAATGAAAAAACACAATGAACACAATGTGGAAGACAATATCACAGCTGTAAAACAAATTGCACTAGTCACCACTTTTTCTCTTCCTCTTGCTGGCAGGACCACCCATCATCATCTCTCTCTCTTTCTCTCTCCGCTATAGTACCAACACCGACATCTCTCTCCATCTTCTCCAGCAGCCTCTCCCCATGTTGCATCGACCTAGTTCAGTTTCACCTTTGATGACGCAACAACAAACCTTTAGCATAAGCCAACCCCCTCGACATTGGGTGAGTTTTTTTTGTCGCCGACCACCACCTGGTCTCCACCCTCAACGTCGGTGAGGCAATGATAATTTGTTCCAGCATAGGCCAGAAAACTTTTGACGCTCTTCCCGACCACCACATGCCATCATTTACGACGTCACCACCACAGGAAGAACTATCTCGACCTCCTCTACCCGACAGCACTAGCAGGTGAGCCTCTCATCACCGTCGATCGACCCTCTTCTATTGTTCACATAATACATGAACAATGCAAGAGTTAATTTATTCACTCTACACTGATCATGCAATACGTGAACAGTGTAGTGAATTAATTCACTTTGCACACACATTTTTTCATTGGTCTTGGGTCAGACTGTTCTTAGTCCAGCCTTGCTGGTTGGGCCATGTCTAGCCCAAGCCCAACAGAGTTGGGGCCTTCTGGCCCAACTTGGATGGCTGACTCATTTAATTGTCTAGGCCCAGCCTGAATTATTATTATTTTTCTTAAGAAAATAAAAAATTGCATTTAAAAAAAACAAACAAAAAAATGTGTTATTTTTCACGCGTACGGCTAAATTCCAAGGTTTTTCCAAGCATAATTTTTGTAAAAACAAATATAGCATTTTTCACATGTTTTGAACGAAAATTGGATATCGTAACCAGTTTATGATTATCCATTAGAATTTGGCTAAAATATAAAAAAATATTATTTTGTTTTAGCTATCAAGGTGTAAAATTACATTATAATATACACTTACGGATAGTTAAAAAAGAAGAATTTTTTTTTATGCAGTGTGAAAATTTCCTAACTTTAGAATGATTAGGTTTTCGACTCCCAGTGAAGTAGAGACTCTCACAGAGGGAGATCTACTTCGAGCCTTAGAAAAAGATTAACAAATAAAAAAACTGACTTAGAAAAAACAATCAAACAACAATATAGTTTGCCTTAAGCATAGTGCACAGGGTTTTTCTTCCTTCTCCTTACACAACAAGTCCCCTTACCCAGATTCTCGCAGACCATTAGGTTTTCTAGGTGACGACTCCTGAGAATTATAATCTTAATTTTACGACTATAAAATACCTCCTTTTTATCACATGCCATCTCCCCTCCTGAGTCTATCGCGGGGCGTGAAATGCGAAAAAAGATCACAACATTCACAATCACTATTGAAACTAGAGTCATCCTCCGGAGAAAATAAAGTGACTAACTTAAAATAAAACTGAATCTTGTTTACAAAAAGAACATGGTTTAAAAAAGAAATTCATGATTGGGTTCATTATGTATTCCAAACCATGTATCAACTACTGATATTCTTTTACCATCAGTGATGCAAGCAGAAGGCCAAGTGATTGTTCTTTCTGGAACCTTGCAATATTTCTAATTTTAGGATGTTTGCTAATAGAAGGTCAACAACTTCAAAGAAAAAATATTGGTTAACAAAGCCTTGACCAAAATTACAAAGGTTAGGCACCTGAGACTAGCACTAGAAGATTTTCTGTCGTATGATCTGCGTGATTTTTTTATTTCTGAATGGCATCCAAACAAACCCTAGCTTGAAGTTTCAGTTCAAGAGTGCTGTCATCCCTACAAAAACTATTTTTTGCTAGATTATGACAGATATAGGGGGGGGAGAAGTCATAGATAGATATAGTTTTAGAAGTAGCCCTAACGTCACGGCTTATTTGTCTCCAAATAAAGGGCTGCGAGGTGAAAGACCAAAAAAACTTTCTCCAAATTTAGAAGCTCAATATCCAAGTTCAACAGGATTTCTCATTTCACTTTAATAGCAACAAAGGAAAAATAACATGGACATTATCATCATCATCCTCTGCTGGCCTCCCTGAACACCTTTCCTACGTGCCCGTCGCAAGCTTTTTCTAGGGTTTCTACACCTTCCCTAGAGAATAGCATTTGATATAGAATCAGTAGCTCCATGTTCAACTCAGGTAAGCATGCTATACATGCAATGTTTATGTCTGATATATTAAATTAAACTACAGATTTAATTAAGTATCTGTGGTTTTTTTCATAAACTGTGACATGCATTAATTAAGATTATACATATATACCATCTAATGTCTCATAAGGATTCCATTTTCTGTCATTTGAAGCAGCTTCTTTGGCATCTCAAAGGAGCCCGTTGTATGATCAGCTAAATGGGGTTGAAGTTTGCGAAGCAGGGCCCAGGAAAGGCTTCGACCACGGATTTGTCTCGTGCTCAACTTTCATTGATTAATTGTATCACCAAGAGTATTTATATTCGTAACTGGGTGTCCAGGCATCGAAGGCGAATGCTAGTTGCTGGTTATGATCTCGACATGTCGTACATCACAGGTCGCATATTGGCAATGTCGTTCCCTGCAGAACGTGTGCGAGCAATGTATCGAAATCCTCTCTGGCAGGTGAAATCTGTACTGGACATGCGACATGGGGAGCATTACAAGGTTCTTATTAATTTCATTTTCGTTATTTGAATGGAAAGCAAAAGAAAATGACTTAATTTGACCGAACTCTCCTACTTATTAATTTCTCAAGATTCCTATTAAGGAACCATCTCACTTAAAAGTTTAAGCTGTTAGGTAAGGTCCTAGAATATGGTTTTTAGGTGAGATGGTTCCTTAACATGATATCAGAGTCTTGTTGACCCAGCGGTCACGAGTTCGAATCTCACTATCCCTATTTTATTTGATAAAAATTAAGCACATGGTGATATGAGTCTATGCAGGTTTTATAGCCAAAGAGCTTTTACTTGAAGGGATGTGTTAGAGAATAATATAAATCATATTCTAGGACTTCATCACCTAACAACTTAAACTTTTAAATGAGATGGTTCATTAAGAATTCTCTCATAGGGTGGCCACACATTGTGTTGTTTTGGTGAAATCAATACGTAATCTTCTTCTTCTTCTTTAGGATTGAAAGAGTTTCCACGAATGGAATGTGCAGAACTCTTTCTTGGGAATCCATTAGATGCGTAGTAGTGTTAAGCTTCTGATTTTGTCCCACATTGATTAATATTTTATCAACCAGTTATCTCTTACTTTTTGCTGTTTTTTCGCAGATTTATAATTTGTGTATTGAGGAAGCTTATAATCCATCACATTTTCATGGACGTGTTGAGACATATCCTTTCGACGACAACCATGTCCCACCTCTTGAAATGGTGAAGCTCTTTTGTGAGAGTGTGGATTCATGGCTATCATCTGATCCAAGAAATATCGTAGTCATTCACTGCATGGTATAATTTTGAAATTATGAAGATGTGTTTAGCCAAAAGCTGAAAGAGAAGCTTAGTAGTGGAGTATTTTTATCCTGTTCTTTTCTAATTAGTTTCAGTGTTTTTCCTTTGAACTTTGCAGGCAGGCAAAGGACGAACAGGCTTAATGGTATGTGCCTACCTTGTTTACAGTGGCATGACACCTGAGGATGCTCTTCAGCTATATGCAAATAAACGCACCACCAATAATCAAGGAGTAAGTCACTAAGAAAATGTTGTGATGTAATTGACAGCGGATTCAACAATTTGCTGAAACTCGTTTACCCCAAAAAATGCATATGAGCTTCTACGAAAATATAGGAGAGTCTGAGCACCTTGAACATGTATTGATTTCTGAAAATCCTTGGAAATGCAATTAGACTGACTCTGATGCTCGTAGTTGTGAACGACTATCTGTTTAATCTTTCTGATTAGATTCTTCAAGAAGAATGAAAAGTCCCCTTGAATGTCTGTTTATCTGCTCTCCTAGGGAGTTTGATAGAGAATTGCAGAAGATGAAAATAGATTACCATGCAGCTAAACACATTATCATGCATGTGCTGCAGGTCTCGATACCAAGCCAACGTCGTTATGTGGGATACTGGGCAGAGACACTTTCTTTTCCCAGGAGAATTGATGGCAGTCATAGAGGTGATTTTCACACGCCTCCTGAAGTGATCTTGCCTAAACCTCGCGTCAGAGAATTGCGAAGAATTCGACTTTATGACATGGTTAACACTGAATCCATTTTCTTTGTGGTCTCAGAGTTACAGGAGGTAAGCACTACGAACTCCCAATCGGATTTCCAGGCACATCAGATTCTTACTTGCTAGCTTATGTTTTTTTCCCTTATGAAGAGTTAAGTTTGTAGTGCTAACTAAATGATCTCCCGAAATTCTTAAGATTTAAGTAGCAGTGTTTGAAATTACCATTATGCCCCTCATGACACAATCATGTTCTTGTTTATTCAAACCCATGATCATGGATATAGATCATGGGGATCGATCATGAGAATCAATTGGGATCAACTGTCTAATTTTATCTTTGATAGGAGGAGAAAATTTAATCAATAAATTAATAAGATAAACCTTTTGATTTATGTCTACTAGTAGTTGCCGTAGATGGAATACACACGCTATTATTTATATGTAAATTAGGTATCTCTCTCATTAATTTATTAGCTAATTTTCTTCTCTCATCATGGAGAAAATTAGGCAACTAATCCCATGAGCAATCCTCGTGATCTATCTCCATGATCATAAGTTTGAATAAACAAAAACATGGATGTATCATAAAGGACATAATGATAATTTCCCAACATGTAGTGCTATATATATGATCTCCCGAAATTCTTAAGATTTAAGGAACAAGTGTGAGATACTAGAGATTAATGTCAGGCACGTGCATGCATTTGCTTCAGGTCCTCATCTGTGGTCATATCTAATATTACCAGGAAATTAATAGCTTGTCAATCTGAAAATTAAATGGAAATAAATTGCTTGAAACTGTGCTATGACGCCATTGTTTGTTCGATTTCCTAGCAAGACACATTCAGTGATTCTGTGAGTTCATATCAGAACCTGTATCTTCTCAGCCTCATGAAATTATTTGAAACATTGATTCTTTTTATTTTTTTTTCAGATTCCTGGTCAGCTGTACCGTCCACCAGTGGAGGTTGCCAAGAGTTGCCTGCGACCACTTAAGAAAGGATACCAGAGAAATATTAGTCCTCAATATTACATCTCCTTCACGGAAGGCAATGAAGAAGAGGAGGAGGAGGATTTAAAACCCGCAGAGTCGCGCCTCATTGTTCAAATGGACACAGAGAGTCCTATAATCTACCAGAAGACCACTCTTGATTATTATTTTGATAAACCTATACGAGTAAGTTGCGAAGACCAAATCTTTAACATTTAGGAGTACGTCGATGAAACTATTTAACATGCTATGCGTATGATTTTCTGTGACACATTCAGATTTCAAAGTCTTGTGCAGCCTGCAATACACCAGAGAAATAGTCTGGAGATAATTATAGGAGTAATTTAAATTGAAAATTATAGGAGTAATTTAGTAGCATTTAAGCAGTCATGGCTGAGAGTTATGGACTTCAAGCGTAGAACATGGTTGATGCATGTGACTCCTGTTACAGAATAATCTAAATCGTATCTTAGAACCTCACCTAACAGTTTAATTAAGCTTTAAGGCGACATGGTTCCGTGACATGGTATCAGAGTTTTATTGACCTTGCGGTCACGAGTTCGAATCTCACCACCCTCATTCTACTTGATAAAAATTAAGCACAAGGTATTGTGGACTTGCATGCAAGTTTTAAGCCCAAAAAAGCTTTCACTTGAGGAGTGTGTTAGAAAATTATATAAATCATATTCTGGAGCGCTCAACTAACCGCTTAAGTTTTTAGACGACATAGTTCTTTGACAACTCCTTGAGTTAATTTACTATGGAGATTATTTCAAAATGACCATAGCATATGCTCAAGCCTATTTTTCAGAACATTTTTCATTCTTATAAGGTTGTGTACTTGTTGCTCTTAATCAAAACCAGTAACTTGAAATCAATGATAAATGATTGGCAGGTGAAGGGAGATGTGCGTGTCATATTCTACCAGAAAATGATAGGAGGGCGTCTCTTCTATGTCTGCTTCAACACAGCTTTCATTAGGAATGGCTTGTTGCAGGTAAATTCTATCAGTTATAATTTTGCAGCGTTCCAGAGTAGGAAAAAAGATGACAAACCTGTGCTTTTAAAGGGAATAAGAATCAGGTTCAGGATTGAAGGTAGATCAGAGATTTCTCAGAGTTTTCTTCTCTAACCTGCAGTTCTCAACAAAAGATTTGGATAAAGTGGGGACCAAAGGTAGATCAATCTGTGGCCCTGCCTTCTGCCTGGAGCTGCTCTTTGCTCCGGCTAATTCAAACCATTCAGGCACGCTTACTGGGGACGTTAATGGTGGTGGTGATGGTGATGGTGATGATGAAATTAGTAATGAATCTTAACTCTGATATCTTATATATCTATTTGTCTTGCTGTCTACTTTTTCATGGACAGTAGGTATTAGGGATAAGATAGAGTTAAGAATCCAGAGTTTGAGGGCGTTTAGCAGAAGATCAGATATGTAAGTAACTTTTTGCTTCTTCTTTTTTGTGAAAATAGAGAGATCTCTATCGGTAATAAAATTCTAACTTTGCTCACTGTTCTTGCTGGTATAGTGAAAAACATGGCCCATTGTAACTCATATTGCTATGAAAATATAGGTTTACTCTAAGAATGATTGATCTGAAAAAGCTTGTTTAGATCATTCCTCTTGGTTATAAAGAGGTGATCAGATTTACATTCTTTATTTTTTATTAAGCTAGAAGATGATTTAGGATTTGAATGAATGAGGCTTGATTGGTCATTTAAGGTGAAAAAAAAACAATTGATGTTGTTATTGAAAGGTATTGTTGGCCTCACTTGAAATAAAATATTGATAAATTTATGAAAAAAAATATTATATTTATCAAATTTCCAAAAGAGAAAACACAAAAGACAAGTTCTTATATATCTGTGCTTATTCGTGAAAATAAATAGGAGGTATTGTCCTACACAATGTCAAGTGGATTTTATATTTATTATAGTTGTCAAGTTCCAAAAAATGATGGTATATTTTATCTCTTATAAGAAGATGAATAGTGTTTTTGTAATTACCTGACTTTTCTTTCGAGAAGTGGTTTGTGTTGTATAAGGTGCCAAACATTATTATTTTTTTTATCAAGACAATAAGTTTTTTAGTTATTTTTAGCAAATATTATGAAGGAAATATAATTCATCATTACAATTTAAAATTATAAAACATTCATAAATCAATAGATAAACATGGTTGCTAAATTGAATACTTGAAAACTTGATTTGAAGCATTTGTCAAATATGCAACCTAACAAAAATAATGTTAACTTTATATCGGGTTAAAATTTTGAAAGAAGCTTTAAAGTCTTTGTTGATGTAGTGTTAGACTATTATTATCATCATACAATAATAATAAAATAAAAAACCTTTAATAAAGCATATATATTACTTATAGGGATTTGTAAAATTTTATTAGTCGATTTAGAATTATTTTTTTCTAGTTTGATTAAAGCTTTTAAATTAGTTTTTATAGCTTTTTTAATATTTTTTTACTATTATATAAGTATCTTGAAAGATATGTAATTAACAAAGCTTTTAGAAAACATTAGTTTTTTTTTTTCTCTCTATTGCTTTATAGTTTTGATTTGTAACCTTAGAGCTAAAAAAAATATATTTTTTATTCACGTTATATGTTGTGTCAGAACATAATAAATTCTTTATCTCTATCATAGCTCTACTCAAACAAACTAATAAAACATGATTTGGATATTAACAAAAATGATAGTTTTATCTTCTTTTTTTTATGTTATGCATTACATTTTGTTTGTTAATTTTTTCATGTTTGAAATTTCTTCCCTTTACCTATTAACCTATTCTTTTTTATTTTATTTTCCTGTTTTTATTATTTGTCTTGCATTTTCATTTTTGTCTTGCATTGGTTTATCTTATTCTAATTGTCCATTCCTTCTATTCTATTCATTTTGTTCTTTTATTATTCTTCTTATGCTTTGATTTTTTACATAGTTTGTGCAGGGTCTTCTTTAACCTCGCTACATTTCCTGCAATTTTTTTGATAGCTTTTCTAGGCTTTATTCTATTTTTTTTCCTATTAATTAGCCCCCCCCTTTTTTTCCCCCCTGAAAGAATCAAAAAAATGATTTAAGAGATACAAATAAAGGTTGAGCAAGATGTAAGAAAAAAGACCACAAAAATAAATAGCAAAATGAAAAATAAAAAGAAGGAGAAATAAACATAAGAAAAGAAATAAAGAAAAAACAAACCAATATCCATTTCTTATAAAATTATCAAACAACATTTAAAAAAATCACAAGCAAACACACATATAAAGAAAAATAAAGAATGGATAATGAGTAGAGCATGCAAAAAAAAAAGTAACAAAGTAATCCAATAATAAGATGCACATATGAATAGACCCAAAACAATAGATATAGAGTGAGGCTTGCATGAAAAAGAAGCAATAAAGCAAGTCAATAATATCTAATTCTTGTGAAAAGCAGTACACAACATTAAAAAAACCAAAACAAAAAATTCTTTAAACATATGAAAAAAAAATGAAAACGAGAAAATAAATATGAAAAAAATCATAAAATAAAATATAAGCGAAGAAATGAAAGATTCATAATGCTTGAATAATTATTTTATGTTAAACAAATTGAATTAAATAATAGCACAATACAAGTCAATGATCTAGTTTATTATAAAAATAAGATTAAATATCAATATTTCTCATATCATTTTTAAAAAAAACCCAAAATAAGTTTTATCTTGTTCTAAATCTTGGTCCATTTTGAATTTATCGGCTAAATTCTAGACCAGATGTTTCAATTTCATTTTGTTTGTTTTATTTTATGAATGGTGTATTTTTGGCCTTTTTTTTTTTTGCTAATTTCATTATTAAACACTTGGTTTATTAGTTATTGGACTTCAAAATTTATTTTGGTTTGTTTTTTCTATAATTTTCTCAATCTTATAACCCATGTCACGAGTTTGGCAGGTTAGTCTAACTAACTTAATTTTTTTTTTGTGTATTTCTTAATTGATATTTTTTTATTTCATCATTCAACATTTTCTTGATTATAAATTAAGTTTTGTCATTTATTTTTGTTTATTTTCCATGAAATTATCATAGTCTTATGACTTAGAGTCATGGAATTTGTGAGCTAACATAGGTAGACAACTTAAATTGTTTTATTATGTCTTTTTTAAATTGAATTTGTTCTAATTTAATCATTCAACAATTAATTTATTAATAATTGAGTTTCATAATTCTTATTTTGAGTTATTAAGGTCTCATGACCAAATTCTTAATTTGAAAGATTGACTTGAGTTGACTTGGAGTCGATCTAATATATTGTTATCTTAATAGTTTTTCTTAAATAAAAAGATATTATCTTAAATTCATTATATTAGAAATAAAGTTTTTCTAGTAAAATTATATTCTTACTAGTCATACAAATTATCTTTAGACTTACCGAGTTGCTTCATTTCAACTCTCATTCAATTATTTTTTTTAAACTAGAAAATGTTAATAATGCATCTATGCTAAGATATTTTGTCTTTACAGTAAGAAAATAACTTGATATGCAGCATACACTACTCAATGATCTAGTAGTTAATAAGTAGGAATATATATATATATATATATATATATATATATATATATATATATATATATATATATTAAAAAAATTAAAATGTACCATTTCTGAAAATTATTAAAATATTATTAATTTAATAATATTATTTTTTTATGCCAAACACACTTTTAAAACTTTTTTTTTTTTTTGGTAATGATCGGGGCAAAATGTCCTTCTAAATTAAACGAGGAATAGTAGACCCAATCAAGTCATAGTACAGCAAAGTATAAACTCCTGCTGGGGGGTCAGTTATATTATCCGACCCCCTATCTAGCAAATCTCTAGTTAACCCAAAATTTGCCAACCAATCTGCCACACAATTGGCCTCTCTGTAAACATGAATTAATCTCACATCCCAATCCCTACCCAACATAGCTTTAATTTGCATAACAAGGTTATAATTTCTATCTACCCTTACAATATCCCTATTAATAATTCCAACTACAACTTTGGAATCTGTCTCTAAAATAACTTTCCTTAACCCTTTTTTCCATGCAAGATGTAGCCCAACATATATAGCCCATAACTCTACAGTCATTGACAAACAATAACCAATATTTCTCGCGAACCCCCCTAACCAAGTCCCCATATGGTCTCGTAACACTCCTCTAGCACCTACCTTCCAAGGGTTACCCTTACTGCATCCATCCACGTTGAGTTTGACCAACCTATGTTGTCGATCTTTGCCTCGCCATTAGATCCATTGACACTTTGCAGCTGGTTCTTACTATCTCCAACCATTCTTCTTATAGCCAGGACAGTCCCAAACCAATTACCCTTGTCTCCTTCAAAGGTTCTGCTACATCTCTCTTTCCAAATATACCAAAGAGCTACACCAAAAACCAGATTCCAATCCCTATTTCTCATGCCTCCATTTCTGGTGGATAAATTAGATATCAACCATGTATACCAATTTTAACTGAAGAAAACATCCCTTTTCTCGACCCTAACAAAGACCTCCCAAATTCTCCGAGCTTTAGGGCAATCTCGCACTGCATGCATTAAAGTTTCCACCTCATTACCACAATGATAACAACATCTATTATTTGTTAATCTTCTTCTCCATCTCATGTCTTTAGTCATAATAGCATTATGTGCTACAGTCCATAGAAACACTCGGATACGCTCTATTCCTTTCCACTTCCAAATTATTCTCCAAGTAGGGTCTCGATCTACAACCCCGCCTTCCTCTCGAACCAAATAAGCTGACCGAACTGTGAATTTTCCATCTGAGAAGTGATTCCACACCATTTTATCATCTATCGCATCTTGCATGGAAGGAATATAACCTAACACTTTTAAAACTTGAAAACCCAAGATAAGCCAACACAAGCCTTTTTGTTCGTTGTGCTTAGTATAGACGAGTCAAGTCCAAAACTCTTGAAAAACATTTAACCAAACACATTCTTATCCAAGTCCAACCCAACCCAACCTAGAAAACGACACCGTTCTTGTAGAGGATAGAGTGTTTATACCATGTTAATTTTCTTATAAACTCGCAGAGACGCAAGTCGTTCAACTCTCTCTCTCTATCGCTCGGACTCTTTCAAGTCTCCTCCTTCCTGCTATCAACGATCCTCAGAATGCTTTCCCGTTAAAATTACAAGAAATAGTAATTTCTATTTTTGTTAACTATTGCCGTATAATCCATCAATCATGGCAACAACCTCAAACAAACCTCAAAGATCTCTCGAAGAAATCGAGGACATAATCCTCCGCAAAATCCTCTCAATCTCTCTCACCGATTCCTCTGATCCTCGAGTTATCTACTTAGAAATGACTGCTGCTGAGATTCTCAGTGAAGGCAAAGACTTGAAGCTCAACCGCGACTTGATCGAACGTGTCTTAATCGATAGGTTGTCTGTCCAAAACCCTAACGCGGAACCTCCTTTCAACTACCTCTTAGGCTGTTACCGCCGCGCGGTTGATGAGTTGAAGAAAATCGGGAATATGAAGGACAAAAAGTGTCAAATCAGAGCTGGAATTGTCGATCAGGCAACTTAAGAAGTTGTCGGTTTCTTATTGTAGGATTCATTTGGGAAATCCTGAGTTGTTTGGGGATGATTCGAATGTTGTTAAAAAGACTGGGAGCTCGAATGTGTCGCCGGTTCTGCCGTTGATTTTTGCAATGGTTGATGGGTTTAATAGTGCCGGAACTCAGCCTCCGCCGCCGGGGTTTTTGGAGGAGCTGTTTAAAGAAGGGGATTTTGATAGTTTGGATCCGATTTTCAAGGGTTTATTTGAGGATTTGAGAGGAAATGTTTTAAAGGTTTCTGTCTTAGGGAATTTTCAACAACCATTGAGGGCTTTATTGTTCTTGGTTAGTTTTAACGTTGGTGCTAAATCACTTGTTAGTCATAAGTGGTGGATTCCGACAGGGGCCTATGTAAATGGGAGAGTTATTGAAATGACAAGTATTTTGGGTCCTTTTTTTCATGTGAGTGCATTGCCAGATAATACCATTTTTAAGAGCGAGCCGGATGTTGGGTGAGTGGTCTCTGTGTATGAATTTGTTGGTTCTTTGTTTTCTTCTTGTGTTTGTGTTATTGATATGTTGTTGGTTTAAAATGGCAGGCAGCAATGTTTCTCTGATGCAACAAACCGTCGACAGGCTGATTTGTTATCTTCATTTACTACAATTAAGACTCTTATGAATAATCTATATGGTGGTTTAGCAGAATTGCTTCTTGCTCTACTTAAAAATAGTGATACTCGTGAGAGTGTTATTCAGTATCTTGCTGAGGTGATAAACAGAAATGCAACAAGAGCTCATATACAAGTAGGTATCTCCTTTACATGGAACTTTTTGAGCTGTAGCTATCGTGTATATGATATGTTAAACGCTTTATCTTGAGCAGTAACGTTGCTTATGAATCAACATGTGGGTATTTATTTTGTTCGATATATTCAGAAAAGGTAAAAGTTGACATCTTTTTTGCTCAACGGGAACTTGCACGATAGTTTTCTATGACAGAATGATTTTCAGGTTACATGAATTGTTTTTGTGCATTAACAGTGTCGTGTAACTGTGACAGGTTGATCCTTTATCTTGTGCAAGTTCTGGCATGTTTGTCAATCTAAGTGCTGTCATGCTTCGGCTCTCTGAACCATTCCTAGATGCAAATTTGTCAAAAAAAGACAAAATTGATCCAAATTATGTGTTTCACAATAACCGTTTGAATATGAGGTGATGAACTGCTTAATATATCATTTTTTATCACATTATTGATCGTCCTGGTGTTCCTAATTATTGGTTTTCTTCATGTGTTAGAGGGTTGACAGCTCTACATGCATCAGAAGAAGAAATTACTGAATGGCTTAATATTCCTGGGAAAACTGATGTCTCTGCAAAATCTAATGACGAAGAAAATCGCATGTTACTATCTCAAGAAGCCTCCAGTTCTGGTAACAGTGGTGAAAAGGTTAAATACTCATTTATTTGTGAGTGCTTCTTTATGACAGCAAGGGCACTCAACTTGGGTCTGTTGAAATCATTTTCGGACTTTAAGCATCTAGTTCAGGTAGTGCATACATGCTTTGTATCTGGACCTGGATTTATAAATCTATTACCACAGTTTGATTGATGAATGAAAATATTTGTCTGCCTTTTAAATTAATTTTGTTAATAAACATCATGTCAGGACATTTCTAGATATGAAGATATGCTCTCCAAGTTTAAAGCCTTGCAAAAGCAGACGCCATCTCCGCAGCTGCAGCTGGATATTGATCGTCTTGAGAAAGAAATAGAGTTGTATTCACAGGAAAAGCTTTGTTATGAAGCTCAGATATTAAGGGTACCTTACATCTTCTCTCTTGCACCCACCTGCTGTTGACATATTGGAAGCTAGTTCTGAACATTAGAAGTTTGTGTCTAGTATGGCTCTCTTGTGAGGTGATAGGGGTTTGAGAGCTCAAGTTTTATCCATGTCATGTTTGAAATATGATCCTGTTGGACTCATCAGCTGGGTGGCTCTCTTGTTTTATTTTCTTTGGCTGGGGGCAATCACTTTGCCCAAACTAGCACCTTTCCAATTCTCTCTTACCCTCCATCTGTCTCCCTGTTCTCTCTCATTTTCTGTTTGAATAGTATGTTCATTGTTGAAGATGTAGAACTTCATCAGCAGAACTTACCAATCTAAATAGCTTGCTACTATTTTTATTCTGCTGATCTTTACTTTTTATTCTTTTTGAAGGATGGAGCACTTATTCAGCAAGCACTTTCTTTCTACCGTTTGATGTTGGTTTGGTTGGTTAATCTAGTCGGTGGATTTAAAATGCCTCTTCCATCAACTTGCCCAAAGGAATTTGCCGTGATGCCAGAGCATTTTGTTGAAGATGCCATGGAATTACTTATCTTTGCTTCTCGGATTCCAAAAGCTTTGGATGGAGTCATACTAGTAGGCTTAATATTAAATGTTTTACCATGCAATTTTATCTTTTATATGATATGGGAAATATTGTTTTCTTTGCAAGGGCACAATCTATGAAATTATGAAATTCAATTACCTTGTTGATGTGTTCTGTTTTGCTATTTTTCTTGCTGGGCAGGATGATTTTATGAATTTCATTATCATGTTCATGGCAAGTCCAACATATATTAGAAATCCGTATTTAAGAGCAAAAATGGTTGAAGTATTGAACTGCTGGATGCCACGGGGAAGGTGATATATCTAATTTCACTTTGCAAGTATAAAATATTGTGGAGATTTTGATTAAATTTATAACTTGAAGTTAGGTAATTACAGCATCTGGTTTTTCCATCTGCAGTGGTTCATCTGCTACAGCTTCTCTATTTGAAGGGCACCAATTGTCGCTTGAGTATCTTGTGAGGAACCTCTTGAAGCTTTATGTTGACATTGAGTTCACAGGTTCTCACACACAGGTGACTTGCCCTAACATTTGAGTTTCAAAGTGTTGATTGTTTTCAGTGCTAGAATGTATATATACCGTAGGGAATAAAGAAGAGATGCTTTAGGCCATTGCCTTTCAAAGCTTCCTGGTTTACTTGGCATATTCTTCTTATTGGATGTGCACTGTAATCATGGATGGGTACAGGAAAAGACCTGCAAGCAAAATCTACTTTTATATAAACATAATTTTGACAAATAAGCTTGAGAGTTCACAGAAGTAACGGTGATTTTTTGGCTGTTATTCGCAAGGGCGGGGTGTTGTCTTGCATTATCATCAATCTTCAACATAAACAGCAAGATATTCATTTCCTGCTTTCACTAATTTTCTGATTAGCAATTCTGGAACCATTTACTCACTCCTTGCTTTTAGATGACAGGATACTTTCTATTGTGCTATATAAGCAACTGTTCTAGTTATCCTCTGATTTCTGGTACTTTCGTTGACTATTAGCAGTCTTTGCTCTTTGTATTTCAATGCTTGAACATCTGAATCTATCTATGCAGCAGCCTTCAATCAAAATTTTCTTCTGGCTTAATCATTTCAAGTCTGATTGACAAGACCACTCTATATAAAGAGATTTGGTGAATTGAGTATCTTGATTACTCTCTATTAGATTACTTTCTTTGTAGATGAAAAATATGAAGTCAGAAGGGTATAAAACATGGGAAGGTGATGCCTTTGTAGAACTTTGATTGCTCTTAAGATTGATTAACTGAGATGTATTGGCTTTATTGCCAGACTCTTGAATAAGAGGCAAGGAATGTCTGGATGGATGGTTGGTTTGTCCAAAATAAATGGTGAGAGAAAGCTTAGCCCCCCCCGCCCCCCCCTCTATCTTCTGTTAACATTTAGGTTCTGCCTGGTCATTGCCATAGCAATCAACTTGTGATTTTCTTTGGTTTCATAGGTTGGGCATACACATGCACACTAGAGGTCTTTTCTTTTCTTCCTTTTCCTTACTGGCTTGTTTGGTAAATTGAGCATTTAAAGTATTTTCTTCAATGAACCAATTCCAACCAGCTGTTATGTTGAAATTCATTTTTTTTCTGTTTTGTCATTTCTATCCTGTAATTCTGATTACTGTTCAATTATTTTCTAATTGTCGTTACTAATAGTTTGCTCTGTCTCAAATGTTGAATAGTAGCATTTTTACATTTATTACATGTTAATATTTGATTTTGTGTCACATCTGGTACAGTTCTTTGACAAGTTCAACATTCGGCATAATATTGCTGAACTTCTGGAATACCTATGGCAGGTCCCTAGTCATCAAAACATTTGGAGGAAGGTAGTGCAATTGTGTTCTTCACCTCTTTTGGGTTGATTAAATACATTTCTCTCTCTCTCACACACACACACGTGCGCGCACTCACAAAGAAACTTGAATGTTTTATGCTGTTCCAGATCGCCAAGGAAGAGGAAAAGGGTGTCTATCTGAAGTTTTTGAACTTCCTGATCAACGACAGCATATATCTTCTTGATGAAAGTCTGAACACAATTCTTGAACTCAAAGGGTTAGAAGCTGAGATGGCCAACATCACAGAATGGGAACGAAGACCAGCTCAAGAGAGACAGGAGAGAACCCGCCTTTTCCATTCCCAAGAGAATGTCAGTTTGTATACTCGTGCATGTGTCTGTCATTATCCACACATTTATAGTGAAGTCAAAATGCTTAATTGGATAGATATTTCTGGTTTGTTTCAGACCATCCGCATTGATATGAAGTTGGCAAATGAAGATGTGAGCATGCTGACATTTACATCAGAACAAATTACAGTACCTTTCCTCCTTCCTGAGATGGTAGGGTATATTTATACTTTTAAACCTCTATATGTATGCTGTAATCACTTACAAGCAGGATAGCCACATTCATCATTAGCTTTTAATGTGCTTGTCCTTGTTAAATTCTTCCTTGATGCTTTTTGAATAAATATTTATTTCTGCCAGGTTGACAGAGTGGCCAACATGCTCAATTACTTCTTGTTACAACTTGCGGGTCCCCAAAGGAAATCTCTCACCCTGAAAGACCCTGAAAAGTATGAATTCCGCCCCAAACAGTTGCTTAAGCAGGTTAGTTTGATTGCCCAATTTCTCAATGGAGAGCTCTCTATTGCTACTGCAGTCAGTTTTCTACCTTTTTCTCTTTTGTTTTGTTCAAAGCAGTTGCTTTGACAGGTTAAGATGATGTTCAAATTTACAGTTTTGAATTCTCCCTTTTCTTTCTTTTGTGGTCCTTTTCCTTTTCTTTGTTTCTCTTTTGCCTTTTTTCTTTTTTTCGGTCTGAAACAATATCAAATTGTGACTCCTGAACCTCCTTTATTTTCTTGAATTTTATCCTGTTGCTTCTTTGCCTTGAGGTTTAGATTTTGGTTTAGAGGTTATTGATTATACAATGGTGAATGTCTTTAGATTGCAACCACTGTGTGTAGGTTCAAGTCTTGATACTAGCAACTTTCATGCAATATAAAGTTGAGGGGTAGGAGCTCATCCTAACTCTCCTGTGTACCCAGCTTCATTGGGGCCACTATCAAGTGGTGCCAAAGTTTATGTTTGGGAAATTGTGCAGTTGCACCTTGTCTGTTGACTAAGAACATGATTTTATATGCAGTTCAAGCACCAATTCTACTATACTATAAATGCTTTGTTTTCTTGTGAATTTTCAAGCTCGACAAGGTGTCTGATCCAGTTGATTAAGGTTGTGACTTTGAACTCTAGGATTCTGAATCTTGGATTGAATAACTCTTTGGATGCAACAATGAGTTTTACCTGGCTTATTCATGAGTAAAATAATTGTGATTACCAATTTTTTTAATGTCATGGTACTGTGGACTGTCATGAGTGAATCCCCTACTTCTATTGATTCCGAATCTATACAAATGAAATCTTAAATCATCTTACTAAAAGCTAACTGGGGGAATCAGTACATGTATTCTTGTTTCTGATAGCCACGTTACTGTCAGACTAAATCCTCTCTGTAGGATATTGTATATAATATATCATTGGAACCTGTAAGATGAACCTAACTGTCTTTTATTGATTTGTTGAAGATTGTCCATATATATGTTCATCTGGCGAGGGGTGATACTGAAAACATATTCCCAGCTGCCATCTCAAAGGATGGGCGATCATACAATGAGCAGGTAACTTCAATGTTGCAAAGCTTCCATAAGCTTATCATTTATGATTTTAGAATCAAATGTTCATGAGAGAATTTCCTTGGTTCTGCTCTGCTCTGCTCATAATTTTAGCAGCTGATTGAATACATTGTGACACTGTTTCTCTGCGCTAGTTATTTATTGCTGCTGCTGATGTCCTTCGGAGAATTGGTGAAGATGATAGGATCATCCAGGAATTTATTGAGCTCAGTACAAAAGTCAAGGTTGCAGCCTCTGAGGCAATGGATGCCGAAGATACCCTTGGAGAGATACCAGATGAATTCCTCGATCCAATTCAGGTACGTTGCTATACCTTTCTGGGAAGGGAAGTATCTTGGGGGTGCTATACCATTTATCGAATGTGGAAAATTTTCATCATGCATTTTTTTGCAGGCTGTTATAATGAAGGATCCGGTGATTTTGCCTTCTTCAAAAATCACAGTTGACAGGCCTGTCATTCAAAGGCATCTTCTGAGTAACAATGTAAATCTTTTCACTTGTTCATACCTTTTTATCAAATTGTGACAAGGATATTGATTAAGTTCACTAATTTATTTCATTTGAGTGCAGACGGACCCCTTCAATCGATCACATCTTACTGCAGACATGCTGGTTCCAAACACTGAGTTGAAGGCAAGAATAGATGAGTTCATCAGGTCCCAGGAATTAAAGAGGCATGGGGAAGACTTTATTAGATTGCAGAGGGCCAAAGAAAAAATCCAAACCACAACTGAAGAAATGTTGATTGATTAGAGTATATCTGTCTATTCTTGAATTTGGAATGATGAACAGGGTTTCATATATCGCAAATCAATGGAAAAATTTCCACAAATTAGTGATAATGGCAGGGGAGAGCCTAAAATGGTTGTGGGCAGTCGCATATGCAAATACTCTTACCTTCAGACCTGTGTTAAATGTTCTTGGATGTGTATAACTTATAACTATATGCGTACAAAAGGTGCTTAATTAACTCAACAATGGCATACATTTTGTTCAAAATATTATTGAGTGCCGGTAAGCATTGCTTTCATCATGCTGCTCTGCTAGTAATTGTCAAGGGGAATTGAAGTACAAGGATGAAGAAATACAGAAGATAAGATAAAAAAGAGCTATTGTCAGTTAGGGAACCGTTAACTAGATAAAGTTACCGTTCGTTAAACGCACCGTTGCATTCCAATTTCAGTGTTTTCGGCACTGGGTTTAAAATTTTAAAACAATTTTATTTTTGATTTTTACTCTAAAGAAAAACACTCTTCCTCCTCTCCCCGCTAAGCCCTAGCTTTGTCTGCAAACAATGGTTGCAAGGACAAAGGCATCACTGGCCTCTGGTTCGTGTTTATCTCCCTAAACTCCACAGTTGACAATCAATCAATCCATCCATCTTCATTAATTTAATCGAATTTCCATTCCAGGGTAAGAAGAGGGAAGGTAACGCTGCCAGATACGCTACGAGGTCTCAAGCTATCAAGCAGCTCCAAGTCACTCTAGGCCTTTTCAGGTTAATCTTTCTTTCTTCTTGGTATTTCGTTTTCAGGTTTTAATTTTACATGTAGAATTAAAGAAAATGATTAAATGGGAAAGACTGTAGGAGACTAAGTATTCTAAAGAGTATATTTCAAAGACAGCCGAAAAGAGGAAGTTGAAAGGAAATAATCATACTTAATATCATGTCAGAGACATTGCCTTCCTTCAGCATGAACCGAAAAGTTTAGAGAAATAAGGCTTACCAGAAGAAGATAAATAATCACGTTCTTGTTCGAACTCGTGAACCTACTTACAAGCCAGACAGGGTTGTTGTTAGAGAAAGGTTTGTCAAACTTCCATGATTTCCTGCAGTGTTTTGGTGAGTTTGTGGTTCGAGATTGAGGGTCAAAAGATAACCTAGTCAACTTTGTTAAGGAGTCATCTCACCTAAAAGTTTAAGCTGTTGGTTAGGCTCCAGAATATGATTATATTATACTCTAACATCCCCCCTCAAGTGAAAGCTCTTTGGGCTTGAAACTTGCACATGACTTATATTTCCTTGTGCTTGATTTTTTTATCAAATAGAATAGGGGTTGTGAGATTCGAACTCGTGACCGTTGGGTTAACAAGGCTCTGATACTATATTAAGGAACCATCTCATAGCTTAAACTGATAGGTGAGGCCCTCGAAATATGATTATATTATATTCTAACAAACTCCTCACGCAATGCAACGAGGTTTGCCAGATGATGTCAACTTCAGTTTTATGTTAACCTTTTTGGAGTTTTATGAGGTGAGACTTCTGTGACTACTGGGTTTCACTAATTTCTATGTCACATCTCGCACCTTGATTCTGTTGACGTTGATATCCTTTCCCTTTCCTTGCTAACTTGACCGTGTAAATTGGGAATTAGTATTGCATCAACCAAACTTACTGAAACAAAAGAACCCTAAAAGCCGATAAGGAAGCATTTCCCTTTTCACATGGTGATTGCTGACAGCAAGCAAGGTTAAAAGAGCTGGCCAACTAAAGTCTCATTTTCATGTCTGAACTTGTGAAATTAAACCTCTTCGGATGGTTGTCTCATAAACCAAATGATAGTGTCCTTAAGGCTGGGGATAAGTGAGAAGCTAAATCACATTATTTATCGACTTTTGATGCCTCAACCAGTGAAATTAGCTGATGAATTAACTCTCCTAAGTAGAAAGTGTTTGTGGATAGCATTACTTCTGTTCTTACCTTGCATCGTTTTCTTGGGATTACTTGTTGTTTATTTGGGTGCAGACTCTTCTTGGGTTTGTCGGTTTTAGGCTCCATCTTTCAATAAATGTGAAGTATCCACCCATTGTTGATCCCCAATTGGAAGCTATAACTCATTTCCATGGTCAAGTTCCCAGAAAATCTTTTCTTTTTGTAATTCCTGCATCTGGTGGGGTTCTTATGATTGCATTAATGCACGAATCATTTTGCAAACTGAAGCTTTTATGGAGGGAAGTTTACAATCTGAAGTTCTTTTCCCTTGTTCACAGTGTCTCTGTTTCTCTATGATTTGATCTTATTCACTATTATAAATCTTAAAACTTAAGCAGCATATTTCTTGTTCTGACATGTAACAGGATTCCCCCACCTCACCCGTCAGCTATTGTTCATAATGAGGCGGAAGGCTTAATTCCTGATTATGAAGAGACTATCAAACAGCTTTGCAGGCTGCTGCCAGAGATGAAGTCCTCCCAATGCCTGGTGCTGGAAAGGAAGCTTTAGATTATCCTCAAAATTTACTGGTTGAAGGTTATTTTAGTTGAGCAGAGGCAAATGAGGCTGCTGAGACAAAGAAAAAAGTATTTAGTGTTAAAGAACTATCTCATCTAAAAACTTAAGTTGTTCGATGAGGTCTCAGAATACTCTCTGTGTTTGAAACTTGCACACAAACGCACACTTACCTTGTGCTTGATTTTTATCTAAAGAATAAGTGTGATGAGATTTGAACTCGTGACCGCTGGGTCAATAAAGCTCTAATATCATGTTAAGAAACCATCTCATCTAAAAACTTAAGCTGTTAGGTGAGGTCCCAGAATATGATTTATATTATTCTCTAACATTTAAATGATCATCAAATAGTTTTAGCAACCCAGTGGAGAAATCAAATAGTGTCTTAAGGTAGGGGGGGAAAAATCCAGCTGCTCTAGTGATTCCAGGTTTAATGATCTACTAATCATCATTCTTGGCATTTGTTTGTCATGGAAAATTTGGAGAAACTTTCTTTTTTTGTATCTATCAAAATGACTAAAATATGAAATCTTGTTGTTCCATTTATGTATTTCTTCCCTTGTTTCTCTGCTCACATGAACAAACTGAAGGAGCGGAAGATTAACAAAAACACTAAAATGCATCGCTCTTTCACTGTTCATTACTGTTCACGCACACTCATTGGTACTGTGGACACGAAATTTGTCTCACTTCTTCGCAGGTGCACGTCCACCCTTTTTTTTTGTCTTTTCCGCGTGTGAACAGTGTTTTATCGTTTCTGCCCCCGATAATAAGACAAAAAACGGTTCCGGCTGAGGGGCACGGGTGTAATTGCGCCAGTTCGGACCGGTCCGGTTCGGTCCGGTCCGCCGCGGTTTTTTTTTTAATGGCTAAATACGGTTATAGCCCCTAATAAGACAAAAACGTTGACTTGATTATAGGGGCAAACCGGTAATTGACCCTGTTTTTTAATTTTTTATTCCGTGGTTGTCACGCGTCAGTCGGTTTTCCGCCTCACGCCCTGTTTAGGTGGCGCGTGCGGCGTCATACGGTGCCCGAAAATGGTCGTTCGCCGTCATTCTCGATGCGCCTCCGCGTGGACTTCCTCCCGCGGTGGCGCGTGTCACCTAAAAAAGCATGTGGACGCGGCGGTGGCCGGTTAAAGGCGCTGCCAACATTTTCTCTCTCTCCTGCACGTAAAAGTGCAGGAGAGTCCCCCATTGTTTGTTAATTTTCACTTCGGTCCTTCTACTTTTAATTTTGATTTTGGTCCTGATTTCTATTATATAAGTTCTGATTTAGTTCGATTGGGTCCTCTGATTTTAATTGATTGAATATGAGAGTTTCACTTCAATCCTCCTCCTTTTAATTTTCGGCTTGGCTTTAAAATCTCAATAAATTCGGTACACAAGTTTCGATTTTTTCAACTTTGTCCTTTAATTTAAATTGATAATAAATGTGATTTCCATTTCAGCCCTTAGACTTTTAATTTTTGAATTTAATCCCTTTATATTTGATTTTCATTTATGCCCTTATACTTTTATTTTTATATATTTCTAGAATAATCCCTACTTTTATCCATGTATATATAAGTGTACTTGACACAATAATAATAATAATAATAATAATAATAATAATAATAATAATAATAATAATAATAATAATAATAATAATAATAATTTAATTGTTTTTCTTGCTTACTCTTTTGTTAATGTTTTTTTTTCTCCGGATAATTTAATAATTTTTATTGTTTTGACAGTAATAACAATGATATTTGTTTTTTTTTCTTTTGTTAAAGTTTCTGGGATATTTTTAGTCTTTCATTAATTATATGTTCTAATATTTATTGAATATTATCGCATAGGAATATATATAGGGAGAAGAAAACATGATCTAGGATTTTTTGAATAAAAAAAATTAATATTGGTATTCTTAAAAACATTTAATATAATAATATAATGAATAAATTGGATAACATAAAAAAAAATTGTCTTCGAATTTTAATTTTGTACTTAACACAATAATAATAATAATAATAATAATAATAATAATAATAATAATAATAATAATAATAATAATTTAATTATTTTTCTTGCTTACTCTTCTGTTAATATTTTTTTTCCTCCAGATAATTTAATAATTTTTATTGTTTTGATAGTAATAGCAATGATTATTTTTATTTTTATTTTTTTGTTTTATCTTTTGTTAAAGTTTCTGAAATATTTTTAGTCTTTCATTAATTATATGTTCTAATATTTATTGAATATTATCGCCTATGAATATATATAGGGAGAAGAAAACATGACCTAGGATTATTTGAATAAAAAAAATTAATATCAGTATTCTTAAATACATTTTATATAATAATATAATGAATAAATCGGATAACATAAAAAAAAATTCTTTGAATTTTAATTTTTTCCTCTTTTTTAAAAATTTATTTCTTAAAAAAAATACAATATTTTGGTTTTTAATATTTCAGATCTAAAATTACTGGGCAAAAAATACAACAAAAAAAAATGACACATTTACCTAGATTTCAAAAATATGGGAGTCACTTCCCGTTTCAATTACACTGTTCTTTTTAAATGGCAAATAAGTCATTATAACACACAAAAAAAGTTTTTTTTCCTAAAAACATATTACAATATTTCTATTTACAATGTGTCAGATCTAATATTACTGGGGAAAAAAGGTAACTCATAAAAAAATTATGACAAATTTACCTAGGTTATTTACAATTAAAAAATATACGGGTCACTTCCCGTTTCGATTATACTGTTCTTTTTAGACGACAAAGAAATAATTATTGAACGCAAAAAAACTTATGTTTATTTTTTAAAAATAAATTACAATATTTTTTTTTTTATAATGCGTCAGATCTACTATTACTGAGGAACAAAAGCAACTAATAAAAAAAATGACAAATTTACCTAGGTTATCTATAATTAAAAAATATACGAACCACTTCCCATTTCGATTACTCTATAAAATATGTGAGACTAATTATATATTTTAATATTTATTGAATATTATCGCCTATAAATATATATATAGAGAGAGAGAAAATGACCTAGGATTTTTTTCTTAAAAAAAATTAATATCAATATTCTTAAATACATTTAATATAATAATATAATTAATAAATCTTATAAAAAGAATTTGCCTTTGAATTTAAATTTGATACTCTTTTGTTTAAGTTTATTTCTTAAAAATAAATTTACAATATTTTCATTTTTAATATTTTAAATCTAATATTACTGGGAAAAAAATTAAACTCAATTTTTTTTTACAAATTTACTTAGGTTATCTACAATTAAAAAATATGCAGGTCACTTCCCGTTTCGCTTCATGTTCCTTTTAGACGGCAAATAAGTCATTATAGCACGTAAAAAATTAAGTTCATTTATGAAAAAAAAATTAAATATTTTTATTTTTAATGTGTCATATCTAATATTACTGGGGAGAAAATGAAACTTGGAAAAAAAATTGTCAAATTTACTTAGGTCATGTACAATTAAAAATATACGAACCACTTCTCATTTCCATTAAACTATTCATTTTAGGCGGGGGAAAAATTTATATGTTACATATTTTATCTATTATAGTGTTACTGATTAAATATTTAAACAACTAATTACAACATTTTAAAAATCAAATAGTTTTCTACATAGAAAAAACCCTAACACAATGCACGGGCAAGCATACTAATTATACAATGCAAAAAACTCATTTCTAACATATTTGATCTATTGCAATTTCAGTAATTAAACATTAAAATAACTAATTACAATATTTTTATTTATAATGTGTCAAATCTAATATTACTGAGGAAAAAATGCAACTCATAAAAAAAAATTACTTGCGTTATCTGCAATTACAAAATATACGAACCACTTTCCATTTCAATTATATAGATTTTATCAATTATAATTTTACTAATTAAATATTAAAATAATAAATATAATATATATAAAAACAATCAATTTTCTATATAGATAAAAAAATCTCAGCGCATTGCGCGGGCATACCGCTCGTGCCACCTAAAAGAGCTCGGAAAACTGAATAAAAGGCCGATGCTTAAATTAGCTCAAACTTGTGAAATGTAAATATTTTAAGAGATAAATATTAATTTAGTAGTAATTACTTTCTTTTGTTATATATATATATATATATATATACATATATTATAATTATAATTCAATTATATTGCAAGTATAAGAAATTATACTGATCCTCTTTACATTTTAAAAATTCAAAAATGTTATCTTAATTAATTTAATATCTGAATTCCCTTATAAATAAAATCGGCAAGTTTATATCCTAGCATTCCAGAATTGTCTGAGTAGGAACATGAATTACACCTCCTCAATCTGCAGGAGGGTAATTCACGGACACTGCATAACATCAAATTGAAGGTATTTTTTTTATTTTTTGTTTTTTACTTTATTTTTTTATTTTTATATTATGTTTATATGTTGATATTAAGAAGTTGTTTAGGGAGCGTGGTACAAATTTTGTTTCCTCTTTTTTTTTCATTTTAAATGAATTGTTTTGGTGTTTTTAAATTATTTTGATATACTGATGTTAAAAATAATTTTTAAAAAAATAAAAAAATTTCATTTATGATGTATTTCTAAATGAAAAGCACTTTCAAAAGCAACCGTAACCGCCCTCCCAAACAGGCTCTAAAACTAATTAAAAAAATAAAAAATATCATTTTGATATATTTCTAAAAAATATTTAAAATAATTTCAATCGCTCTTGTATATTTAACAATGAGGCACACAATGTGTAAGATTTATTGCTTGAAGTCACAATGGCAAATTGTGTTGGAAATTGAACATTTCATAAACAAGATCCCTGTTTCAGTTTCACAATGTATTTTAAAAATATTTTGAAAATTTTTAAATTTTATTCTATTTTTATTTTTTTATTTTAAATTAAAAAAATTTAGTAATAATTTTTAAAAAATATTATTTTAATGAATTTCTAAATAAAAATACTCTATAAAAAACCTCAATTAACAACCTGAGTAAGCAATCGGGTAAGATTGAAAACTATTAATTTTTATTGAAAAATAAAAAAATCCTCTTTTTAAACTGGAGGCACATCCCCTTTTCTGGTTTCTTTTCTTATAAATACAATATTATTTTTCTTATGTGTAAGGGGAAAAAAACGTGGAAATTAAAATAAAGAACCCAACCTGTGACCATTTTCAATTCTTGAATTCCCTCCACAAATGGGAAAGACGAAGAAACCTTCCTCCGCTGCTCCCCGCCAAAAACAAGCACAAACCACCGCAAGTCCTCATCAATCCACCGTCGCTGATTCTTCTTCGGATATCATAAAATCGGCGTGCGAACAAGCATTAAGGGATGTGAATAGCAACCCTCAAAAATCCCTAAAGAGAATCAAAGACTTGATTTCCAAACACCCAAACTCCGCCGCCGTCCACCACACCCAAGCCTTTGTCCATTTCAAAATCTACTCTCAAACTTCGAGTTCCTTCTCCACTCTTAAACAGAAATACCTCAACAACGCCGCTGATTCAGCCAAGAAAACCCTATCTCTGTTTCCCAACTCAATCACTCTCAACTATCTAAATGCTCGAATTTTCATTAAATTTGCTAAATATTCTAGTGACTATCAAAGAATATTCGATCACTGCTGGAAAGCGTTGAAGGCGCTCCCCTCAGGCTTGGGTCCAGGCGAAGACATTATAGCTTCCCAGCCAGAAATGGGAGGAAAGAGCCAAGAATCAAGAATTCTGAGATTGAAACAAGTATTACTCGACGTGATGGATAGGTCCAGTATTGAGTCTTTATTGATTGGTAAAAATGTGAGAGAGAAGATGAAGGAGAGTGCCTGCCTTAGGGTTAAGGTCAGGGTTCCGATAGACGAGGAGTTGCCTAGTAAATTTGAAAGAAACGAGAAAAGGAACTTCATTAAAAACGAAATTAATATTTTTAGGGATTGCGAAAAAAAGGTGTGCGCGGGTTTTGTTATTAAACGTCCCCAAAGCATTCTGGACAAAGTAAAGGCGGATGCCAGCAAAATAACCAATGTTTCGAACTACTGGAAGGAAGTGAGTAGTGAAGAGAGAAGAGGATTACTGCAAGTGAGTATTGATGAGATTGCAGGCTATTACAAGAAGCATGATCGATTAGTGGCAGACTGTTTTTTGGAGGCCGTAGACTTTGCAAGGAAGACGAACAAGTGGAAGTGTTTGAGATGTTTTTCTTGTGCATCGTTATTTTTTGATTGGAAGGATTTGCGCAGTCATGTTTTCTTGAAGCATCTTGGGGGTTTATCAGAGCATCAAATGGAACTTGTGCCCTTTGGATTGGAAGATAGCTATGTTGAGGAGATTGAAAATGGGGTGTGGAAACCAGTGGATGTAGATAACATGGCGCAAGAATTGTCAACATTCAGACGTTGCAAAAGCGACGTGTACCAAGAAAAGTGTAAGATTTATAGTGATCAGAAGAAGTGGATGTTCTGTGATGATGCTGAGCGCCAAGAGTTGTTGAAGAAAATTCATCGATTGCTCAAGTTGTTCTTGAAGAATCAGTCACTGGCACCGCGAATCTTGTCATGGATGTGGGACTATACCATACAGGAGTTAGAAGAGAGTATACAGCTAGGATTTAAGGATTTGGTTCCTATCCTAGAACAAACCCAGACACCCCTGTCTATTTGCTTTCTATGGCTTGAGCAACTTGAGGTGGTGTTCGACTTTTTGGATGAGCTGTCTAAAGACTGTGATTTAGAGGACAATATATCAGATGATGGAGGAGGTAGCAAAGATGAATTTTGTGATTATGAGCCCATTTATTTTAACAGTGACTCTTCATGCCTCGTATTGGATAAGAAATTCATCAGATCAATGCTTGATCCAGGAGAGCATATAAACATTGTTGCAGATGAGGGAGCTGAAGTGATTCCTTTTGCTGAGAACCCTGAAAAGGATATCCAGTTTGATCGTAAAAGATTTGTGAATTGGTTGTTTGCGAGCGATAAGATTCGGGAGCTGCTAAATTCATGGATAAATCTCAGAAAACTTGATAAAGAACTAGCGGGGCTGGTTTTCCAATTTGTTGAAACGGATTTTAGTTCACTAAAATACTTCTGTGAAAGAAAATGCAGGTTGTTAGAGTACCAAGAAACGTTTACTGATGTTGAGAATATATGCCTTGGAGAATATAAGAGGAGGGAGGAAATACCGGAGTATAAAGAACAAAATTTCGCATCCCTGTTGCTTGAACGGCAAGATGAACTTGTTGATGCCCAGTCTGATATCATAGGGAATGAGCATGCTTGTATATTAAATGTTCTGAGATTTGCACAATACATTGCTCGTAAAAAGTTTGGACTCGATGAAACATTGATCAGCACATGCACTCAGTTCCCTGATTTGGAATGCCATGAGGACAAGGCGAATCGAGATATACTGCTAGATGTGTGTGTCAAAGAAGCAATAAAGATGGAGAAACAAAATGTGGTTAGAGAGGTGGATCTACAAGTTTGCAATTATAGCTCAACTTTATTAACCCTTACCTCAGCCTTTTGCTATTTGATCTTAAATGTCATTATTCATTCATGAGACTTTTTTGCATATGAGTGTATTATATATTACAGATAGATATCAGTGTAATTAAATGTTATTTTAGATTCTCACCTAATCATTCTTAATGTTGACAAGACCTAAATTCAAACTATTACAGCGAAAAAAAATACAGGAACATAAACATATAATTTTTCTTCTTGTGGACTCACTATGTTAAGTCTTGCAGTTCTGCAAACTTGATGTTTTAATCATGAAGAATGTTGCTAGCATAAAGAGGATGGAGCTGAAATTTGTGTTGGTATCTGCTCTTGACTATCAATTCATTCTGTTCTATATGGTGAAGTCATTTATACGGGTTTGTATTGGACCTTCTCGCTCTTGGCTGTTTTATTTGATTCTGTGTTGTGATCCTTTTATCCAATGTATGCCCTCTTTTGTAAAATTTTCTAGGCATATCTTGAGGATCGTGCTAACAAAGATTTTGTGAAGAAGGCCAATGCTGCAGATATACTTGTAGCAATGGCAGATCTAGCTCCTGAGCCCAGCAAGAGTATGATCAAAGGAAGTGATGATTTGAGAAAAACACGAAAAAAATCGAAACTTAAAAGGCACAAAAATCAAGGGAAGGCCATGAATGAGGTTTAATCTCTGGACTTTGTTCTTGTTTTCTTTGACAGGGATCATTTTTCTGGAGGATTAAACTAGTTGATAACATTATGATAAATTGGCAAATGTCTGATCATCTTACCTTTTAGGGAGCTGGTGGAAGCCAGGAACATCTTCCTCTGGACAAGGAAAATGCGGAAAAAGAGTAAGTCAACATATATTTGGTTTGGCATTTTTACATGCATATCTATCTCCCAGTGCCTTTCCTTTTTGTTTCTCTGTGCTGCTGAAGTACATTTTATTGAAAAACAACATTATCACATGGTTTTAATTTTCAAGTTAATATCAGACTGAAGATAATTTCCTCATGTTGGTGGGCAGCTGTCATTCCATTGCATCTGATGGTGGTTATTCAGATTTTGGCATTGTTGTTTCCACGAGCACTGGAGATTTGAAACAAATGGAAGAGGAACATAGAAGCAAGATTGGTTCGAAGGTGCCTCAGAAATTATTCTTGAAAGAGGAAAGAATCTGGGAAATCACCAAGTGGCTCTGGCATGTTTGGTGTTGGACTGAAAAATGATATCGGTGAAAATAATTGCTTTCTAAACGTGATCATACAGGTTCTATCCAAATCATATTTTGAGTTTGTACCTTTTCCTAAAGGAAATGTTCTATTTCCTTATCTAGTTCTATCAGCTTTTAATTCTCTAGTCTTTTATTGCTCTTAAACAAAACGCAGTGCTTATGGAATATACAACTGGTTCGGAATGAGTTGTGCAGCATAACAGATTCAGGACATGAGCATATTGGAGATCCCTGCGTTGTTTGTGAACTAGCTCAGGTATTTGGTGAGCTAAGTGAGGCATCCACCCGTACTAGGAGAGAAACTGTTTCTACAACCTCCTTAAGACTTGCCATAAGCAAATGCTCCCCTAATAGGGATAGCTTTCAGGAGGTTTGTAAAGAGAATGATGATATATTTCCTCCACTTTTGCACTCAATTTGCAGTATACTTGCAGAATTTTGAAAATGGCAATCATCGAGAACTTTCCTCTGTGATTGCAGTACTGACAATACCTACCAAATTCACAGGGACAAATGAACGATGCGGATGAGATTCTGCAAAATATTTTTGCTATTTTCCATCACTCCTTTACTAGGTGCCCAGACACAGATGCCTCATCTGAACCAGAGAAAAGCAAGCGGGTAGACCGCCAGCAGTGCACAAGCAATAAATGTTTAGCTCATAGAGTCTTTGGTATGGACATTTATGGGTATTGTGACAGCTGTGGTCTGCAGTGGAGGCATCGAAACGTTTTCTGATTTTTCTCACTATATACATTCAAGTCAGCTTAGAGAAAAAAAGGCAGTATTTGCTATTTGTTCCCTTTCTCTTGATAGCAAAGTTGCTTTAGTTCTTTTTTATTATTATTATTATAACAGATCCATAATAATTTTTATCCCATTGGCATTTGTGTGATTAACTAACCATTGTGCAACAGAACAAAAATCAAGCTAGCTCCTTTGATGAACTTATGAAGCTGTTACTAATGGATGATCGCTCAACTTGCAATCGAGATGTTGGAGGCTGTGGAAAACCTAACCGAATCCAATTCATTCTTCGAACACCTCCCCAAGTCTTTGTTTGCGGTAAGTTTGTGAGTGGGTCTTAGAGATTTGTAGTGTGGCATATTCTGAACATTAATGCTGGAATATTTAATAAATTTTGATAAGGTTCGTATTGCAGTTCTCAGTATGCAGACTGCACGAGAGAGTAGAGAAGATATAAGAGATACTTTAACAGCTTTGGATACTGAAGTAGATATTGGTGATGTATATCTAGGTCTAGGACCAGGGAACGGATATTGCCTTGCTTCAATGGTATACTTCATGAGCTATGCATGCATGCATGTATAATCGTCTCGACAAAATTTGAATGCTTCAGAAATCCTTTTATTCTGGTTTGATTATTATTGCAAATAAACATTTAACTTATTTTACTTTTTCAAGTTGAAATGATGTTTCTTTGGCTGCAGAAATTTGTGTTTTGTACCGAAAAAACCACTTACAAGATAGAACATTTGCATCATTTTGACTTGTAGGTTTGCTATGGTGATCTACACTATGTAAGCTTTTGTTATAGTCGTGAGGGTAAAAGATGGACTATGTATGATGATGCGCATGTGGAGGTATGTAAATTCCATTCCATTGCTTACTTTGGTTAAGAAACCTAATAATGGGATAGATTTTCCTTACACTTTTTTGTAAATGTAATTTGTTTTACTTTGTACAGGTCATTGGGTTTTGGCATAATCTCCTTGACAAGTGTGTAGATAAGCTCTTGCAGCCACAAATTCTTTTCTTTGAAGCTGGCATTATAAAGGTGGCAGGTTTTGACTTGTCCTGTTATTCTGATAAGCGTTTAGACCTGAATAAAGTACTAATATTCTCATATAGTTAACATGAATTTTTTTGTTATTATGTTGAGAGATTTTTCATTTGTTCCATTGTCCAGAGTCCACAATTTGATGATCTCAGAAAATTAAGTAGGAGTTCTGGCATGCAATGCAATCTAGGAGTTGGGGAAGCGAAGCAAGGTTAAGATCCCTCATATTAGTATCTTTGCCTATAGCATTAATAAAGGTCCTTTACATAGGGGTCTTTATTCTTCAACTGTATTATGTGTTGAACTGGTCCATCAGCTGAAGATATTCCTGAAGAGACGTTGCATAATGATTGGCAAACTGCAAAGGATGAAGGTGGGAATTTGCAAAGTCATGTACAGAATGAAATGAAATTTTCCTGTCAGGATAAATCTCAAGGTAATAGCAGTACTGTTTAGATACTTCTTTTAGCTTCATTTTGGTATGCATTGAATTGACACTAGTGCAAGATTTGCTAAATAAAATGATTAAATGGCAAGTCTTCTGCCATATGCCTGCTGCACTAAGAAACCATGAATGGTCACTTTAGAATATAGATTCAGTTTGTTATATGGGAAGGTTCTTTTCCCAATCCATGGGCTCTCGCATAAATAGCTTCCCTCTTTCAAGAATAAACCAGTCCACGAGTGTTTTCACTGTTTGGATCCCCAGCAAACACAGAAAGGATTTGTATTTCATGTTTATTATTTGAATTTAGATTAAAGAAATCATTACATGCTATGCTAGACAACATATGTACTGAAAAGTATTCAGATATATGATTTACCTGAAGGGTGAATAAATGGAAAAGTTGAAAGGCAGGCACTAGTATATCAAGACTTGGAGTTAAGATGAAGAAACATATGCTCTCTTTCAAACATTTTTTTTTGGAGAATCTTTTTCAAACTAGATGAACAATTATAACGGCACCATCACTCTGAAAATGGTTCCTTTTAACTTCCAGATGCGTTTCGAGTGCAAAAGCATGTTCCCCTTGCAGATGGATCAAAAGTTATTGAAAGAAGAAGAAACTGGAAAGTGTCCACCTGATTGTATGGTTGATTACATGGATGAATATGAAATATTGGGTTCTGAGCTGAAAAATGATCTCGGCAAAAACTATAGCTCCTTAAATGTGGTTATACAGGTGCAGTTGCCATATTTGTATGGATTTTGATTATGTTCCTTTTTGAATATTGATTGTTTTCTTTTCCTATACAAATTTTTGCCACTTTTCAAATCAGCTAGTCCTTTTTTGTTTTTGGTAAAGTGCAGTCCTTATGGCGTATACCACAGTTTCGGAATGAGTTAGCTTGTAAAACAGCTCCAGAACATAGGCATGTTGGAGATCCTTGCGTTGTTTGTGGATTAGCTGAGATATTTGTTAAACTAAGTGCAGCACATATAAATCCTAGGAGAGAAATTGGTTATCCAACCTCCTTAAGCACTGCCATTGACAAATTGTCCCCTTGCGGAGATCTCTTCCAGAAGGTTTGTATAGAAAATGTTGTATATGTCCACTTTTCTGCTTTCAGTTTTTGCTGAAGTTACAAATTTTAATGAACAAGCACTCTCTTGTACCATTGCATTTCTGACAATGATATACCAAATTCACAGGATAAAATGAGCAATGCATTTGAAGTGCTACGGATTATTCTTGATTCTCTTCACCATTCCCTCACCAGTGTTGAAGATTTCTGTCTATCTGAATCAAAGAAAAGAAATTGTGTAGGATCTTTAGAGTGCACAACTGACACTTGCTTGGTTCATACACTCTTCGGCATGACAGTTTTTAAAAGTGTTAATGATGACAATTGTGGCCTGGAGTCGAGACAACAAAAGCATACCTTTTTCTTTCACACCATATCCGCATTTGAACTCAGGAAAAAGGCAGAATCTTCTTTCCTTGACAAAGTTGCTTGTCTTTTATCCCAAACACAACAGATATCATGTTAATACTGTTGATATTTGTGTAATTAGGTTTCAAATTTGATTAGGCAGGGATCTAGCTCATTTGATGAGCTTTTGAAGCTCGTTCTGGTGGATTATCATTTACCTTGGAAACCAGATGCCGATGGATGTGGAGAAAACCACATCAAATACTTTCTTCAAACTCCTTCCCATGTGTTCACCAGTGGTAATTTCATTGGTTACAATTATATAGTCTGTCATATTGTCAACATGCTGGAAAGTGTACTGGTTTAAAATTTCATGGTTATTTGCAGTTCTGGAGTGGACAACTATATGGGCTTCTAGAGATGATATCAGGGAAACTTTAGCAGCTCTTGCGACTGAAATAGATGTTGGCATTCTTTATCAAGGTTTAGAAAAAGGAAAAAAGTACCACATGGTTTCAGTGGTATAATTCACACTCCTAAAACTACACTAGTGTATAATTTCTGTTTTTGCTAACCCTAAGGGATTGAATGAGTTGAGTCGTGACTTTGGGTGGTTAAGTGCACAACAAGGGATTGAATCCCACCAGCTCATTGAAACTTTGCCACAACGAGGTGATTGTACCTTCGACTGGACTGGAGAGGACTTATCTCTAGGTGCACAAGTTGGCTTGAGGAGGCCCTTAACTGTGACATAAAAATAATTGTACCTTCTATTGATTCAATCAACAATGCATATCATCTTATTGTCCTGAATTAGCATAGTGATTATTGCGAATAAAGAAATACTTTAATGCGTCATCTCTAGTTGCTTCATGATTCTTTAGCATCTGAAAACTTATTTACTGTTAATTCCTGAAAGAGACCAGTGAACAGAATATTTCATTGCTAAAAGCCATCAATCGATTTTGTAGGTTTGCTATCGTGGGCTACTCTACTCATGCTTCATTTACAGCGATGAGTACAAAAGGTGGATGTTGTACGATGACACACATGTGGAGGTACATTCCGTGGTAAAGAAAGTTGTGACAGATTTTATGCTATCATGTTCATAACTATAATTTGATTTGTGCAGGTCATTGGGAGTTGGGATTGTCTCTGTAAAATGTGTGTAGAGAGGCACTTCCAACCTCGGATTCTTTTCTTTGTAGAGAGTGCACCAACTGAGATAGATCAGAATCTGCCTCGGAAATCATTTTTTGAAGAGGAAGAATCTGGGAAATCAGAGAGTGGTTCCAAGGACAACTATGAGGATAGCTCTGGTATATTTGGTGTTGGACTAAAAAATGATATTGGTGAAAATAATTGCTTTTTAAACGCGATCATACAGGTTCTATCACCAAATTTTGAGTTTGTCCCTTCTACTGTAGGAACTGTTCTATTTCCATATGTAGTTTTATCAGCTTTTAATTCTCTAGTCTTTTGTTCTTAAACAAAATGCAGTGCTTATGGAATGTACAGCTGGTTCGGAATGAATTATGCAGCATAACAGATTCAGGACATGAGCATATTGGAGATCCCTGTGTTGTTTGTGAACTAGCTGACGTATTTGGAGAACTAAGTGAGGCATCTACTCGTACTAGGAGAGAAACTGTTTCTACAACCTCCTTAAGACTTGCCATAAGCAAATGCTCCCCTCATAGGGATAGATTTCAGGAGGTTTGTAAAGAGAATGCTTATGTATCTTCTCTTCTTTTGCTCTCAATTTGCAGTCTAGTTAAAGACTTTGAAAATGGTAATCACCGAGCACTTTCCTCTGTGATTGCAGTACTGACAATACCTACCAAATTCACAGGGACAAATGAACGATTCGGATGAGGTTCTGCAAAATATTTTTATTATTCTTCATCAGTCCTTAACCAGTTGCCCGACCCCAGATGCCTCATCTGAACCAGAGAAAAGCAAGCGGGTAGACAGTCAGCAGTGCACAAGCAATAAATGTTTAGCTCATAGAGTCTTTGGTATGGACATTCATGGGTATTGTGACAGTTGTGGTCTGCAGTGGAGGCATCGAACGTTTTCTGATTTTTCTCACTATATACATGCAAGTCAGCTTAGAGAAGAAAAGGCAATATTTTTTATTTTTTTCCCTTTCTTTTGATGACAAAGTTGCTTTAGTTTTTTTAATCCCATATTACAGCAAACCAGAAAAGTTTTTGAACAATTAGCATTTGTGTGATTAACCAACCATTGTGCAACAGAACAAAAATAAATCTAGCTCCTTTGATGAACTTATGAAGCTGATGCTAATGGAGGATCGCTCAACTTGCAATCCAGATGTTGGAGGCTGTGGAAAACCTAACCGTATCCCAATTCATTCTTCGAACACCTCCCCATGTCTTCACTTGTGGTAAGCTAGCGGGTATTTGAGATAGAGATATGTAGTGTCCTTTTCTCAACATTAATGCTCTAATATTTACTAGTTTAAGATTGTTTATTTCAGTTCTTGTGCAGAGTGCACATGAGAGTAGAGAGGATACAAGGAAAACTTTAACAGCTCTGGGACACTGAGTTAGATCTCGGTGTTGTATATCAAGGTTTAGGACCGGGGAAAAAGTACTGCCTGGTTTCAATGGTATACTTCACCTGTATACAACTTCGCTAGTGTTAAATAATCTAGACTATGGCGTGTGATTTCTAATGATTCGATCAACAATGATTTTATCTCTTCTTGTCCGGAATTAGTAGTGTTGTGATTATTCCAAATAAAGAAGAAGAAAAATGTTTATTTACGTTTTCTAGCTGATCTGGTGCTGCTGCAGCATCTGAAAGCTGTTTATTACATTGTAGAAAATCATTTAACAGAATCTCTTTTTGCATCATTTAATTGTAGGTCTGCTATCGTTTCCAACACTATGTATGCTTCAGTTACAGTCATGAGCATAAGACATGGACCATGTTTAACGATGCTAATGTTGAGGTAAATTCCATTTCTCAATTGTAAGGAAAGTTAATGTAGTAGATTCTTCTCTTCTTTTTTTTACATTGTTAACTTGTTTGTAGAAGTTATTCGAATTTGATTTGTACAGGTCGTTGGGTGTTGGGATGATCTCCTAAGTAGGTGTTCACATGAGCAGTTTCAACCGCAGATTCTTTGCTTTGAAGCTGTACAGTAGAGTAACCATGAGAAAACTTGGTCTCTTCATTTTATTTGATCAATTGATGCTGGAAAAACCTGTAAGTACGTAGAGCAAGCATATTTTGACATCATGGAAGAACCCTAAATTGAGTTTCCTGTCTGGCCCTTCATTTTATATCCCTGTTGAGGATTTTTCATAGTTGTGAAGCATGATTTGTAAATGGAAGATGACTGCTTAGTAAGACTATCTTGCTGGTTCTACCTTTGGCACTGTAATGACAATGATGAAGCATGATTTTCATCTCATGGATGATCCATATTTGGCATGCCACTGTAGCAAATACTAAGGTTTCCACGCGTTTTCTATACGTCCTTTTGGAACATGATTTAAAATTTTATCCTACCAATTTAAAAAAAACATTTATCACACAACAAAAATACTTTAAAATAGTTTAGTTATGTTGTAGTTTCTATTCTTATAAGATGCTTTACAAAAACACTAAACACAAAATATCTAAAAGAAATAATGACATATAAATACTTATACTTTGTGTTTTTATTTATTTGTTTTCTTTTATTTAATTACTTATATTCATGAAGTAATTGATGAATTAAGTATTTGTTAATTTTGTTATTGAAATATTGACATGGTAGTTAACTCTAGCTAGGTGAGCCATTGTTGATAATTTTTCAATATATATTGTTTTATTTTTTTTAATGATAATAATATATGTAATTATATTTTATGATTTATTTTTAATTTGTGCACATAATTGATTTTTTTATTTGAGTACTTATACTTATAAAATTTAGTGAATTATAGGGATGACAATGAGTATCCATGAGCTGACTTCTTTATATTTATACCTTATCCATCAGGTTTTAAATATCTATATGAATATCTTTTATAATTATTATTTATTATTCAATAAAAAAATAAAATCATAATATATATACACACAAACCTAAGTTGATTTTGAGAATATTCATTTTTTGTCTATTATCCATTGAATAAGGTAACTATTTGTAAATATTCCATCTATTTGAGCTAGTATCTATCATGTTCAGATTCAATTGTCTACCCTAGTCAATTAAGTACATCCATTAATTTGTTTTACAAATATGCTTATGTGATAAGCACATCCATCTTTGTTTTCATCTCTTTTTGTAAGGAAAACATATTTAATCTTCCATTTAACAAATATTTAAAGTTTATAATAACTTATCTTATAAGCTCCTTTTTTCTTTTCTTTTTTAAAATACATAGAATCTCGATAAGTGTTGGTCACTTCCATATTTACCGATAACCTGAAGGTTGTCATAACCCGGTTATGTTGGCTTATCTTGTTAATAATATGAAATAACTGGTGTCATTAGTGGAGTGTTGGTGATGGTAGTGCTTGAATAAACAAGAAATTGTATTAGCTATAAAAGAGGTGTGATATGTGTAAGGTTGTGTTGCCTTTTAAAGACTAAAAATATACATTAAGGTGTGTCTGGTAGGGATAGTCTAGCTTGGTGAGGAAGAAAAAATTAAAAAGGAGGATAAGAGATAAGAGAGAGAAAATAGTTTTTTGGGTTAACCTAATTGGCTATAATATTTTTTATTGGCACGTGAAAGTGAGTAGGTTAGCCATCATTTTTTAATAACATATTTTATCTATTTCGACCTTATTTAATGGTCATTTATAGTGTCTAAGAATTCATCTTATCATGATATATGGTTATAAAGGTGTAGCCATAAAGTTGTAATATGCCTTCAACATCCTTTTTTTTCTTTTTCATCTCCCTTTTTTTTCTTACCTTTTATTTTATACCTCCTTATTCCTCGTCTTTTTATCCTCTTGGATCTTTTTATTTTTTTCTTTTAGCCATTGAATTTGATTACTTTTGTATGGTTATATATATATATATATATATATAAGTGCATGCTTAGAGGAAGAGAGTTTGAATAGTTTTTCATGTTCCTATTATAATAGAAAACATAATTACTTGAAAATATAGAATATTTTATGATCATGAAAGTAAATTTTAAAGCATTATATAAGGAGATGATATATAAAGACATGATAATTTCCATGAAGATCTCATTATGAAGATTTTTGTTGAAGATATTGATGATATGGATAATTGACTTAGAGATAGATTTTAATGGTGACATGAAGATTTTTTCATGAAAATATAATAAGAGATGTAGAGAATATAATGGTGATATGAAGATCTCATAATAAAAGTTTTAGTAAAGATATGACAACCTATTTGGAGACATGAATAATCCAATGAAGATCTGATCGTGGAGATTTTATTAGATATGGAGACTTATTTTGGATACATGAAGAATTCAATGAAGTTATAAGGAATCGACAATGATTTTATTTTAAAAACTATTTGATCTTAGGTAATGTTTCATTAGGACTTTTCCTTGTTTTTTCAAGCTGCATATTCTTTTTCAAAAATTATAAGAGGTATCCTTTAAAAACCAAACTTATAATCTTTTTTCCAGGGCATGACATTTCTTGGTATCAAAATTATGGTCATAAAGAAAGTGACAAAACTTGTTAGGGTTCTTTATGTTTGTGTCACTCTTTATAAGAGATTAGTATCATGTAATTTTTTTGTCCTAAATGACATCCAAAACCATAGTATATGTATTGATATGAGGTATGGTTAGGAGCTTGGAAACTTTTAGACAATTACAAATGGATCATTTGGTACTCATTCTTCTTGGATATCATAGTAAGAGACTAATGACATTGAGAAGATTTTACTCTATTAAGAAAAGTTTAAATATATTCCTATAAAAAATATTTTTAGATTGTAATGATTAGGGCTTTAGTGGCAACGAGTTTGGGAAGATTTTCATGTTTAACACTTTATTAAATCTCTAAATAAATTCTCTAATGCTTTCAACTTCTTGTTATATGATAGTAAATAGCTTTATCATGCTCTTTTTAGCTAGTATGTTAGTGTTGAAATGAAATATAAACTTAAATTAGAGATTATAAGGCAAGTGATGAAATCAGGCATAAGGTTAAGATATCATACTGAAGTAAATCTAGGGAATATTATTGGGATAATTTTAAATATAACATTAATTTTTTTAATGTTACAAGCTTTCAAATGCTTCTAATATCTTAAATATGGTCTATAAAATATATAAGGCTATTGTAATTGTCTAATTTAGATTTTATGGATATAATATTTGGAGAAATAAGCATATAACACATTAAGGTGTGTGCTTAGAAAGGATAACCTAGCTTGGTAAGGAAGAGGAATTGAAAATAAAAGGGAAAGAGATAGAAAAGAGAGAAGAGAAGAAGGATACAGAGGAGAGAGTTGGTTGTTTAGGTTGGCCTAAATAAATATGCTTAATGCCATTTATGTTTGCAAAAATGGTTAACAAACTTTCTTGTAGCGTCCCACGAGTGGGTAATTATTTCTTATTAGTTGCTTAAGTGACCTATTTTGGCCTACTCCAGTGACCTTTCTTGGTGACTGTAAATTCGTCTTATTAAGATCATTTTTTTCTTTTTTGATGGTTTTGAGGTGTAGTCATTATAGTTTTAGTGTGTAATTCAATATTTATTTGTTTTTTTTTCTCTTTTCTTTCTCATGTTTTGTTTTTTATTTTGCCAATTTATTCATTTTCTTCTTTCCTTTCCATGGATATTTTCCTCTCTTCTCTTAACTTGTGGATCTTATTAATTTTGCATGGAGACCATGTAAATATGTATTTTTGTGAAGAGAAAACACTTAGTTTAAAAAGAAATTTGGTGTGAAGGGGACTAAAATATTGATATCAAAGCTATTTGGGCTAGCCCAAACTAGTAGGTTAGGTGGTTGGTTGGGCTTGCCTAAATGTTTGGATGTATGGCTATTGGGTTTTTTAGATACATCATCAATGATCATGTATAACATATTCAATAAAATAAAATAAGGAGAACTAAATCAAAATTAAAGAGAATTAAATTAGTTAAATAGTCATGTTGGTGATGTCATGAAGGAGAGAGTTAAAAATCCATTAAATACTTCCATAATTTTTAAATAATTTGTTTTTTATGTATATAAGAATTTGTATGGTGTTTTTCTTGAGAATACTTAAATCAAAATAAGCTTCCTATCAAGTGTGGTGTGTTTTGATAATTCAAGCGTTGACTTTAATGTTTTAATTAATAAAATTACAATATGTTGAAGGGCTTTGTGTGGTGGCTCTCTTGAGAGAAGAGTTGGTATTACAATCAAAGTAAGCTTTTCATTACGTGTTGATTAAGTATCAACATGTGCGATTAATATAAATTTGAGATCTGGTGCATCGAGTTGGTAAATGAGTTTTGCTAGGAAGGAATGAAATGAAATCATAATGTTATATATATATATATATATATATATATATATATATATATATATATATATTAACTAAATAATAAAAGATGTGTTTTACTATTTAGTGCACTGAAACTCATATATTTTATAGAAAATTGGTGAAATTTTACATGAATTTATTATTTTATTCAAATTTATATTATAATAACAAAATCTCATATAATTAATATTTTTATGCTGAAAAAATTATAGTTTCAGTGCCTATAAGACAGGTAAACAGCTAGCATATATATATATATAGTGTTATATAGGTGAACTGTCATGAACGTTGGCAAAAAAAAAAGTATACTTAGTGTAAAAAAAGGATTATACAGCCTGCTCATCGCTTGCTCACTGAAGAATGTCAAGTTCTGGTGGCCGGAAACTTGCTCATGTAGCTCTCCTCCCGAGTGCTGGCATGGGTCACCTCACCCCCTTCCTCAGACTCGCTGCTTTGCTCGTATCCCGAAATGTCCAGGTCACCTTCATCACCCCACATCCAACAGTCTCACTCACTGAGTCACGAGCTTTATCTACGTTCTTCGCTTCCTTTCCTCAAATCAAGCAGAAGCAGTTTCACCTCCTTCAAGCTGAGAAGAATTCGTTTGACCCTTTTTTTAATCATATCGAACTCATCAAGAGCTCCGGTCACCTTCTTCCCCCGCTTCTCTCTGCTCTGACCCCATCTCTTTCTGTTTTCATCACAGACATGACCTTGGCCTCTGCTGTTATTCCCATCACTCAAGCTATTAGCCTTCCTACTTATGTTCTCTTCACATCATCTGCTAAAATGATGACATTATTTCTATCCTACCCTTCTCTAGCCGGCTCGAGAGCTCTGGATGATTTAGAGGAGACGGGTGTCATCAAGATTCGAAACCTTGAGCTGATGCCCAAGTCACTGGTTCCCCCACCACTCTTGCAAAAGAGCGATAATTTTCTTAAGAAAAGTTTCGTGGAAGAAAGTGGGAAAGTGATAGAATCAAGTGGAATTCTAGTCAACACATTCGTAAGTTTCGAGTTTGAATCACTGGGAAAGATAAATGACGGCGAAGTTCTGGAAAGGCCACCTTCAGTTGTTGCCATTGGACCACTTCCACCGTACGACTCCGAGAAGAGCCGGTCACAGCTAGCCTGGCTCGATGATAAACCGGCCGGGTCAGTTCTGTATGTCAGCTTTGGCAGTAGGACAGCTTTGGCGAGGGATCAGATCAGGGAGCTGGGTGTGGGGCTGATAACGAGCGGCAGTAGGTTTGTCTGGGTGGTAAAGAATAATATAGTTGATAAGGAAGATGGTCAAGAATTGGAGGAGGTAATTGGACATGAATTGATGGAGAGGGTCAAAGAAAAGGGATTGATCGTTAAGAGTTGGGTGCAGCAGGAGTACATATTAAGCCACCCAGCAGTCGGTGGTTTTCTGAGTCATTGTGGCTGGAACTCAGTGATGGAGGCCGCTTGGAATGGAGTGAGGATCTTAGCCTGGCCCCAGAATGGAGACCAGAAAGTCAACGCAGATGTTGTGGAGAGGATCGGGTTAGGGACCTGGGTTAGGAGTTGGGGTTGGAGCGGGGAGAAGCTGGTGAGTGGAGCAGAGATTGCAGAAAGGATTAGAGAATGTATGGGGGATGAATCGTTGAGAATTCAGACGTTGGGGATCAAAGAAGATGCGAGGAAAGCCGTGGGCTTTGGTGGGAGTTCTGACAAGGGATTGACTGAACTCATCAGCAAGTGGAACCAGTTCTGAAGTCGCCAGAATCCTATATATATCCTTCTGAATCTTTCAACTTGCATTGTTCTGAAATTTTTATGTTTTTTTGTATCATTTAATCTTCTTTCTCATCAATAAACCTCACTCCTTTTATAGAGTGAATCAATCCCATGAAAGTATGAAAGATGAAACTTCAAGAGAAGTTTTATTTTAGATGTCAACCCAAATTATGCGTATGCACAGAGATACACATGAACAGATAATGAAATATACAGACATGAAATGGGTAAATAAATTATAATATAAAATGAAACAAAAATATCAGTTCAGTTCAGGACGAGCTTGGTCTGGGTGCTGAGCCGGTGGAGGGAAGGTGGTCTTGTAGTCGCTAAGGCTGAAGTTAAGAAACCATCTTGAAAGCATATCTACTCGATTTCTCTATCTATGATTTAAAAGGGTGTCTGGGAATATTTTTGAAAAAAAAATATTTTTTTTATTTTTTATTTTAAATTAAAAAAATTCGGTATTTTTAGATATTTTTATGTGCTAATGTCAAAAATATTTTTTAAAAAATAAAAAAATTACTTTGATGCATTTTTAAACGAAAAATATTTTCAAAAACAACTTCAATTAAATTATCAAACAGAAACTAACAGTGTTGTTTTTGATATGAAAGAGATTTGCAAAAGAAACTGAGAAAAAGCCAGCCAAGATTGCAATACAACTTATATATATATACTAGCCAATTGCCCGCGCGTTGCCGCGGGTATTTTTTTTGTATATAATTTAACATAATTAATTCTACAACGATAAATTTATATGATATAAGTAAATAAAAGTTATAGATTTTATTTAAAATATTATAACAATAGCAACATCGGAGTCTTAACATTTAAAATTATTATTGCCGCCAGAATAAAAACAACAAAAATTATTAAATTATTATAATAATAGAATACATAATGACTATTATTATAATAATAGAATACATAATCACTATTATTATAATATTAATAATAATCACAATTATTATTATTATTATAATTATTATTATTATTATTATGTTAATAATGAAAGAAACAAAAATAAATGAAAGACTAAAAACATCCTATAAACTTTAACAAAAGATAAAAAAAAAATATTATTGCTATTACTGTCAAAAAAAAATTTATGAAATTATCCGGAGGGAAAAAGAACATTAAAGAAAGAGCAAGTACACAAAACAATTTTATTATTATTATTATTATTATTATTATTATTATTATTATTATTATTATTATTATTATTATTATGTTAATAATGAAAGGAAAAAAACAATGAAAGACTAAAAACATGCAAGAAATTTTAACAAAAGATAAAAAAAACAAAAACAATTATTATTGCTATAACCGACAAAAAAAAATATTATCAAATTATCGGGAGAAAGAAAAAAACAACACAGAAGAGTAAGAACAAAAAATAATTAAGTCATTATTATTATTATTATTATTATTATTATTATCACTATCACTATTATTACTATTATTATTACTATTACTATTACTATTACTATTACTATTACTATTACTATTATTATTATTATTATTATTATTATTGTGTTAAATACACTTTTATATATACATGGACAAAAGTAGGGATTATTCTAGAAATAGAAAGAAATAAAAGTATAAGGACTTAAATGAAAATCAAATATAAAGGGCTGAAATTAAAAAATTAAAAGTCAAAGGGCTGAAATGCAAATTACATTTATTCTCAATTGAAATCAGAGGACAAAATTGCACAAATCGGAACTTTTATACCGAATTGATTGAGTTATATACAGTCAATCCGGAAATTGAAAGTAGAAGGACCGAAGTGAAACTTTGGCATTCAATCAATTCAAATCGGAGGACCCAATCGAACAAAATTAAAACTTATATAACAGAAATGAGGACCAAAAACGAAATTAAAAGTCGAGGGACCGATGTGCAAAGTCAACATATATGGGGGACTCTCCTGCACATTGACGTGCAGGAGAGAGAGAAACGTGGTCGGCGGCTTCAACCGGCCTCCGCCGCGTCCACGGATATCTGGTGGTTACACGCCCCACCGCGGGAGGAAGACCACGCGGCGGCGCATCTTTCTGGCTTCCGGTAGACAATTTCCGGACACCAGAGGAGGCCGCACGCGCCACCTTAATAGGGCGTGAGGCGGAAAATCGTCCGGCGCGTGCGCCTCACACCCTGACAGACGCCGATTAAATAATTCGAAAAATAGGGTCAATTACCGTTCCACCCCTGCACCCAATTCATGGTTTTTATCTTATTAGGGGCTATAATCGTATTTAGCCATTTCAGAAAATAATAAAAAAAGAAAAAGTTGCGACGGACCGGACCGGGCCGGTCTAGCCGCGCGCAATGACATGTTTGTCCCTCAGCCCAAGCTGTTATTTTGTCCTATTACCGGGGGTGAAAACGCCATCACACTGTTCACGGCAGATTATTTTAAAAAAAAAAAAAGGATGAACAAAGGAAAAAACGGAAATGCCCCGCTGAACCCGCCCCTTTCGCCGCGCACGCCAGGGCTAAAATCGGGCGCACACTGTCACAATCCACAGTGATTGTAGACACATGCCACAGTGGAATGTACAGGGAAATGGCAACGCGTTTTAGTTGCTTGTTAATATATAAGCACTTTTTTATACAAGATTTTTGGTATCTAATGGGCTAAAAAACTGCATAACATAATGACATGATAAACAAAAGAAGAAATGTTAAACAATAAATTCATTTGCAATTGACTTTCTAATTTATTGGAGTTGATTTTGACTTGATTGTTTCATACTTGAAGACCTTTTCTTTAGTAGCAAATGAGGCAACCATCAATACTTCTCCTTGCATCTTTTGTTGCAGACACCTAATTGCCTCTCAAGGTTTCAAACCTAGCTTTAGATAAATGCTTATGTATTGCAATAAACAAGCTGTATTCTTAAAATTCTTTGTTTTACCAAGAAAAACTAGATTGTTAGCATGTATATTGCAACTTGATTATCAATATACATCTTAATAGCTTTTGTTAGCTCCATGTTAAGATCTTAAGGCTTGATTTGCAGTTGCTGCAACATACTCAACTTTTGTAATTGATTGAGAAACAAATGTTAAAAATATTTTTTAAAAAAAAATATATATATATATATATATATATATATATATATATTATTTTGATGTTTTTTATGCTTTTAAATTGTTTTAATATTTTAAAAAATTATTTTAATCTATTTCTAAATAAAATATTTTAAAAAATAACCATTACTACAACACTAAACTGACTAAAAAAAATTCAACACTTTCAGGGGAGGAGTGAAAAAAATATTATTATTATTATAATGTATTTATTTAGATAATATTTTTATATCTTTTAAAAAATAAAAAACAAAGAGACATGACTTTAGTCTGAATATATTTTCTCAAGATAATAATCAATCACTGCATTTAAACTAAAACCACAGAAAATTTGCTTAGACTCCTTGCTATGAAGGAAGATTTCAGGCGAGTTTGGAGTTCAATGTACAAATATGAATAACGCTGTTGTTTGGACTCTGCTGCTTAAAAATAACTGTTCTGATAGCAATTTAAAACTCTGCTCAATGAAGTAAGTTATTTCTCAAAATCAATATTTCTTGATCTGCCAAACCAAGGAGGCAGAAGCTGAAGCCACAGGTGTCCTATTTCATACAAGTTAAGATTACAGACTCAGAAAATACAAAATGAATCTCCTTGGCATGAATAATATTGGCAGGCAAGGCCATGACAATTCATTTCTGGATGTAAAAATGACCTGCTCTCTAGCTATTGGTGTGGTAAAGGGTTATTAGTAGGGATATCTCTGCCGTGGTGGACGCCTTGTCCTCTTTCCCCATCCTGTTACTTCAAGTCCCAGCTCTCCACAATTTGGATTCTGAGCTTGCGGTGGACTCGCGGCAGTAACTGTCGGAACGGCAGCAGAACTTGCCGTCACGCTTTTCTCCCCCTTCCTGCCTTGCTCTTAGGGGAGTTTCTCTGAGATAAACTTGATTGCCAAGTGCCTCCGGTTGCTATAATCATCCCTTCAATCATCTGAAGATCGTCAGTAACATCATTCCTGGACAGAGAGACGAGACCAGGAAGTACATCTCTTTGAAAGTCCTTCCGCTGCCTTCCTCTCCTCGCCTGACCTCTCCTACGACCTCTTGGCAATGATGTTTCATCTTTTGTGTTTTCCAAAACCACAGGCTCATAATCAGGATCTTCTACCATGGTTTCAGTTAAATTTAAGGTCATATACTCGAAAAAATCAACCTCATCTGGTGTTGAATCTTCACAATCATTATTACCCTTGTGCACTAAAAGTGACCCAGCATCATTCTTAATGTATCCCTTGTAAGAAGAAATTATATCTGCAAACCACTGAAGCGGATTATTCACTTCAGTTTCCAATATCTGGCACCGAGCATCATCTTGAAACTGGTGCACACCAGACAGTGAGATGTCCACTAAAGCCTCAGCTGCAGATATCAAAAGGCCTTCATGAAAGTCCTTGAATTCATCTGTTATGGACTGAAATGGTTCTTTAAATTTGCTTTCTAGAAACCCACCTCCAGACACGATGTCCATATCATTTTCTAGGACAATTGGCGCCTCCAAATCTATCTGAATTGCAATCCTTGCCTTGTTTCTTGGAGCTTGAGCCTCTTCTTCAGTCACGCTCACATTCAAATCAATTGAATGTCTTAAATTAGCTCTACAATCAACTGAACAATTTGCCACATTTAAACTGTTTTTGTTTAGGATCTCCACGGATTCAGATTCCATAGCATCTTGATTCAGATCAGTATGAAGTAACCCACCTTTAATAGAGTTAGCACCAGTAGTCTCTGAAACACAAAAACCAGGCTTCAGGCCAGAGCTGGCAGAGGGCAGGTCTTTGGAAATGGGCTTTTCAAAAGTGGGAACATAAAGGATCTTCTTATTGCTTGAACAATCACCTCTGATTCTTTTTTCTTCAGCATCATGTGCATTTGTTGCTGATGATGAGTCCTGAATAATGTTTTGACAGAGGTCCTTCATTGTTCCAGCATTGCAAGCAAATTGGTCAGCATATTTTCTTTGCAACGAATCCCAATTCACCTGTTGAAAGTCAGACATTTCACCAGAGGATTTTCCATTACAATGTGAAATAGTTTTCATCCAAGACAACGCTCCTAGTGGAGTTTCTTCCATCTCTTGAATACCAATGGAAATAAGATTTGAATCAGAAATTGCTTCAATTGGGTAACTTTTTGGAGGTACTGCATTGAGGTTTACTTCCTCTGCAGATTTTATATTCTCAGACCAGCCTGAAGCCCTTGAGTTATTTGGAGGATTACGTTTAGGAACTTGTTCAAAAGCAAAATTACTAGCACTGGATCCATTTGAGTGACCAGCCGATGCCTTGGACTTCAGCTGAGAAATGAGGGAGATGTCATTTTTGTAGGACAATTCAACTACTGGTTTTGGAATAAAATCCACTTTTTCATTAACAATCGACCCATCTGCAGAAACTTCATGGCATTGCGACAATGTGGCTGAACTCTTATTTGATTCGGGAAAGGTATTAAAGCAAGGGTTTCCCTGAAGAAATATTGCATTCTGTCTCAAGCTAGATGGAGGCCTCTTCCAAGATGAAATGGAGGATGACTCAGAATTGCCTACATTAGATTGAGGAGCAGGTGGCGGAGGAAGTGCATCTGAAGTCATAAGAGATACATTATGATTTGCTGTTGGAGATTTCTACACCAAATATTGTCTTCTTTCTCAATTGTTCTGGTTTATTGTGATCAGACACTTTGGCATTCATGCAGCCAACATGAGATGATTCACTCTGTGTAGGCAAATACTCTCCATAAAAATTTCTACTCGGAGTTACAGTGCTTATATGGCCTGAAAGAAGGATCAAATTATCAGTTGAAACTGAATGATCCTACACAATAATAAAACATATGGCATGATTTTTCAATTTTCTCTCTCATTATGAATCACCTAAATGAAAAGAAATATTCATATTGGAGGTTTTACTCTCTGATGACAAGGCAGTATCATCTAACTTTAGAGAGTAAAGGAATTTCAAATACCATAAGCTTAACTCGGTATCGATGAACACAGACGCACATTAACCTTCACATGCTAGTGCATTCAATTGCATGTAATTTGCAGTCAAAACTTTCTTTATTTACATTTTCTTAAAGTCAAAGACATTCCTTAGAAGTCATACAGAATCAATAACAATGAGAAGTTCCTTTCACATTTTCCAGAATTTTCAGAACAGTGACCATTGAGGTTTCTGAATATTCGTAAAAATATGGGAAGAGCATTTCCTTACAAGTACTTGGATGCTTATTTAGAACTCTTAAAACAAAATGGTTATGCCAGAAAACGATTCTTTTTTGTGTGTGTGAACAAAGCAAAGTAGTTATCTTGAACTAAATGTTTTTAATGATTCATTTCAAAATTTGGTCACAAAAGAGTTGATTTGGTATATTTTAATATTTCAAAAGAATTAAGTTGCAATAGATTTAGAGTAAGAAAAATCAATTCACAGGTTATCAACAGGAGAGATAACAAACATGGTATAAGAAACCACATCAATGATTTGAGATATATATATATATATATATATATATATATAAAAAACCTTCTACTAGGCTACTAGTAAAGTAGTGACTCAAGCAAACTTGCTCATTCAAGAAAAAAGAAGAAAAAAAACGTCATTGGCTGATTTCAACAGGAAAAAAACTCTAGAAAGTGTGCTGAATGAATCCTTACCAGAGTTGAAGTTAAAAGGTGGTCTGCCTTTGTTTCCCCATTCATTATCTAAAAGCATATTTTGTTGGCTGAGTCCCTCCTCCTTTTCTTTAAAGGGTCTTCGAGAAACTTCCTTTTCCATAAATTGGAAGCCTGAGCATGAATTTGCAGATAAATCCCTCCCTTGTGTCTCTTCTTTCAAGTAGGTAACCTTGCCAAGAAAAGGAGTTGTATCATATGCTTCCTCAACCTGGAAAGGTTTGTTCAAATCTGTTACACCTTGGGTCCTCCCTGTATTGGAACTAAAAGTATCACCATTGCAACTGGAATGAACACTACTCAGGGTGGACATGTTGCCATTTTTCTCACAGGTAACCCTACAATTCCAATTTGTAGGGTCAGATTCCAACCCTGATCCACCAAATGCCCCTTTTTCTTCCTCTGCATCGTTTATGTATTTGTCAGCTGGTAGTTCAAGGTCAAACAACTTCCTCTGAAGCTTCTTGTGATTGTATTCAAGAGATACATCATACTTAATCGTGGATACATCCCTGCGTAGAACCACATCCAGATTGCATGTTCTGCAAATTAATGGAACTGAAATGTGATTGAACACTATCAGCACCTGAAGCAGATGGTATATGACAATTCATTGTCACCAAAGGCAGACCAGAATCATGCCACCTGATTCTGTCCCCTTTAGGTGAAAAGGTTAAAGGATTTGATTGAAATGTTCTCATGGGATCAAGGCATAAGACTGATCCTTTGCTTCGGACTTCATTCATTATTTCCATTTGTATTTTGTGAAGCCGATGCAGTTCATGGACCTGCATAATTGAATTTCATATACTTATATATGATATTTCCCTCAATCAAATTTAAATTATGGATGCAAAACAGGGACTCTTTCACTCTATATTTCATGAACTCAGTCAGAAAAGTATTGAAAATCCAATTTTATAGATCAAAATATAAAAGTGAAAATAAATCATACCTGATGTCTGAATGTGTTTTCTTGCCTCAATATGGTTTGCCTCAAGTGTTCCTTGTCATATCCAGAGTATCTATTTTATTTCTGGATTTGCAGCAAGCATGCCATGGTGCTGCTCATAGGCTTTGTTTTCATGATGTGAAGGCCAGCTACCATTCCCACTACTGTCATCTAAATCCTTCGTAGAATTATATCCCGGCATATACATCTTATACAGAAATTCAGTTCCCATTTCTGCAAAGACTGCAAACAACTTAATAAGCTCTAAATTAACTTGCCAACACTGATACAAAGGATATCTCGTTTTCTTCTATCACAAATGAAAAGGTTTACATGCCAACATATGGATTGGAGAGAAAAAAGTAGATGCAGCACATAAATCTTCATCTTTGCAGTCATAAATTACTCATCAATCCCAGTACATAGAAAGAACCCTATGCTATCCAAGCAGTGTTATCATATCATTTCCTCCTACATGAATGACATTGTCTAATTCGGCGTGAAATCAAATCCCAGCTAACATTTTTAGTAAATCTTCCATATAAAGAACTCACTTTATCACTTAATGTAGCAACAAAATAGCAGATTATGAAATCTAGTCCATTAATAATGTCAATTAAAAAGCGACATATCTCAGTAATTTATTATGGAGAGAGATCCCATTCTGCTGTCAAAGAAAAATAAAGATGTTCTCTAAATATATTTGCAAGAAGTAGATGCAACAGCTTAGATACCCATGTAGTTACCTCAGTCAAGAGCTTCTCCCAAGCTGCAAGTGCTCTGAACTAGATATAGGACAGCATTTGTAAGGGTCAAAACGAATGTTCCAATGGGTTTTGCATGATGAGTATCTTTAGGAGACCTGATCTATTAGAGCCTGCCATAATTTATGTTACAGTAGGCAAAAAGAGGTCAATCAAAGCACTGAAAGAGGTTAAGAGTTAGAAACAGCACCACAAGAATTCATGAATCCCTATTTTTCAGAAAATGCAGTTTCCAAGCTTTAAAGAAACACTTTGTTGATACACTGGAATTTAATTTGTAGGCAATAGAAGTGTATTTGGTGAGGATGAGAGATCAGAATATAGTAGTATCTAAAAGAAACATTAAAAAATTCACTTTTCAATGGACACCCATATCGGAGATATTTAATTGTAATGCTTCATTCCTACACATGACCACGCAATGCCAACAGTTCCAATGACGGTGATAAAAGAGAATGGTGTGTGCCTTGGAATGGTGTGGTGAAACTCAAAGTATGTTGAACTCAAAATTCACTCCATGGATTCCAAATCAATGATCTTGTAATTGGCAACCGTTGGATCATTAGGTGTTGATCTGTATTAATATACAGTTTTTGCTTTGGTTTCTTGAGCATATAAGGAAAAGGATCCGGTGTAAAGGGAATGAATTCTACCAACTACTGCTCCAACCAAAAAAGATAGTTCAAATTGCAAAACTAAATAAAAAAAAAAACATCTTCTAGCAACTTTCTTAAGCACTTGGAAACTACTATGGAGCAGAGAACCCTGGTATTCTGACATCACTAAGATATCGCCCTATTAAAAGGGTATTACATCTTAATACTACTGCAATCACATTCATTTGATGTAATTAACCTCATCAAGAAACAAATACCGATGGCATTGAAGTTCTTGTCGTTGCTTACCTGAAATCCCAGGAGACCTTTCTTCTAAATCAGGTATTCGAGAATTATTGATAAATTGATAATCTTAAACCCAGTTTTCTTCAAAGCCTTCCAGACTCAAGCCTGTGATTCCAGCTGCACAAATCAAGGAAATGGAAGCAATTGGTTTTGTTCCTCCACCGACAAATAAGAAAGAACAAGGACAGAGAATGGAAGCATTAACATGACATCTTCATACACTCGTATTTAAACAACTAAAATTGACCGACCATGTTTAGCATATAGGTTAAAGTTAAAGCATAATTGAGAGACCAACATACAGACAAATCAATCATCCAAAAAAAAAAAGGGGGGGGCGTGATTTACCTTGTATATATCAGTATCCTCTACCTCCCCATATCAAAACTTGAGCTCAAATTCACATAAACCCTTCAACTCGACTACAACTCCATTAAAAATCCCATCTGAAGGAAGAAAACAAAACCACAAAGACTTTAAAAAAAGCGGGTGACTTTGTAATCAAATAGCAGACAAAAGAAATATAATCCAAGTAATAAAGAAATATATATACAGGAGAGAAGCTCAAATCTTCTGGGCCAGTTCGATGATATCGTGTGTACTGGATTGAAAGATCCCAACAATCCCAGATAAGAATAAGAGAGAGATCTTATTTTTTTTCTATTTTCTTTCACAAAGAAACAACGACTTTGGTATTTGTCAACTTATGGTCTCGCTAAAATACCTTGCTTGAGCTTGGGTTCCATGATATCTATCACTTCACTTTCTTATTCTGTATTTATTATTGCTATATTATTTTTTTATTATTTTTCATTGGGATTTCATGGATGTGAAAGATATGGGGACATTTGTTTTCACATTTTCTAGATTCTCTCTACCTTCCATGCTTTTTGGGTACACGCAAGTAAAGTACCTTTTTACAAAGATTTAGACGCCTGTGTTTCACTCTTACAACATCGCCACAGTTCCACAAGTAGCTGCCAGCTGGCCACTCTTCAGTGGGGCATCTTCTTACCATTTCCACCCCCACACGCGTCTACACTCGCGTAGCTACACTCGCGTAGCAACACTAAAAATAAAAAATAAAAAAATATATATTAAATGCAAAACATCTGGTAGGAGGTCTTCAATAACTGTAGTGACTTTTATTATTTTTCTTTCGTGAAAAAAGTCATTAACAATGATTAAGATATTTTATATCCCCATGTCAAATTTGTCAATTTTTCACTTGGATATTTTTATCTTTTATTAATTATGACAGAATATTTTAATAAAAAATAAATAATATACTTATTTTATTTTTTTATCTTGAATCAAATACAATAGTCACGTTTTTAATAATTAAAGAATAACCACAAGGAGCTCAAAATTTATATTTAATTTTAATGTAGTCTGCCTTCCTATGACATTTATAGCTTCTTAAATAATATCAAAAACCAACCTGAGCAAACTAGAGAAATTGTAAATAAAAAAAGCAATAAAAATCCTAAACAAACTAAGAAAAAATAAAATTACCAGTCTTAATATTTGATTTCCAAAACTAAATAAGAAAAAAAATCATAAAGGAAAATACTTTCCTAAACTAAATACAAAATAAAAATAATTAAGAAAAATAAGCTCTCCTAACAAATCCCTTGGTATCTCTCAAGGTTAAAGAGAATTCATATTGTTTTTGTCTTGATCTCATGGATATCTAATCAAAAATCTTCAACCCTTTACATGCTAAGTTTTTTCTTTAGAAACATCAGTCATGTTAACAATATTCTTAATTCTCTAACAATGAAACTAATTTTTAAAATTTGCAAATCTACTTTATAACGTTTTATATGAAAGTATAAGATAATTAAATTTAACCTCATCAATTCTAAACTTATCCACAAGCACATGTTAGGCACATCCTTCACAATGTGCTTGATTGAGAATCGCCTCTAGAATTATATCTAATTTGGTTATATTCTCATCAACATCGCCAACCAAAAATTTTGCATCCAAGTCATCTCTTGTAAGATCGGTATTATCCTCATAAAATCTTTAATTGTTGATTCGATTAGGATTTGAAATGATAAGATAGAATTTCTCGTGAAGAAAGATTTCTCTTGAACCTTAAAAAGATCAACGAATAGAGATTTGACCTAAAAAACAATTAAACAACAATGTAATTTATCTTAAGTAGAGTGCATTAGATATGATGTGTTTTTTATTTGCACAAACATGTTTTTTTTTCCTAGACTCTCGTAGATCATCACATTTCCAAATGACTTAATACTAGGAGGCAACTTTTGAATATTATAATCATAATTTTATGATTATACAAAACTCTGTTTCACATAATATATCTAAGGAAGGTCAAAAATGTTGTTGTAGCAAATACTACCAAGTAGCTTAATGAATTGTAGGTGCAACACAACACAACAAAGCAAAAGGAAAAGTATCAACATGTATAGTGGAAGATTTCTTTGGGTTTATAAGGCTCTAAACCCCTTTTTCCAAGTTCTTCTCTCCTCCTCCCTCTCTTTTTTTCATTCTCTCAAAAAGCAACCTCACATTTCTTTTCATGATCTTCTCCCTTTCGTCTGTATCATGCTTCTAGTATCCAAATAAACACTAGAAAGAGTTGACCTCTCGCTCTCTTTTTTTCCAACTCTCTATTACAAGTTTTTAACTTCTCTTCCCAAGTCAACCTCTCCCTTCTTCCTTTTTTTAAGAGAAAATAAGAAATGCAAAAGAAGAAGCTTTTGGCATTAGAAAGGCTTTTTTTTAAAAACAAATATATATTTCATAAACTTTAGCTCTTTTCTCCTTTTCTTTCAGAGGGGAATGAGATTGTAAAATTTGGATTTCATGGATTTTCAAGGCATTAAGATTTTTTTTGGGATATCTTTCGATAGAAAAGAATTCATGAAATTTTAGACATCATCCGTCATAACTTAGGCACAATAAGCAAATGTAAGGAAGCATTTGAAACTAATGAGCAAGGCTAATTTTAAAAGTCTTTCAAATATGAATAAAAGAGAATAAAGAGCAACCATGATTTCAATATGTTCCCAACATCAAAATATACATTAACTCTGGCATAGAATCTGTGGGTCTCAAAGTTTAAATGTGATTTTGATATGTGATGTTCTAGGATGGGGTCCTATTCATGGACACAAGGTAGTTTATCCCTACAATAATGGATTCTCAATTAATTTAATGGCTTGCATATAGTTGGCAGTAACATGGATCATATAGTATGATTGATGGATTTTAGAAAATTGTATATTTATGTAGATTTTTTTTATGGTAATCTTATAGACTAAATTCTATAATTTTTATGATATGTCACAATCTACTCGGAAACCAACATTAGTTGTCCACCAAACTTTTAAATTTCACATTTCAATTAGTATTTCACACAGATACAATTAAGATTTAATATTTGAGGAATGAGAAAAAATGATAAAAAAATGTTCAAACTTTGGTTGGTCATATATCAAACTCCAATAATTATATGGCATTTAATGAAATGAGAGAGATTATAGTGGTGATGGTGGAGTATCTTGGAATCAATTGCAACTAGATGGCTCTCGGTATATTAACAGTTATTACATCCATCCACATTATGAAGGATCTAAACAAAAAATAATATCTTTCAAAAATATTTTAGAAAATTACTAAGTGGTGAATTCGATAATCCCTTTTACAAGCTCCCTGTGTTCCGTCTATAGTGACAATATATTTATAATTATTTTAAAGAATAATTATTAAGAAAATCTTTTAAGATCATTTTTTCTTCTTTTTTTTTGTTACTCGGGCTAGTTTTCTTCAATAAAAACCATTAGGGATTGCATTGTTCCCTTGCAATGCACTTTCCATTACTGTTGAGTTGTAGAAGAGATCAAATTTGTCATTGAAGTTTTGGTTTTTTCATAATTGGTCCGTGTACTTTTTTGAGATGAGAGAGAAAAATGTTCAACAAGTGAGATCAAGGTTCTAGTTAAAGAGAATTGTCGGAGGAGAACTTAGACTGACCGAGTTTTTTTTTTCAAATTTTGATTCTAGTTAAAGGGATTGTCAACTAAGATTTCATATTAACCGAGTTATTTACAAAGATTTTGATACTAAAAGAATCACTAAAATGTAGAATTGTAAGTCAACCATGCAATTAAAACATAAAGAAATTCAATCCTACAATGAAAAAGAACAATGCGAAAAATCAACTCGAATTGTTATGAAATCTTCATATTGGGGTTTTAGCTCAAACTAGTTTTTTTAAAGACAATTAGTGTATCTTTATAAACTTACTACGCAATGCAAATAACAAATCTTTACTTTATAGGCATCGTCAAGAGAGAGCATCTATTACTACCTAGTTTTTTACTTTATTTTTAAAAGAAAAAAAATATATTTTTAATGTGTTTATGTTGCTTTTAGTATTTTCAGTGTTATATCAAAAGTATTTGGATTTTAAACGTATTTTCAACACATCATTTTCGAAATCATTAATTTATCTCTATCATTTGACTTTGATATTTTTTCTATTTAAAAAAAAATCAAAAATATCCTGTCCGAATCCCCACTCTCCATCCTCATTTCTCTCATCTCTCCCAATTCATCATCCAACTCTCCTAACGACAAACGATTCCAGGACGCCGTCGTTTTCTCTCCCCTAATCTCCTTTCAATTTACACCACACAACCTCGGCCTCACACCTCTCCACTCCAGCATACAACACCACATCAGCCCTTATCAAGCCACAGCCCCTCATCCTCATCGTCCATCATAGAACCAAACCTCATTAGAGAGCCAACAACCCTTCGAAGAAGAAGAAGAAGAAAACAAAAATAAGATTTGAAACACGAGAGGTAGTTTGTCCCTGCAATAATCGATTCTCAATTAATTTGATGGCTTGTATATAGTTAAACTATATAGTATTTATGATATGACATAATCTACTCGAAAACCGATATTAATTGTCCACCAAACTTTTAAATTTCACATTGAATTAGGGCTTCATACATGTACAATTAAGATTTAATATTTGAGAAATGAGAAAAATGCTAAAAATGATCAAGTTTAGGTTGGTCATATATCAAACTCCAGTGATTATAAGATACTTAATGAAATGAGAGAGATTGTAGTGGTGATGGTGAAGTATCTTGGAATCAATTGAAAGTAGATGACTCTCGGTACATTAGTAGTTATTGCATTCAATCTACAATATGAAGGATCTGAACCAAAAATAAAAGAATTATCTTTCAAAAATATTGTTTAGAAAATTATTATGTGGTGAATTTGATAATCCCTTTTACAAGCTCCCTTGTGTTCCCATCCATAGTGATAATATAATTATAATTATTATGAAGAATAATTATTAAAAAGATCTTTTAAGATCGTGTTTTCATTTTTTTTTGTTACATGATCACTGTTCTTTAAGATATAAAAAACCATTAGGCATTACACTGTTCCCTTGCAATATACTTTCCATTTTTGTTGATGTATAAAAGAAATTAAATTGTTCATTGAAGTTTTGATAGTTTTTCATAATTGGTCCATGCTTTTTTTGGTATTTATGTTTCAATCCTAAAATTTTATTTTTATCAAGTTTTTGTCCCTAAATATTGAGCCACGAGAGAGAAATTGTTCAAAATATGAGATGAGAGGACAACTATCGAGAGAAAAAAAGATGAGTGAGAAAGTTTTTGATTAACCACATTTCAGCTATGAAATCATCAGATTAGGGTTATAGTTTGAAAATTTTAGTTTTTAAAGATAGTTGATATATTTTTACAAACTTACTACGCAATGTATATAACAAGTCTTTACTCCATAGGTGTTGTAAAGAGATGACATCTATTGCTACCTAGTTCTTACCCTATTTTAAAAGTTTTTTTAGATTAAAAAAAATATAAAAATATATGTTTTTGATGTATTTGTGTTGTTTTCAAAAATTTTAGTGTCATCTCAAAAGGATGTGAATTTTAAACGTCTTTTCTCTCTCATTTGACTTTGATGTTTTTTCTATTTTGAAAAAACAAAATCAAAAAACATAAACTAAAGTTGAAGAGGAGAGAAACAAGGACAAAAAATTATTATTTTTTATTTATATATCCATATAAGAGAAAGAGACAAAGAGAAAAATATTTGAGGATCAAAAAGATTTTCCCACACTTTCCCCACACTTATACAAACACAAAAACATATAAACCTATAAAATTTAATTTTTTATTATCTTTACAAGAGAGTCATCAACCACCAATTAAATCACATTCCACACAACTCTGGCTGCCAACATCCATCGTATCTCCTAGCCCACACCCATAGAACAATGGTCATAAACCAAACTCCAATAATTATATGATACTTAATGAAATTAGAGAGATTTTAGTGGTGGTGGTGGAGTATAATGGAATCAATAGCAACTAGATGACTATCAGTATATCAACAATTATTGCATCCATCTACAATATGAAGGATCTGAACCAAAAATAAAAGAATTATTTTCAAAAATATTTTTTAGAAAATTATTACGTGGTAAATTCGATAATCCCTTTTACAAGCTCCCTGTGTTCCATCCATATCTATAATATATTTATAATTATTATTAAGAATAATTATTTAAAAGATCTTTTAAGATCGTGTTTTCATTTTTTTGTTACATGATCATTGTTCTTTAAGATACAGAAAACCATTAGGCATTACACTGTTCCCTTGCAATATACTTTCCATTGTTGTTGATGTATAAAAGAGAATAAATTGTTCATTGAAGTTTTGATAGTTTTCATAATTGGTCCATGCATTTTTTGATATTTATGTTTCAATCCTAAAATTTTATTTTTATCAAGTTTTGTCCCTAAATATTGAGCCATGAGAGAGAAATTGTTCAAAATATGAGATGAGAGGACAACTATCGGGGGGGAAAAATGAGTGAGAAAGTTTTTGATTAACCACATTTCAGCTATGAAAAGAGATATGATGTGCATCATTTTTTACAAGGGTTCATCTAAAATAACAATTATTTTCATCCTCATTTATCATTTACTACAATTAGGAATAACTCTATTTAACATTGATTTACCATTTTTTAGTCCAAGGTTTACATTATCAATTCAATAAACTATTTTTTTCTTTATTTAAAGATCAAGTATAATATCTAGTAACATATTATAATCCTCTAAATATTAGAAAAATCATACTTGGTTTGACTTAAACTTTCAATGATTAGTTTTTTAGTGTTATTATTATTGTTTTATTAAGAATGTTCTCATTTATACATTATACCATAAAGTGCATTTGCTTTGTCAAATCATGTTTGGTCTTAATATCATAGTCATTTGTTATTTAAATAATATTTGAAACTTTTTTCAAATTTTATTCCATATTGTGCAAGATTCTCACAATAAATATTATTCAAGAACATGTGGAACATTTTCTATAATTCACCTAAGGTGATGAATCCTCTCTTGATCACTTAAATATCTTAATATAATTTATATTATACCCAATATTTACCTATTATTACTCTTGCTAAGACAATGTGTATTTAGGATCAAAACATATTATACTATATACTAAAAGAGATCATGGTTCGGTTACTGTAGCATGTGAGGAGAATCACTGTGAATTGTAATAGTGTTGCTCAGTTTTCGGTTCGGATCGGGTTGGGTCGTTTGGTTCGCTATTTTATTGGTTTTTATTAATGTTTGCATAGCAATATACCAATAGCTTAGCGGATAAAGTGCAGTCCTAATATTTCATATTTTTTTCCTTTGTTTTTTCTTTTAGTTTTTTATTAGTTTTTTTTTTATTTTCACGTCAAATAATGTTTTATAGCTAAAAATTTTTTTTTATTTTTTTTTGTTAAAGTTTTTGGTCTTTTTTTTATTCTTTTATTGAATTTATTTTTCTATTATTCATGCAATAATAATAATAATTTTAGTTTTTTTTCTTGCTTTCTCTTTTATTAACATTTTTCAAAAAAAAATTCTCCTCAGAATAATTTAATAAATTTTATTTTTTTAGCAATAATAGTAATAATATTTTTAGATGTTAAGCCTTTGATGTTGTTGTTGTTATAATAGGGTGTGTTGATGTGTTTTTTTATATTAAACATTGCATGTATAGATGTTATATTTTATTTTTAAACTACTAAAATTTATTAATTGTTTGAATCACAATAATCATAAAAAATATTTGTTCGGCCCGCAACGTAGTGTGAGTAATTAACTAGTCATTCTCTATACAAGATAACTTGATGATCTTAAGTATAATGATCAATTACATAACTATCACATGAATCTTTCTATAGGAACAAGTGATCTCTCCATATTAAATTTTCATGAGGATCTATTTAGTTTACATATTATGATAACGACTATTTTTTTTCACAAGGAAATAAATATAATATGTATAATAATTATTTGACTATAAAAAGCTACTATTAACATTGAGGACTTTAGATCTCGAACCCTCATAAATAGTTATTTGTTCTAAACAAATCACCATGGAAAAAGCAAATGAGTTTTAAAGGAAAAGGAATTATAGGAAATTTAAAGTCCATAAAATAAGTTAAGTAATGTTGTAAATAAATGATTGTTAAAAAAAACTCTTTGGGAATAAGAAGAATAAATGATGGGAACTTGAACATATGAGGTTATCTATTATTTATAGTAATTTATAGCTTATCTATATTATTATAAAGTTTCAATCCTATTTTATATAAGTAATTCTAATCTTAAACAAATATTGATATAAGATATAAAGGTTTATTAACCCCGATACAAGCTTAATTCTTATTTTATTGATACACACATGAGTTATAGACTCATTTTTAACTTTTGATTACTTATTTTTTAAAAGGATTCTATTTTTTTTTTATCAATGTTATCATAATTCTTTTTTAGATATTTCTAGATCCTTCCTTTAATAGATAAATCAATAATGGTTATTTCCATAGTATAAAGATAAATGTATAAAAATCATTCAACAAAAATTACAAGTTATTTTCCACCAAGATAAACAAACCATCATATGTCATTGTTCTAACATTTGTTTTAGTTTTGGGTTAACATGATCCTACAAAGGTTCGCTAAGTTATTTATTGAGAATTTTTAAAAGACTATCATTTGCTATAAGTGTCAATCAGGAATAACTCATTCATATGTGATCAATCACTAATTGTTTATATAATAAATAAGCTATTGCAAATAATTATTGTAGCTCAATAGTGGCAATATAATTTAACCTCATATATGATAAACTTGTCAATATATTTGATTCCCTATTTAAGATTAATATAATTTATTATGTTACATTATGATCGTTATTGCATTTTATTGTAGTATGAAACTTACTAATTCTATTAGGTTATACCATTAATTTTGTTTTTTGATGGTGCATGGATTTTATTTATTTTTTAAAAAAATAATTTTTTTTAAGTTAAGTCGAAGCAATTAGACTATGACCAATTCCAATGTATAATAATTAGAATTAGTTCTCACATCATCAACATTTTATTAGTCACCATAAAACAAGAATTAAATCTTATCACAATGGCTATAAATCTATATTTCTTTAGCTGAAAAAAACTTTTCAAATTTGTAATATAGCTTTAAGAAGAGACTATTAAAATTCATGGGCTAGATTAGACAAACATTAGGTTGAAAGAAACATAAAAATAAATAAACTCAAGTGGTTTATTATCCACAGATCCTTATATGCTTATTGCATAAACAAGAGGTTAAGCAACACTTTTAAGCTAGATTCAATGAGTCTAATAAAAGCTCACCTAATTATTCTTTAACATTGTTTAAAAAAAATATTGATGGTCATAAATCATGTTTTTAAGTAATTGTACATATAAATGTCATCTCACTAAACGATTTAGAAACAACCATGATTTTAGAATGGATAAGCATAAAACATACCTTACTTTTAACTAATCATAGTAAACTCTTATTAATAGACCATTGATAGATTAGACACGCAAATTATTAGGAATAAAGATAAGTGGCAATACAATTTCCCTTAGGTGAAACGCTTTAAGGCAATAATATATTATTTTTAGCATAACCAGACACTTACCTTATATCTATAAAGACAAATTAGAATTTTGAGTGATCATAAATCTAGGTGACAACTTCTCTTTCTATTTTTACACTATTCATGATAGCTTTTGTTTCATTAGTTCTACCATAAAGTTGGGTACAACATATAATATAACCTTTTATAAGAGTTACCAAATGTTCAAAATTAAAAAAAATGCTAATTGATTTTTAATTTTGAAAGTGGATAAAAATTCACATTATTATCCTTTAAAGTGGGATTGTTTCAATATTTTTTCCTTAAAGAAGGACAATGAAATCTACTACCATTTATTATGTTAATAATCGATAAATGAATGTCAATGTGCAAGTTGAAGTAAAAAGAGTGAGAGGGGATGAGTTCACATTATTAGATTAGTAATCTATAGGGATTGCCCTTTAATAATTTAATTTCTAATTTACTAAGAAATAAAATAGCTTAGTAATTGAATCTTATATGGAAAATTTGACTTGTTTTAGGTAAAAATAAAACTTGTTAAAAAACTCTCAAAATATAAAAGAAAAAAAAACAAACCAAACCATGATCCATGTTTCAAAGATGCATAATATCCTCACAGACATCATATTAAACAAAACATTGGATATTAATCTAACTAAATTATTCCAAAGTGCAAACAAATTTTATATCAAGGGGATCAAAATCTCTCTCAATGAACTTATTAAAATGGTAAGGATGAAAATATATATAAAAAACTAATTTCATTTAGGTTTTTGAGATTTATTTGTGACAAATAAAGAAGGTGTTATAAAAAATAAATTTTCTACTAGTTTTATTTAGGAAGGTATCTTAAGTTTCAACTTGAATAAAATACAAATACAATCAAAATATCTTCAGTTATCCATGAGTTTGAAAAACAAAACAAAAAATACTAAATAAATCCTAAGTTTAAGTATGAGAATATCTAGCATACCATGTTTTTATTCAATGTAGATAATTTGTGGTCCATATTAGCTTAAAATAATGATGAAAAGATAAAAATACATATGTCTATTAATAATCCAAGTCTTAACCTCAAACACAAATATTCTCTTTTCTCTTTCTCTTTAACAAAGAAATAAAAATCTCTATGTTTAAAAGCTATTAATATACATATCAATTTTAATTAAAAAATTTCAAGAACCAAACAAAATAACATCTTCTCAAAAGCCTAAAACAAATTTTATTTTCCATGCTCAACAAATTGTCGAGACACTTAATTTTCACATCAAATTTATAATTCTTTATATTATCTCTCATCTTTTATCTTTTTTAAACTCTTACTCTCTTTTGACTTTAATCTCGTTGCCACCACTACCGCCACCATAACCACTTTTATTGTTTAAATATTTATAGACATAGTTCATATGATTTTATTAAATTTGAAGGACCTAAGTTTTAGATAACTTGTTAGTGGACATCATCTTAAATATCTGGCTTTAAATTTAAATCAAGCTTCAATAGATGGTGCAATTGAGAATTTTAAGCATCGAGAATATAAATTTTATGATAGAGCTTTATCATTTAGAAAGGAATAAATTTGAATTTCTCATTTGAAATTTTTTTCTTATTTAATTAATGTCAAAATACAACATTTTTAGCTTTTTTCTTATTAAAAATAACTTTTCTTTATTTTTAGTGAGGCTAATAAGTGTGTTTAGGTCAATTTTATGGCTTTTTTTTATATATATTTCTAGATTTTAACCATTTGAGTTTTGTTTTTTATGTTTATTAAAGCCTTGAGAAATACTAGTTTTATTGTTTATAAATTTCGTGTGATTTCTAATAAGCTTTAGGTCATGCCCTTTGCTTTATAAGCTACTTTTCAATAGCTTTCAAGTATTGAGATTTGAATAATATGGTATTATATGTTGACATTTTTAAATAAAGGTAGCTCTATTATTTATAGGTTATATGGCACTCTTGGAATTGAATTAAATCCAGGAAATAAATCAAATCTTGTGTTTGGAATCCTTTTAAGAATGTTAATTAGAATTCCAAATGAAATTCAAATAATAAAAAATAGATTAAAATAAATCAGAGAGGAGACCCTCTAATCCACAAATTAATTCTTTTTAAAATTATCACTAAAAACATTATTCTAAAAATACATCCTTTTTTATTATTACTATTAACATGAACAACCATCTCAATGGCTCCATGACTCACTCTTTATATGTTTTAATGTTTTGACACATTATTACTAAGATCTTCATGTATTTTTAATCATCACCTTCATCTAATATTTTTTGCAAAGATAAAAGATCACACTAAAATAAGAAATACATGTCATATATAAAAGTTAAAAACATCTAATCCTCGACAACTTTCAAAACAATAAGCATTGTGATTTTCTTTATGTATAGTTTCCATTTAATTGAAAACATAATCTTGGATTATCATTTTCATATAAAATTTGAAAACTATATATTTTTGGAAAATCTAGTTTTATATAAACATGATGTATAACTATGATCATATAGAAGAACACATAAAAGGTAAAGTGCATTCCTAGTAACATCTTTTCACCTCCATTTAAACATGACCATCTTAGTTAATAATTTATATTTTCTCTTTACTTGCTACCATATTGAAAACTTCAATATCATAATCAATGTTACCCTTGCCTTGCTTCAAACACAACAATTAAATAACAATAATATCCTTGAATAAAACCCTTGCATTCTAGAAAATTCATGCAATTCTAAATTAAAAGCAAAATAATTAAAGATTGCTAATTCAATTCAATTTCATAAATATTTTAAATAATATAATTAAATTCAATAATTATATTTTAGTATTTTAATTTCAAATATAAAAACTACATGAATTCAAATCACATATGTAATTGAATTCAACTCCACTTGTAATTGATTATAAACAAACTCTTAGGTATAAGGGTGTTACATGTAATTAGTAGTTTGATAATGAAACAAAAAAAATAAAAAAAATAGAAATGGTGTTAGGAAGAAGAAGATGACAAAGAAGAAGAAAAATAATATTTTCATTTATAAAGATACATCGGTAATAACAAAATTATAATAACAAAGGTATAGGATTTAACATTTTTTTATTGAGTGGTAAATCATTAATTCAAAATATATTATAAAATTAACTTAATAAATAATAGGATATAAACAGTAAAAAAAAATATTGTATGAAAAAAATTCTCAAGCTAAAAAGATATAAGAATTTTACGAATTTTCCTTTTTAACTAGACAATACCCCCGCGCTTCGCCGCGGGCGGCACAATATTTTTTTCAACATAAAAAATATTAATTGTGTGTATTATTTTTCTTATAATATAAATTTAGTCAAAATAATAAATATGTGCACAATTCCTGTCAAGTTAAAGTTTTCTATAAAATATATGAATATAAAAATATTTAAATCGATATAAATTTATCTGTTTATTAGTTTCCAACGAAATAACCAGCATAAATTTATCATCATCATTAAAAAGGCAAGAAAACTCAGATATCTGAATTATTGAGTTCACTGTATTAAAATTAGTTCATTTTATAATTAAATTTAAATCAAACAAAAAAAAAATATATTGTGAACATACCTACAATAATCAAATAAAAAAATAAGTAGTTAATATTCCATAAAAAAAAAAGATGGAAACATAAATTAAAAATTTATTCTGACGTTATTGTCATTATCATTGCTATAAAAGCAAAAATTAGTACTAACATTACAGCAAAAACAATTAAAATAATTAAATTGCCCCAGAAAATAACTAAAAAAACTAGCAAAAGATTTTTATAAAAGAAAAATAAAAAACCAATCACTAAAATTATCATTATTATTGCATAAATAATAAATTATAAAAATTATTTAATCCAAAGAAAAAATAAAAATAAAAAAAATAAAAATAAAGGGAAAAATAGAGTAATATTAATTTTAAAATGATCACCGATAGAAATTAAAATTTTAGGAAAATTTTTGAAAAATAAAACAAAAGATTTTATAAAAAAAAATTAAAAAATAACCACTAAAATTATCATGATTATTGCATAAATAGTCAAATCATTGTATAACAAACAATTAAAAAATAACAAATGAATTAATATCAAATATCAATAAAAAATAAATTAATATCAAATAAAAAATGAACATAAAAAAAACAAATGAATTAATATAATTTTTTTTAAAAGAATAAGGGCCGAAATGAAAAATAACATATATAAAATTAATTCGAATTAAAGGATAAAATTAAAAAAAAAACAATTGGAGGACCAAAAACAAATACTGATAATTATTGCCATGTAAAAAGAAAATCAGAAGAAAAGGGACTGAAATCAAACTTTGTATATATTACCAATTTCAATTGGAGGACCAAATTAAAGAAATCAAAACATCTGTACCGGAAAAATTGAAGGAATAAAAAATAAATAAAAAATAAAAAATATAAGGACTGAAATAAAAACTTCTATATATGATTAGTTGGAATTAAAGGGCATAATTGAAAACAATCAAACTTTCAATGAAAGAAACCAAGAAGAAAAAAGAAATCAAAACCTGAGGGACGCAATTTAACAAATGACAGACATGAAGGAGCAAGACGTAATTGCCACCGGAAGTAGAGAGGAAACAAAGAAAACATCTAAAACCGTTCGCCTGCGATGAACCGTTCATCGGCGACAGACACGCGCGACACTGGTGGACAGAGGACAGGGATGTGAACCAGAAGACACGCGCGGATGTGAAGTTTTGACCACCTAACAACGTTGAACGCGCCGCCTTATAGGCGCGTCCGTTCTGAGCACGGCGGGCACGTCCGTACGACGCGCCCTGCAATGTCTCAGAAATAAATATTAAAATACTGGTGAATTACTATAACAGCCCTTCTTCTAGTCAGATTAACGAAAAAACCCGAGCGGAAAATACAACCCTACCCCCAGATACAGTGCTCTTTTTTGTCTTTTTCGGGGGTTAGTGCAGTCGATACCCTGGGTCCGGTGGCATCATTTTGTCTTTTTCAAGGGCAATTTGCGTCGTTACACTGTGCAAGAAATCCGGAATTACCGTCCATGTCCTGTGGAAAATGTGAAAATAACCCTGGGACTGTGCACTGTTTTGGCGTTTTCAGGGGTTAAAAACGTGCTTCCACTGTTCACAAAATGAAAAAAAAAAAAAAGCTATTGCAATCTACAGTGCACTGAGTCTGTGTGCAAAGTGCGTGGGTGTACAGTGAAACACCGACGCCTTTTATATATATAGTAATAATAGTAATAGTAATTTGTCAGTGGAGGTAACGGTGGTGGAAGGTGCAGTTTCCTGTCTTCTCACTTAACCCCAATATAACATCTTTCTTTTCCACCAACCACTCCCAATCAAACGGGGAAACCTTTTGGCCTGTTTTGGGCTTCAAAGTTTATAGCTTTCTCTGTATATTGCAACTTTGCAGGTCTGTTTGGCCGCTCTCTCTCTCTATATATACATTATGGAGGCCAAGCTATTAGGAACTTCTTGCCCGGTTTTTCTAGCTTCTAAAGAATCAAGATTTTCAAGGGCTAACTATAGTTTGGGTCTACAAACCGGGAAGAATGGCACGACTTTAAGAGTTAGCTGTCCCAAAATTGACAAAGAGACGCATTCTGTCAGTCCAAGCATCTGCTGCATCCATGGGGTAAAGAAACATTGATCCTTTTGCTTAAATTAGTTAACTTGGTGTTCTTGATTAGCAGCTTCATGTTTTATTCTGGTTTTGATTTTGCCATTTTTATGTTGCTATTTTTCTTGTTCGTTTTTTGTTTTCTTAGACTTTTCTTTGGCTGTTTTGTTCGAGAATTTTCAAGTTTTGAGGGTGAAATTTGGATTTGGATTTGGGTTGGTTGGCAATGTATATTTATAGTATGTAACCTGGCATTACTTCTTATGATCTATGGATTCACAAGCTAAAATTGTTTCTGTTTTGGACACAAATTGTTGCTTTATATTGAAGGGCCTGTTGCCAGTCAAGTTTGAAAGTAGTTTTCCTTATTTCTGTAGGCTGACAAAGATGAAAAGGGTGGATGTCAGTGAGAATTTGACCCTAGATAACATAAGGAGTTCCTTGATTCTACAAGAGGATAGTATAATATTTAGCCTCTTAGAGAGATCTCAATACTGTTATAATGCTGATACCTATGACCCTAAAGCTTTTGCATTGGAAGGGTTCCATGGTTCTCTGATAGAATTCATCCTTAAGGAAACTGAAAAGCTACATGCTCAGGTATGTTGTGCTTATTCCTTTTAACTTCTGTTAAGGAAAGAAGATATCAATTAGAGAATTCATGAAGTTTTCTTGAATTGCATCTGGTCATTAGCTTGGCAGATACAAGAGCCCTGATGAACATCCTTTTTTCCCGGATGACTTACCTGAGCCAGTGTTGCCACCTTTGCAGTACCCACAGGTAAGACATGTAAATAGATTCTGTAGATATATTATTAGCTGTCTTTTCCAAATTTACATTTTTATTATGCCATGGACCAAGCTCCCACTTAACATATTTATATTTCAGTTTGATGATTCCTTTCAGTTTAGGAGGAACTGCGTGTACTGTGATTGAAACAGTGCAACTTTGGAACTGATTATTTAGCCGATATATTGTGAGGATTGTGCCATAAAAAGCTCACTGCATTGTTTTTCATTAGTTTCATCAGACCATTATGGGCATACAGCTCAAGATATACACTGTTTATTTTCTCTTGCTATATGCAGCAAAATCCCATCTAATTCAGAAATTATGAACTGTAGTTAGATTTAGCTTTTAGTTTTTGCTTGAGCATAAGAAAGAAATTTCTGGCATGCTAACTTTTTTTAAAAAAAGAGAAAAAAGAAAAAAAGAGCTTTCTATCCCTCTCTCTTGCCGCATGTTCAGATTTTACTTTTATCTATTTTCTATTGCTTCCTCTTCAAACCTGTTCCTTTCTTGCCACACAGGTACTACATCCCATTGCTGATTCAATTAATGTAAATAAGACAGTGTGGGACATGTATTTTAAAGAGCTCATTCCTAGATTGGTCAAAGAAGGAGATGATGGCAATTGTGGATCAACAGCTGTTTGTGACACAATCTGTCTACAGGTATGCATTTAACTAATTAACTTTGGGCTGCTCTTGATACTACTGTGATCCTTTCAAATCTCAACCTAGACACAACTGATCTTTGTCAACCTAAGAGATTTACAAACTATTTTCTTGATCTTCCTTGATGCTTTAGTTCTAGTTTTGGTCTGTGAACTTTGATATATGTGCTCTGGGAAGATATTGCTAATAAATTTGTTACTTTTTGAATGGGGCTAAGATTCTTAATTGGAAATTGCATTTGACTCATTCTAGTGGCCTGCTCTAACAGCTCCTACTATTAAAATAAGTCTTCCTTTTGCTGTTTAGAATCCTCCTGAGTTAGTGAGGTATCAAATGGATAAATGTAGTTGGGTGCATTTGACTACTGAACCAAAGTTGGTTCTTCTACGATGTAGTGACTCTTGCAAATACATGCATTTATTAATGGTTCATTTCATGCAAGGAGCTGAAAGTCTTATCTTTAACCTAACAAAATCCTTATCATTTTCCCCTTCATATATATGGTTATTGCTGATGACCATTAACAACACGAGTCACATTTCTAGGACAGTGAAGTATATGTTGTCAGTACTCATTTCTATGAATCAGTTTAAAAATGACCTCCTCTGATGGAGCTGTCTCAGCATTCTCATAAACTTTGTTATTACATGAGAAGTGACTCGCGAGGGCTTTATTACTTTTTCAAGTAGTCAAAAGGTGGCATTTTGATGGCACTATTGCTAATCAGTTTGTGGCAATGTGGATTACATGGCTTGGAATGCTGATGGAGCAAGTTTTGCTAAAATTGAGTTTCCAAAGTTATCTCTAATAGAAAGCCTTATTCATCAGTGGATTAAATTTGGATTCATATCCCTTTCCGGTACTTTGTGCCTCTCACATGTCTTTTCTGAAAGAAATTAGATTTGCTTGTATATTCTGACACAAGGGATATAAAATCTGTACAAGCTAAAAGGAATAAGAGAAGATAAAAACGAACAAATACCTTTTTATGCAGTTCCATGTTTGGCTGAAATTTGAAAGAAAACGAATCTGTTCTTACAATTTTTCACAACTCTTCAAGTTTCTGGTGCACATTTTTAACTTCATTGGGCTCTGATGTGAATATGGTTGTGTAGTATTTACTTCTCAACTGCTATGTTCCCAACTTTGTGTCCAATTTAGCCCAAAAACTTGCTATCCTCCCAATTCTTATATCTCCTTTTTCAATGAACTGTTTTGTTATTTTTTGCTTCCATATCTATGTATCTTATGCTTCTTATTTATAATATAATTTAATGCTGGAATACGAACAAACTCAGAACATATTCATGTACATGGTGTTCAAGAACTATAATATGTCCTAATCTGAAGCATCTCTTCTCTCTTATGGATTACACCCAGTAACTCTTTAGTTGACATGCTTATGCATTCCTGTGATTTCAGGCTCTCTCAAAAAGAATCCATTATGGAGAATTTGTAGCAGAGGCTAAATTTCAGGGCTTCACCAGATGCATACGAGGCTGCCATTAGAGCACAAGTTGTTACTGCATGATCCTCTCTTTTCTTTTCCTTTCAGAGTGCGCAGCTCACAATGTATTCTTCTGTATTCTCATCTTGGTGGGGTGTTCATAATTTTCAGGACAGCGAGAGACTGATGGAAATTCTGACATATCCAGCAGTTGAGGAGGCAGTGAAAGAGAGAGTTGAGATGAAAGCCAAAGCTTTTGGGCAGGAAGTGACGAAGGAAGGAGAAATAGATGGGAACTGACCCCGTTTACAAAATACGACCAACCCTGGTTGCTGATTTATACAGTGAATGGATCATGCCGCTGACAAAGGAAGTTCAAGTTCAGTATTTACTGAGAAGGTTGGATTAAGCTTTGCAATGCCTGCTTTGGTGGGAAGGTTTGTTTAATGAAAAGCAAATCTATGTTGTGTTGTATAAAAGTACACTTCATTTGTGTTAGATTGCAAACCTAACTTTTCTACGAATAAACAAAATAAAATGGGTGGTGCCTAATTATAGACAAAACTTGTAGCTTTATTTCAATTAATGTAGCCGTTTAATTAGTTTTTTATTAGATTTGATACCTAGTGTTTGATTTGTTTGAGAGTGTGGTTGAGATCATAGTTATCAATTTTGCTTTCGGTTGGTACTTTTGATTTTCAATTGGAACAAAATATTTCGGTTTCGTAGCGTCATTTGTTTTGATTGTCTGTTATATATATATATATATATATATATATATATATATATATATATATATATATATATATATATATATATATATATAATTCATTCAAAAAAAATACTTCACATAAAAAATAAAATTATTTAGAATTGTGAAATTAATCTATAAAAAGACATAATAAAATGATTTTTCTGAATAAAATAACATGTATAATATTATGAGAATATCATCATCAATTTCTCGAGTTCATTACAATCTCTGATTGCTTTGAAATTTCAATATATATATGTCAAAAGACTTCTTGTAAAATTTCATCTCAATCTAACGGTCGAATTAAGAGATATGATTGATATTGTAAAATTATTCATTATTTTTTAAAAATATATATACTATTTGGTCTAAAAGGAACAAGCAGGAATGAAACCGGAATGTTCTAGTTGAAATTTGGATGGAATTTACGAAATGAACCAATATATTAGCGAGGTAAAAATTGTGCTCGTTTTATCTCGTGTTTTAACTAATACTAAATGTTTCGGCCAAAACAAAATGAAATTAACAACACTAGTTTAGATTATTTTTAAAGTGTTTTTTTTTCTTCAGAAATGCATCAAAATATATATATTTTTTAAAAAATTATTTTTGACATCAGCACATGAAAAATGATCTAAAAACATCAAAAATTTGTTAATTTAAAATAAAAATAAAAAAATTCAATTTGTTTTAAAAATATTTTTTGAAATGCAATGTCAAACACCCTCAAGTAAACAACTAGTTTTTTTTGACTACTACATGTTTTATTTGAAATATTTTATAAAAAAAAAAATAATTTATTTTCAATTTCATTCATGATGTATTGTTTTAGCTTTTAAATATGGTCCTTAAAAAAATTCAATGCAACCATTTAATTAGTTTTTTTCCATCATAATTGGTCCCTAGTCTTTTGATTAGTATTTATTTCATATTTTTCCTCAATCTTGATTTTGATTTTTTTTTTATTTCTTTGTGAAATTGTGGCCTTAGAAATTTTCAATTTTGCCCTTATGATATTTAAGTTTTGTTTCTTAAGCACCTTATCAAAACTTACTCCTTTCTTTTAATTTTTTTATGGGATCCGTAATTTTAATTTTTTTAAATTCATCACGTGGATTCATTTTTATTTTTTAGATTATTGATTTTCTTTTTCAACTTCTTCACGTTTTAATTCTTAAAAATTGACGTTTAAAAACAGGAAGAGCACAAGGAAGCCCCACCGAAATATTTCCGTTAGTTCCTAAACAGGAAGAGCACAAGAAGCCCCACCGAATATTTCCGTTGGATTGCGTTTGATATAGAATCAGGTGTTTTAAATTGTTTTTAAAAAAATTGAAATTTTTTTATTTTTTATATTTTAAATTTTTATTATTTTTAAATTATTTTTAAAATATCAAAAAATAATTTTTTAAAAAATATTTTAATATATTTCTAAATATAAAATACTTTCAAAATTAATCTAAACCACATTTTCATATCACAAAATGTAAAAAGATTTGGATGTGGTGGGCTCCATTATGATGGTGACGGCGATGATGATGCTGCGGATGCGAGAGCAACGGTCACGTGATCACGGCCTCTTTCTCGTTTCACTGACTAACCGCATCACTTCACGTAAATTTATGAACCTGTAGTCCGTATACATAATTAAACAAATTTAAAATCATATTTTATTAATAAATAAATAAATAAATCATCAGAAATAACTGATTATAAACCTGATTTATGTAATTGTTTTATTTGAGCAGGTTGAATATATTGAGTTCGTATAAAAGTTTTGTTTATGCTATAGATGTTTAGAGACTAGATTTATATATTATTTTAAACCAAAATAAAATCAAAGATAGTTTAAGAGTCAATTTGTTTTTGTGTGTTCATAAGCACCGTTGAAAAAAAATAATTCTTATTTGATTTTTTTGCTTCTTCTTTCTTAAATCATATTTTTGGTATTTTTAGATTGTTTTGAGGTGATAATATCAGTTTTTTTATTTAAAAATATTGTTTAATGTATTTTCAAATAAAAAAACACTTTTAAAATTAACTATTATAACATATATCAAACATACTCTAAAATTTGATATCATAACCTAATACTAAAGTTATAAAGGACTAAGATAAAGTTGTAAATAACTAAAGTTAAATTTAAATAAAGATCAAAACAGGAATGTTTAAAGACCTTGCGGTTGCAATTGAGACGGTGTTTTGACATTGCATTTCAAAAATGTTTTTTAAAAAATGATTTTTTATTTTAAATTATTTTTTTGGTTTGTTTTGGATAATTTTGATGTGTTGATGTCAAAAATAATTTTAAAAAAAATATTATTTTAATGCATTTCTGAATAAAAAACAACCGCAACCTCACTCTCAAATAGACCATGTAAAAAACAAAATTATGAACTGGACTATAAAAAAGGAAAAAGTTGAAACAAAAACTGAAATGCAGAATCCATATTGCCTCCGAAAGTTAGGGTTTTTATAGTCCTGAAAAGATGAAAAGCTAAAAAAGAGATTAGAAAAGAAATAAAAGAGCACCAAGGAGACAAGAAAGCATAAAACGTTTGAAGTTTGTCTAACCACGAGAAGTCTCCTCACGCTGTAACACGTGCACGCAATTACCTTTTAACAAAGTTATGTTTGATTTTGTGTTTTTATAATTTATTTTTATGTATTGATATTATTATATATATATATATATATATAAATTACTATTCCAATATATGTTTTTTTGAGAAAAACACTATAAGAAAAACAGAGGAACCAAGATTAACTATTCAGAATAAAAAATCAAAGGTAGTTGAGGATCTCTAGAAGCTTACAAGAAACCTTTTTCTTGAAAGGCACCAGCACAGCAAAGAAAGGCCTATAACAACACGCCACAGACTCATTAGCTAGCGAGATTGAGCTAAAGAAATAGAGAGATAATGGAGAGAGGAAGTGGGTATGGTTCATCCACTATGGTGGTGGCACTGGCAGTGCTTGTTTTTGCCATGGTGGTGATGGTGCCTGAAGTGTCTGCAACTAGATGGACAGTTGGATCTAACATGGGTTGGACTAGTAATGTCAACTACACTATTTGGGCTCAAGGAAAGCATTTCTACAATGGTGACTGGCTCTGTAAGTACAGACGTTCTTTCTTGCATGAGTCCAGTTTCAGATCTGTTTTTATGTTTATTTAACTAAGTTTCTCTGCTTTCTAGCTGCATGCTTTCGCTGTTTTTAGTGAAAGGTGGTGTAATGCTGTTTGATTTTAGCTCACTTTCTTGGTCCTGGGGTTAGATGGTTAGATCTATGAGTGGGGGTGCCCTGATAGTTTTCAAGTTTTGAGCTTTTCCACTCGTTCTTGGATTAAGCTTCTAGTATGTTATTCTTCAAGAGATTTCTGCCTGCAATTCTTCATATGTGCGTGTGTTAATTATTAGCATGTCCTTTCCACCAATGCACGAAGTTTGTTACTAAATTTGACTTCTGAGAAAATGCTAAAGAAATCAAAGTGAAAATTGCTTAAATTGCTATTTATTTCGTTTCGGTTTTATCAGAAGCTAATGGATATCGATTGAATGCTTCTTTTAACTTGTTATATAATGAAAGTTACATCATGTATGATGAACAAAAAGCGATTATTGCTTGATTTGATGAGTCTATGGATATATTATTGTTTGCCTTTCGGTCGTTGATTTTTTTCTCGAGCTTGGATCACAAATTTTACCCTCTATTGCTGCTATAAGAAAGGGTCATTTGCTTTTCTGCATTCTTAGACTTCTTGATGATAAATTCCCCTTTCTTTAACGTTCTTGCTTTACTCCTTTTGAACTGATCCTTACTTTATTGTGAATTTTTGGTTTCTGTTATTTGCTGTTCCATTTAAGTAGCTTGTTTCAGTAGTTAGGGCAGTTGATCTGTCTAGCCATTGCAATTAGTAAGCTTTTAGCTACAGAGAGTAACGTGATCCAACAAAGACTTTCAATCAATCGAAAGCATAGTAAATCAACAAAGCTGATCGAGGCTGATGCCTATTAGTGTTTGTTTTATTAACCCATGATCGAGGCTGAGGCCAACCAATGCTTGCAAATTCAGCCTGTAGTGGCCTTGACCTGGTACAGATCCTCATGCCTCGAACAGATTATGGACTCAAGTAACCAACATTAGTTTAGGCTAGCCAAGTTTATTAATTGACATCTTTTAGTTGGCCATCATTTTCTAATGCGCTATGATTGGTTTGTACAAAGATGTGAACATATACATTGCCAAAATCCACACACCAAATTACGCGTTATATTTAAGTCCAAATTTGGGTCTCAACTCTTACTTTGTTATCATTGCACATGGCCAGTTCATTTTGATGAATTTTCCTTCAATGGTACCTAGACAGTATAGATGGATTTAGAATGTGACGGTCTAGTCTTTGATTGCTGCTATGCTCGTTACCAGTGTTTATTGCTACATCAGCAAGACAAAAAATCAGCATGTTTTGATACTGCTAGCTAATGTCGATGAACGAAATCAACCGATAAGATTTTTTCATGATTAATGAGACATACATTGAAGTCGTTATTAATTAAGTATTCCTTTCAAATGTTTTGCTCATGTTTTCCTGTTTAAGTACCATATGTGTATCATGTGGAATTTATTCATTTGATTCCCAAAGCTTGAACCTAACTTCAAAATCGCCCCAGTTTTCGTGTATGATAGGAACCAAATGGATATTTTAGAGGTGAACAAGACAGATTATGCGACATGCAACTCTGAACATCCTCTTCACAATTGGACCAGGGGAGCCGGAAGAGACGTGGTTCCACTGAACGTCACTCGTGATTACTATTTCATTAGTAGTAAGGGGTTCTGCTACGGAGGCATGAAGATAGCTGTCCATGTAGAAAACCCACCACCCCCACCAACTGCTTCCCCTCTAAATGAGAAGAGTGGCTCTCCAAGTTCCATTTTCACAAGCCAGTATGTTCTACCAACTGTTTTCGTCATCGGTTCACTATGGGATGCATTTCTCCGGTTCTTGTAGCCCCATTGTCCCAGCATTTTTATGCATTCATCATTTCCTTAAACCAAATTATGAAAAGGAAATTTAGTCTTCTTTAATCTCTTTTTCCCTTGTTTTTTTTGTTGGGGTGTTGTTTTATTCATGATAGTTTACTGAAATTTGGACGTCTTGATGTAATTCAGTCCACGGTTTTGATGTGTTGACCTTGTTAATTGAAACACCAAGAAATGGTTTTTTCTATATATTGTGGAGTTGAGATGCGTGAGCTTTGTGGCAATGCCAATTGTGTATGCGCTGTATGAAACTTTATGGGTCACTTTCCATGTGGTAGATGACCTAATTCATGTGAAAATGGCCACTGATTGCGGGAGCTGGATCGGTGCAAGGCCGGTCGATGTATTAAATGTTCTTTCTCGTAGGAGGAATGTTTGATAAAACTCAATTATTTTGGCATAAAGGTCCTCACAAGATTCAATCATTCACATGGTGTGTTATGCTTAAAATATAGAGGTCCACTTCACAGGTCAATATTTTCCGGGATGCGATTGAGATTGTGAATCGACTTGTCTTCCACATTTTGAGAAACTTGAACTCCAAGAGCCCGAAATTATCTAAAAAGTATAGGCGAAACTTCTTTTAATGTCGTAGCAATTTGTTTTAACTATAGAAGGAACTTTTTTTTTATACCCGGGTGTCCGGGTCAGTTTACGTGCACCATAACTAATCTCCGGATTCACTGAATATCCTGCAAACCCAGTGAGCATGTAAGGCATCGCGAGGGTGACAGGCGTGTATGGTTGGACTTGAACCCTGGTGCAGAGGAAAGAAACAAGTTCTTTCAATCGCTAGGCCAAGACCTCACTTGCACTAAAAAGTTACTAAAGAAACTTTTTTAAACCATGCACTCATTGAATGTGGACTTTTTTCTTAAAATATAATTGGAAGAAAAGGAACTAAAATGAAAAACATGCCAAAAATAAAGTTTGTGCCATGGTTTTTATTTAAAATACATTCAGATTAAAAAGATTATAATTTATACAATTCAAGTCCCTTTAAATTGCAGACTCTAATATTTGTAGGTGTAAAACTATACTAGAGATTAAACCGTGAGGTATTAATGATATGTAAAAAATAAAATGCAATGCTAAAATTCAAATTTTAGAACTATTAGGTTTTTTATCCAATAAAATAGAGACTTATTTTATGAAAAGACATATCTTAAACTTTAGAAAAGAATAACAAATATAAATTAGATTTAGAAAAAAAAATCAAACAACAATGCAGTTTATTTTAGGTAGAGTGTATTAGGGGGTGATGTGTCTTTTTCTAGTACAAAAAATTCTTTTACCTAGATTCTTGCAAACCATTAAGTTTCTAGTAAATGTTAATACTAGGTGATGATTAATAAAAAATTATAATTATACAATACTTTCTTTTCAACACACACCATCTCAGGATTACCTACAAATACCCTTTTTAACATGTATTTTTTTCAGAAAAACTTTTAATTTTATGTTTTAATTAGTTCCCCTCAAACATTTCTTTGTTGCTTATTTAGTATTTTTGGATATATATTTTTCATCATTTAATTTTCAACAGGAAAATGTTTCGGCTTCAACAACCGTGTTGTTTTCATGAATTGGTAAGCTTTTATCTCGAGACAGTAGTGAATGGTCCAACTTAATTATTTTAAACAAAGTGATCTTAAACCCTAATGATCTGAAACCATAATAATCTCAATTAAAGCACAAACAAACCTTAAAGTAATGAACTATTGGTTTCAAATAAATCTATATCCAATATTGTCAAAATCACGAATTAACTCATAAAATAAAATGATTTTCACGAGTTAATATGTATCAAACGTGCACAAATCCGACTAGAAACTCAAAAACTATCAAACTTGTGTTTGTTTGGCTCCTAAAAAATTGGTCAAACTCGTAAAATTAAAATAACTTTTACGAGTTTGCAAAAAGTGTCAATTAATTTCCCCCTGTCATTCCTTACCTTTTCTGAACCCTAGCAGCCAGCAAGTTGCTAAAACTATTATCAATTGAACAACGATAATCAATATCAACAACCAACAACTAGCAACCAAGGAGTGATTTATATGATTTGTTTTTTATTTCACTCATCGTAGGTTGTGAGGTCAGAGGATCTTCTTGCACCGCTTAAGAAGAGGTTAAAATTCTAGGAGAGGGAAAATTCTTGGTCTCTAGTAGTTTTTCTGGGAAAATTCTGCTAAATAAGAACTTATTTTCTGGGAAAATTTCTGCTATCTCTAATCTCATAGTTTATGTTCATCCCTTTGCTTGCCCATCTCTGACATTCCAGCTCCATAATGTCCTGCATTTTGATATAATTTACTTACTACTCTCTACTAGCATACCTTTCCTAGTTCTAATGGGATTAAAAAAGAAGAAGAATAGTCCTTTTAAGATCAGTAAATAAATGCCACGTAAGTATATTACATGTCTATTACCTTGATTGTTGGGCCTGTTGAATCATCAAGGGCTTGAATTATGATTCGATCTGAAGGCCATATGGGCTGACAAATTGTTATTCATAAAAGGCCTCCTTTTTTAAAAAGGCCTCCTTTTTTAAAAAAGGCCCATATTAGAGCTACAAGAAAATAACAGAGGTTAGCAGTGGAGAATGAACAGGCAACCTCCCAACCTATATGAATGTTAACTTTAATATTTGTAAAATTTATCGAGATTATTCACATTAATAAAAAAAACGTATTCTCCAAGAAAGTGCAAATAAGAGAACACGTGCATTTGTATTCACATTCTTATTTTTCATTCCTTCAATATATACATTTTTATTATACGGAGTATTTTATTATGTATTTGACACTGCGTTTTAAAAAATGATTTTGAAAAATTTTGAATTTTTTATTTTTAACTTTAAATTAAAAAAATTAGTGTTTTTAGATCATTTTATTATACTGATATCAAAAAATAATTTTATTAAAAATATCATTTTAATACATTTTTAAATAAAAAAATACTTTTAAAAACAACTACAACCTCAATACCAAACAGATACTTTAGTTCAACAATGAGCCCCCGGGTCTTTGTATCGGGGCCGGACAACTTTTTTTTTTTTTTTTTTAATAGAAACATTAATTTGTTTAAAATGCTGCAAAAGGAATAAGACTCGATGGCTTGAGTTAACCAAACCGGGTTGAATAAATAGATTTTATTTTAATTACTCAAAAAAATAAAAATAAAAAAATTAATGGATGCATCGTTTACAATGTTTTTTACTCCAACAGTAAACTTGTCATTTTACTCCATTTAAAAAAAGTAAAAAATAAAAAGGCATTTCCCCTTGCTTGCTAGTGTCATGAATTTTGATTTGAAAGTCAATCATGTTATTTTATTGTACTTACAAAAATTATATATATATATATATATATATATATATATATATATATATAATTCATTAAATAAAAAATATCCCTAAAAAAAGAATGTATTTGTTTTTGTTAATAGGGGAAAAGCACTATTACAATATTCAAGTAAACATTACTAATAAATATGTTGCTACAGTGTTTTCAAACCACATGTTGAAATCTTTAATAAAATGTTGATAGAAACCTGCAAATCTTTTTTTTTTTCCTGATAAAAATTAAGTTTTGTTAATTTTCTACAAATGGCTACCCCATGTGGATGTTTTTCTCATAATCAAGATTTGGGAATTCTATAAAAGATTTTTTTTGGGGGCCAGATTGGAATCAGCTGCCGTTCCCTTTTTGTTTCTTTTTTTTTTCTTTTTCAAAGTTTGGAAATTAAAAACCAAAGAATTGTTTGTTTTGGGATTTTTTTTTGCCTGTAAATCTCATTTTATAAAATAAAAAAAAGTACCTTATTTGGTTTTGAGAATTTTCAACAAACAACTATTGATTTCTAAAATAAAAAATAGCTGACAAGAAAATATTATATTTAATGTTTTGATTAAAAATATTATAAAAACAAAAACAATACCAATTTTTTATGTGTTGCACTATTTTTTTTTAATAATCTTAAAAATTTCAAGTTCGTGAAAATAATAAAAAGTGGTTTTTATTTTCATATTCTAAAACATAATTTACTACCATTTTTTTTAACATTCTCACATTATAATTAATCACACCAACACGACTATTATTATTGAAATCCCAGTGTATCTTCAGCATGAAAATCAAGAAAATTAAAGAAAAAAAAATAAGGTGAAAAAATATATATTTTTTTGATAAATGAGAAACAAATATATTTATAAGAAGTAGGAATACAAAAATTTATCCAAAAGCTATCATTTGTGAATATTTTAGGCAAAAACTCGTAAAATCAGTACAACTCAGGAATTTCATAAAATTATAAAGAAAGGGTATAAAGAGGTTTAGACAAATAAAACATGAAAATTTGGAATTTTATATTTGCATTAAAGGAAGGGATATAAACCTTTAATATTTAAAAGAAAACAATTAATGACGAGTAAATAAATAAAAATGCGAAAAATACCTCAAAAATTAAAAAGATTCAAAATGTGAATAATTTTTTAACAAAAGTGAATTATGATAAAAAAAAAGTATTTAGATATAAATTAGTATAAAAAAAAAGATGCTTGGAAGGTGGAAATAATACCCCTATAATTATAAATATTACTATTCAGAGGACATAAAGCGAACTTGATAATTTGTTAGCCATATAAATACCTTGCTTGGTCCACTATGAAAGGGAGAAGGAAGAAGAGAGGGAGAGTTCCATTTTCTTCAAAAATCTTAGAGAAAAAAACAAGAGAAAGAAGAAAAATTAGTGATACTAAAGGATTTAAACAATACAATCCTTTATATTTAGAGTTTTCTTGAGAAAAAATTTGGAAAATAGTGATACTACATGATTTAAACAATATAATCCTTTATAATCCATTGCAAATGAATTTGCAATCACAAGAATGCATCGGATTACTTTTTGTTGCAAATTTCGTTGCTAATTAATATTAGCAACGGATTTCTTTATTATTTGCAACGGATCAAAGCCGTTGCTAATGACCATTTTTTTTTAGTAGTGCAAGGAAAGAAGGTGATAAATATCGAGCAAAGAATAAAAAAAAATCTTGATTTGTTAGCATTTGGAAGTTTATTTCTTTTGGGTAAGGTATCTAAACATTAAATTAGTAAGTCCTTGCTATAACGATTGAGTCTCCATTATTCTTTATTCAAATTGGAGATTAGGGTTCATGATGAATTTTGGAGAAATGAGAAATTAAATCAAATTTATGTTTATGATAAAAAAAAATATGATTGAAATAGTAAGAAATTTTGAAAGAAAAATAATATCCCCTTTTAATGTATGTAGGTTGCCATTGAGGTGAGTTGAGGGGGTAAATGATTTGAATTTTTTATTTTATGACATTTGTGTTTATGAATTTAAGATGATGAAAATGCATGGAGGATAATCAAGAAAGGATTAGAAAGGTAGAGAAGGGTCTTAAATTAATAACCTAATAAAGTTGGATATGAGATTAAAAAAATAGAAAATTGTTTGTTTGTATTTTTTCCATATATATTTTTAAATTTTGAATTTCATTTTAGAAACTACCCCGTGGTGCTCGGTGCAAAGAATTTATATTATCCATTTAATTTGTTTTTTTATTTTTTTTTATTACACCGTAATATTCTTTTATATTGTTAGCAGATTAACCAAATGATACTAGTGATAAAAAAAACTAATATTTATTTTATTTTTGTTATTTCTTTCATCATCCTCAGTATTCTTCGATGAAAAACAAACAAACAAAATATCAATCCCCAAAAGTATTTATTGTAATTATAATAAAATAAAATATTTATTATTATTTTAACTGAAGTAATGAATCTCCTAAATATTTTGGAAGGCTCATTACTTCAATCAGTCCCATGTTCTCAAATACTCTTAATTTAAAAACTTTTTTTCTTTTCTTTTAATTTATTAATACACTATTTGAGAGTGTAATGAAGTTGATGTTTTTTGCTTACAAATACATCAAAATAATATTTTTTTATATTATAAAAACTAAGTGTTTATTTGACACCGTGCTTCAAAAAGGCTTAAAAATTGATTTTTTATGTTTTAAATTATTATGTTTTAATTTTTTTTTTGATTATTTTGATTTGTTGATATAAAAAATTATCATTAAAAAAGTAAAAATGTATTATTTTTAAAAAAACAATAAGATAATCATGCAACAATCATAGATAAGTTTTAAACTTTAAACTTTAATGAATTATTTATTTATTATTTCCAGATCAGATGACAGTTACACATCACCACTTGGCCACAAATGCACATAAACAGGTCAAAAAAGCGAGGAAGCCCCATGCGACGTTGCTGTCAAAGTGCACACAGGTATCTGATTAGCCAACTTACCTTACCAAAAATGATCCTCCCCATTTTTTATTTACTCTAAAAGCAAGCGATCATGGTCAGGTATTTTCATGTGAACATCCTATATATATACATACATATATATATATATGTTTACACTCTACAAAATACACCCTCTAGCAGGTTCTGGTAGAGTCCTGAGAGTGACAGCAATGGAGGATTCAGGGAGGACGACAGTTAGAAAAACAGTACGGTCCATGGCCATAACAGCAGTGACTGTGATGGTGATTTTGGAATGTGCGGCGGCTGCCGAGCAGCTACATAAGGTGGGCTCAAGAGGATGGATCCCAGATTATAATTACACTGACTGGTTGAATCAGAGGCATGAGCATTTCTACGTTGGTGATTGGCTTCGTATGTAAAATTTCTCCCTTTCTGTCTCGCCAGCATGAATGTTCTTATCGATTTCTTTCTCATACATGTGCTAGCTTTTTCCTTCTACGCTGTCTGGGTTCTTGGCATTCGAAATGAACAAACATGTTAGATGTCCGAGGATTATATATCTGTAAGGGGTTCCTCCCATTGAATTAAACAAATGATTAAGATTGTTTTTGGCTTGAATTGGATGTAAACTGGAGATTTCTGTATCTTTTTCATGAGATAGGAAGGGATATTTGAGCCGATGAAGTCATAAAAGATTGGGAATTAAGATCATTATTAATCCACTCAATTTCATCTGCACCACCAAACATATATGTATATTAGAAAGTTGAGGATTAGATAGAATTAAAATTTTGGAACTCTTTCATTTTATTAGGAACTTTGAAAATTTTGATAACAGTAATAGCTGATGTTGAGTCAGAAAATTGAAGACTGAGCTGTAGCCTGGGGTGGGAGGGAATAGGTTAGGTTATTGCCCTTTTGCCAGATTTTGGATGGTCACCATTGTTTTGCTGTTTATGGTAATTTTCTGCTAAATACAAGAACTTTCTTAAGAACAAAGTCTTGGAATTATTTTTTAACCTGCAATGATTGGTGGTATTCGAAATGAACAAGGTAAGACTTTATTTCTTTCGGATAATCTCGTGCTACTCTTGCATTGCACTGAGCTTATCCATGTACAAAGATAAAATCTGACACACTAGAGATTTTGTTTCTAAATTTTTCTTCTTTTTTTCTTCCTTCTTTCAGTTTTTGTGTTTGACAAACACTCCTACAATGTCCTGGAGGTCAACGAGACAAACTATGAGAACTGCAACGACCAAAGGCTTCATAAAGAACATTACTCGCGGCGGCCGGGATGTGGTTCAACTGACGGAGGCAAGGCCTTATTACTTCCTGAGCAGTGGAGGGTATTGCTGGGGTGGAATGAAAGTTGCTATCAATGTTGAAGATCTTGCCCCTGCCCCAGCACCTGCATCAACTAAAAATGTTTCCCCATCAAATATACTCAGCAGGCAGATGATTGTATTGATTGCTTTTTGTGCTGCTATGGCATGGTTCGTCCTTTTTCTTTAAGCAGTAGCAGCTGAGTGGCTGGGCCATTGAAAGAACAATGCGGGAAAATAGTAGCTAGAATCATGGAAACATGAACTTCAGAATTTCTTTTCCTTTTCCTTTTTTCTTTTACTTTGTCAGATGCTTTGCCTTTTTATTTTTTTTTATAATCGTCATGTGGGTTTTCCTTTAGTGAACAACAGTGGTTAATGTGATGAAGTTCTACAGGTAAAATGGAAGGGTTTGATCGGATATTTGCGATTCTGAGCTTGGTTTTTCACTTCTCATCTGTTGGAATGAGTGCATTTTTTTGTACCTGATAATCTATAGAGTGAGCAAAAATTGTCCAATTTCAGTTCTGCATCAGCGAAGGTTCCAATCCTTTTTACCATTCTTTTCCTTTTCACTTCAAAATCATGTGAATTAGAGGCTGTTTATATGTGCTTGCCATATTTTTCTTCTTTTTACTAATATATAGCAGTAGATTAGCCAGCACAGTGTATCAAGAAGCATCTCAAGAAACCTTTCTGGGTTTCGCTTGCCTTTAGTGAGGCTATTTTAACCATTTCCAAAGTGGGTTTGATTTTATACCTTCATTTATCCTTTCGTGTAGCCTCTTTTTGCAATTTGTTGGAGAATTTAAACTCCAAAAGCTGAGTGGAGACACTATGACCCTTTAATTTCTCACCTCTCTTGCATTCTAGTAAAATGAGGTTTATCTTAAGGAATTCGGTGTGTTTCTTATCTCTATCATGAAATTTATGAGCTAAATTTTCTCATTTCATACTGCAACCTGTTCTTCATTTTTGTGAGTGTCACCACTGCAGCTGGCGCTGCCATCGGCAACAGAATCCTATCCCTTTCCACTAATCAGTCTGCATTACTTAGATTAAGAATCTAAAAATCATTCCTTTATGTTTGCAAACCAGTAAGTGGGCATTAATCCTTCTGTGGCTCTTTACGTATAATTAATCACGTAGTTCTTCAAGTTATCAAATGGTACATCGATGATTTCAAGATCCAAATTTGGGCAAAAATGAAGGGGGATAGCGTATAAGAAGACAGATGCTGAGAGAATGGTATGAAGAATGCTTCACTATATATTAAATGCAAAGACATGTAAATAGGAGGAATATCAAAGTGAAGTGAAGTTGCGATATGAGAAATAGGAGCAGTTTTTCTTGGAAGCTAAATTATCCACGCCAACGTCTATGCATTGAAAGACAATATTCTGAAGAAATGTATTTCTGTTTACGGGACATGAATTTTAATAACCTTATATAGCTAGCTATATAAACAAGTCCACAGATATTTGTTTGATAAGTTTGGTTCAGCCTGCTTTTGAAAAGGAGAAAGTTAACTATTCAGGATCAGAATCATGTTCTTATGGTGGCTCTAATTTGGTGTGTATGAACAAACAGAAGGGTCTGCAGTTTTTATTTTTATACCTGATTGCATCTTGCAGGTAGGATTTAAGGATCAGATTGGTGGAGGATCTGTGAAATCACTTATGAGGCAAAGCAGAAGGTCGTGAGAAATGTTGTGGATACTCTATCTGATATTCTGGAGATAGACTCAGAGGATAAAGTCCAGATTAGTGTATCAGCAGATTCAGATTTGGGGACCATCTTCTCTATCACAGTTCCTGTTCGGAGTTTTAAGCCTGAGTATCATGATGAGGAAGATCTTGAGGCTTTGACTAATATTCAGAATAAGGGCACCTGTGGGAATATGATGAAAAATATCAGTAAAACCTTTTTGATTGTTTTTTTCTTGCTACTGTGGGAAGTGGTTCATGTAATTCTGTCTGTGATAGGCTAGGACAGTCTGTAGATTAAACCATTTTTGTTTGATTAGTTGGCTGGATCATGTACTGTTATGAGAACTTGCATTTTACTGCCAAATGAAAATCTTTGCTAGATCTTTAAGGTGTTTTCTGACAAATATTTCTGCAGACTAGAAGCTGTGGCCTCTTGGAACATTGTTGAATCTGTTTTCTTGTTTTATTTTCACAGCATTGTCCACAGACAATGCTTATTAGAATGCAGAAACACTTGTTGAAAGCATATATATATATATATAGAAGAAATCTTGGGCTCGTGCAACTAATTCACTGAATCCAGATAGCAATGAGCGCATTCTGTATAGACTCATAACTGGTGTCTTCTCTACGTATTTCTGCATAAAAAACTCAGTACAATACAATAACTTGCCCACCTTTATCTTCGCAGTCCTTAGCACCAGTTAGTGGTTATATACAAAACAGGTTGCTAGTTTCGTTTTGTTGTGACCGAAACGTTTCTTACCAGTTAAAAAAACAAGACAAAATAGTATCGTTTTATCTCAGTTGAAATTCCGGTTTATTCCGGATTTTAAGGCCAAATACTGGCCGAATTGTTTCTGAATCGTTATGCCCGTTCCGTTTTGGCCAAATAGTGTTTTTTTTTTTTAAATAATGAATAATTTTACAATATCAATCATATCTCTTAATCCGACCGTTAGATTGAGATGAAATTTTACGAGAAGTGTCTTGACATATTTATATATAATATGTTAAAAATTCAGAGCAATCAGAGAATGTAATGACCTTGCAAGATTGATGATGCATTCGTTCATAATTTTGTTCAGAAAAATCATTTTATTGTGTCTTTTTTGTGATTAAATTGCATAATTCTAAATAATTTTATTTTTGGTATTTGAACTAAATTTTTTTTTAATTAATATATTTAATTATATATACATACATAAACAGTACAATCCCGAAACGGCGCGTCAAAACACTCCAAAACCAAAACATTCCGTTCTAATTTAACAAATCACTAACCGAAACGGAATTGATAACCTTGATACAAACTAAATAGTGCTGTTAGCAGAAGACTTACCTGTATGTCTTATTCCAATGTGAACTTGCAAATTAAGCTTTTTATGAGCTCTGTTTCATCACTCAATTGTATTTTCATTCGGTTGTTTTTTCAACCTTACTGAAACCTGAAATCAATGATAAGGGTCAGCCAATCCAGGCATGGGACACTCCAAGTTCTTTTCCTTTGCTTTAGTTTTCTGTTTTTCCTTTTCCTTATCCTTTTCTTCTTTTCATTATGGTCTCAGAAAATAAGAAAATCTGTCTGTCAGGTCCATCTGCAGCGAGCAATGTGATCTTGGTCCTGGAAAACACCATCAGAATCAAGAGGCCTATCCCATATATGCAACAGCCTCAGCTCCTTTTGTTCCCTCCTGATTTGGGCTTCTGATGATGTTCAATCATATTATATCATTTCAGAAAATACCCATTTATTTCATTTTACTGCTTAATTACTGTCAGTTCTTCAGGGTCATAGCCCAAGTTCGTTTCTTATAAACAAAAAAGAATATCAGGATATTTCTTACAACTAATGTGCATTGGACTGGCACTGGATCAGATGACATGGTCCCATTTGATCATACATCCTGGAAACTCGAAGGGAAGTCGAGTTTTCCAATTGTTCCAGAACAGAGCAATGCATAACGAAGGTGTTGTTGAGCAGCTAGCAGAACCAGTATGATTGCTTTATGGGATTTGAAAGATGCCAACAACTGTAGAGTTTGTGCTAAAAAAGTTTCCAGATTCAAAGTCCTGGTCTTTCAATACGTTGTTTACTCATGTAAGCTTGCTTCCTGTATCATAATTTTATGAATCCAGGCCTCTGTCATGTTTCATCGTTTGAAGATTGTCCCAGTAGTTCTTCCTCTTGCATGGTCTAAAGAACCTCCTGTTGAACTTGACCAGAAAAGGAATCGTCAGGAATGAATCTTTAGCTCGATTAAATGTTTAGGGGACAGTGCAGATAGATCTTGACCAAAAAGGAATTCAGGAATGAATCTTTTAGCTCGACTAAATTTGTGGGGGCATTGCCAAAAGATAATGCTTTGTCTTTCCTACTCTTTTTTTCTTTTTTTTTAACAGAGGTGTATGGTCAGTTCATGTAGATCACAACTAATTCCTGAATCCACTAAATATCATGTAAGCTCGGTAGATAAGTAAAATACTGCACGGTGACAGATATACATAAAAAGTCTTGAACCCGGACTCAGAGGAAGGAAACAAATCTCTGTCCCTGGGCCAAGACCTCAAATACAATCTTTCTTATTTTTTTTAATGTTAAAAATAATTTTTAAAAATGATTTACTTGAATCTAATCAATTAATTTCTAACTATTCATCAAACTTTCTTGTTTTAGTTTCAAGCATGCATGCATGTTCTTATTGCAGCCATTGATGCTTTTCCTGATGATTTTTCTTCCCGATAAAAGAATCAATCGATATTAATTATCTAGTAGATTGTCCAGTGATAAGAATTATGTGTTTGTTAATATGATAATTATTAAAAACTTAGATAGTATAAAATTAATCGAGATGCATGCAAGCTGATCCGAACAATCATACAAATAAAAAAAATGGATCTATATTATTTCTTCTTCCTGTTAACATTCCTTAGTTATTAACTGCATGATGAAAAATGGGAGTCGATGAAGCTTTTAGCTAAACAATAGATTTTGAAGATCTTAGACTATAAATTAATGGAGTCGTGTCCATGACGATGACAGCATCTCTCTCTCAAACTTGATGGGAATGACAACGTTGCTGGGCCCTCATGGGCCTTCAATTCTTATCCCCAGCAGCCATTAAATAGTTTATTCAGAGGAGGATAGCGACTGCAAAACCTGTGAGAGAAGGAGGAGAGGAAAAAAAAATGCCCTATCAAAAGCTTTTTTCTTAAAAAAAAATGTTTTTTATAAGAATATTTGACACTATGTTTCAAAAGAGTTTCTGAAAAAAATTGATTTTTGTTTTTTTTTACTCTAAATTAAAAAAAAATGGTGTTTTTAGATCATTTTCATATGCTGATATCAAAAATAATTTAAAAAAAATAAAAAATATATCATTTTGATGCATTTCTGAACAAAAAACACTTTCAAAAACAAACTAACCACACTCCCAAAGAATCACTTGATTAAAATGAACAATATTTTGTGAAATTACTCACAGCATTTTGAACTGTAAATACACCCCAAGTATTTTTTTTAATTTATTTTTGGTTAATTATCAACTTAAATATTGTTTAACATTGCGTTTCAAAAACGTTTTTAAAAAAACAAAAAAAATATTTTTATTTTTTACTTTAAAATAGATTTTTTGGTATTTTATATGGGTTTAATTTAAAAATAATTTTTAAAAAATTAAAAAAAAAGACTATTTTAATATATTTATAAATACAAAATATTTTCAAATAACGTAATTAACTGTCACCGAACCGGCGATGCTCCTCCACAGCGAAAGGTTAGAAACTTGGAACCACGTCCTGTTAACAGTGACCCGGATGTGCCCTCAACAACAACCGGCGCTCCTGCCACTTGCCTTTCATTTATGTCAACCATTTTCTGTGTGCTTTGCCATGACGTTCTTTAATTATTTATTATGCTCTTCCATTTTGAATTTTCAAGGGTTTTCCTCCTTTATTTATTTATTTTTTTAAAATAACAATTAATAATATATAAATAGGCAAGACCCGGTCCACTTACAAGGATTGCCATTCTCTTAAGTTAGCATGATAGCTAGGCTAGGTCCAAACCGTTCTGAGAAAAATATATATATAAATAAAACTTAAAAAATTTATAAGTCGTCATGCATATACATGGATTGGTAGTAAATAAACAGAACAATCCATTTTTTTTTTTAATTTTTATGGCTAAATGTATCAGAATACAAATAATAAATGTCTTTTTAGAGTCTGAGACGCCACTTCACTGATCCAGCTCTGAACAAATAATATTTTGGCTCAAAATTATTTATATATATATATATATATAAAAAAAAAAAGAGAGAAAGCTAGAAGGAGCATTTGACTAGCTGAAAGAGCCCTTTTAATTTTCATTTCTTTATGTGTTTGGCTTTGGTGTATACTATTAGGTATTGATTAAAACTAATAAAAAATAATCATGAATTTTAAACCATGATTTTAAAATAAAGAGTTTGAGATTTGTCTTGCAAGTTTTGAGTTCAAGTTACGATAATCAAAGGTTTTATTCATTTAACTCATGCCTATAAAGTGGATTTTCTCGAATAAATAAAAAAAAAGATTTGTATGCATTCTCTTCTTATCATATTAAGTCATATTAAGAAGAAATAAAATGATAATAAAATTGGTTTACAGAGCAAAAACTACACTGTGTGTGTTTCCGTACGAATAAAATTCCAACTGGCCCGTAGTTTCATGGGACCTACATGGAGAATTTTTTTTTTTTATGCTAGAAATTTTTATTTTTAAAAATTATATTTATAAGTCCAAATAAATAAATAAAATCTTAATTATCTTAAATTTTATAAAACAAAATATATATCTTGATGTGAGCTCAAATATATATTTTAATTTAAATTCAAGATTTATTATATAAATTATAAATTCTTTATTATCAAGAAACATATAAGATTTTAAGATTTGATGGACGATAAAAATCTTGTGAATCTAGGGCAAAAAAACAAAAAACAAAACCCAAGATCCATGCCCAGTTGTCTCCAGCCAACTTGAGCTCTTAATAAATTAATGGGACCCCACAACACGATCAACTGGATAACTCCTCCCACAGGGCTTTCTTTTCTTGAGGATGTGTGCAAGGCACCGCGATGGTGTTCTTCACTGAGAGACTGTCACTGTCTCATCGTTTTATGTTATTTCCTCCACGCCTCTCCCAAAATCTGGAGACCACCGATTCTAATTTCCCCTCTAAATTTAAAATCTTGATGAAGGGGAAGAATGAGAATGGTTTCTTGTGTAAATTTAATATATATATGATGAGGTGGATAATTTATTTATACGAGAGAAAACTATGTGTTTAAAATCATGACTGAAATCTATCATGGAAAAAAAATTAGAAAGAAAATTGAGTTTCTATTATCATATTTTATTTATTTAATGTTGAATGATTGTTTCTAATTTAGGTTTTTGAGCACATTAAACATTGTTTAGTAGTTTATTTTAGTTATTAGATTTATGTTAATTCATTATTAGTTTAGATACATTAACTTGCAAAACTAAAAGAGATTTATTAGAACTTGTTACGATGAAAACAACTAAGTTGTCACTGAGTTGTTGTGTGTACTTTTTTCCATTTAGTGATTTGCCTGTGTTGAAAGTCTTTATTTTGATATATTATCTATTTTATTTATTTATTTAAATTACTAATTATAATATTATTTTTTTATTAGATTTAAATGCAATTTAATTTATTGGTCGAGATTATCAATATATAATTAAAAAAATTATATTTTTCATAAAAACGATTTTTATTTTTGAAATCCATAATCTCTTTCAGCTTCTTTGATGAAGTTTCAGTCATGGTGGGCACCAAGACAAATTGATAATGGAGAAAAAAGAAATTTAAAGGGTTTCTTTGTAATTTCTCGTGTATCCGTGCAACTCATATTTTTCTTTTTATTTTTTGAAAAATATGGGATTCTATTTTTTTTTTTTTTAAATAAACCTTCTCATCTATAAATAAGTTTTTTTTCTTAGATCTTTATCATATCTAAGTTAACATATACACATCATTGATATAACGGGGAAAAAAAAGTCAAGCAAAGAGGCTTATTGTCAACGATGTAGGGCACCAATTTGAGGCGTATTTAAAAGTCATGAGTGACGGTCGTGGAGGGCAACAAGTCAATTTGAAAGAAGAGAGCTCTCTTTCCGGTCTTTATGGTTTTGTTTCATTTTTAAGCAAGTTTGGTGGGGATCTTACACCCTTCTCGAACCCCCATTTTTCACGGAATTTTTTTTTTTGATATTTGAAAAAAATTATTTATGTGAACAGTATTTTATAGATTTAGTTAAGCGAGTAAAACTTTAACTGTTTTAGACTTTTATAAAAGGTACACGTCCTGACTCGAACTTCAAACCTGTTATGCAGCTCGTAAGCTCTCTGTCATCGTGTCATGTTCTTCGAGAACTATATTACATTAACATTTCTATTAGATTGCATTCTTATTATATATTTACATAATAAGAATGGAATCTAGAAAATCAAATATAGAAAGTTTAATTTATTTTTAATCCAAGTATACATGCATCCCTTAACTATCAAACAATAGCCTAATTATCCCCACTACTATAATTTATGATAAAAAAAAACCCATCTAGATTCTTGTTTAATATGACTGTCACCTAAAAGGTTATTAGAGTGATGGTTAGTTGGGTAATGGATGTCTATATGGAGGGCTCAATTAAAAATATTTTTGTTTGAGGATTCAATTGAGATTTAAGTGGTAGGTGGAGGATAAACATATCCTTTTATAGTTTTCCTTCCATTGTCAAATAGAACCATCTTCGAGTATATTTATTGTTGTATTTGAAAAGTATTTTTTTTAAAAATACTTTTATCTTGTTTGCTTGAAATTATTTTTTAATATTTTTAGATCGTTTTAATATAAATGTTAAGAATATTTTTTTAATTAAAAAATATTTTGAAAAGCAATCACAATTTATTTATTTATCAAATTATATGAGTTAAATAAAACACAGAAAAAACAAAGTCGGATAAATATAAACTTTTTAAAGATTTTTTATGTGGTCGAGTGAGGACAAATCCAAAGTACTGTTTGGAAGCCCTTTCTGTGAGGGTGTTTTTCCTTATTTATCTTCCTATGACTATGCTCAATAAGCATGAGGCTGACAGTGAATATAATATACTACGATTTTTCTTTTTTTGTTATGCAATAATATCATATATATTATGCAATATTTTTAAATTATTTTAATATACTGATATTAAAAATACTTATAAACTATTATTTTTAAATAAAAAACATTTTAAAAAAACAACTATTACTACCTTATGAATTCAAATAAACAAATCTAGAATTTTTTTAAAATATATTTAAAATACAAAAACAAACATATTCTTAAATAATACCAGCCCGAATGGATAGAAACCAACCATTTGTTTTTCCCTTCTGTAACAATAAATGAAGAGAGAAAGTTGGAAGAACCTCAAAATTAGTCCTCAAAACCAGATCCCAGGAAATAAAATAAAACATAATCCTCGAAATGTCAGAAACTATTTAATCGAGTCCTTCCATCCATGTTTTCAACATTCCCATCTAAAGCAAAGTATACGTGCAATAAACAAATTTACTTTGAGAATCATTGACATCAGTGGCACAAATGCAAGAATTAAAAGTTTAAGAACTATATATGTGATGTAATAATACTCAAGGATCATCTTGGGGCTTCTCCACAAGTTTTGTCTGAAATAAAAAAAATACAGGGAAAAAAAGAAGAGAGAGAGAGAGATGGTTTTTCAATTCATTTGGGGTCCGTGGACTTTCCACTGAATTTCAAGATAGCACGAAATCCCTCGAAAAGGCAGATAGATAAATACGTGAAAGAAACTGAGATTTCTTCTAATGGTTCCAGACAAACAGACAGACACTAAGAGACAAGGCTAGAGAGCAAGAAAGAGTTGAGGAGGAGGAGGTGGAGTAGTTCCAGTTCTTGTCAGATTTCACAGGCAATAGAAACCTAATCAGAAATCAGAAATCTTTCACTTCTCTTTACCTAGAAAATTAGTAGTAGTAGTAGTAGTAGAAGAAGAAGAAGAAGAAGAAGAAAAATGGCTGAGAAGCAACAAAACCTCACAAAAACAGCAACGGCACCTGGAAAACCAACAATAACTCTTCCACCAAGACCGTCCATGGAGACCTTTTTCACAGGTGGCATAAGTCCAGGTCCCATGACTCTAGTCTCAAGTTTCTTCGCTGATACCCCCTACCCTGAATCAGATTACCGTTCTTTCTCCCAACTTCTTGCTGGTGCTATGGCTTCTCCAATTGCCAGGCCTGCTTTTTACACTGACCATCCAATACCCAACAACAACACTAATACTGCTACTGCTACTTCTTCAAAAGATGATGCTTTTTATAGTAATAGCAATCTGGGTTTTAAGCAAAGTAGGCCTATGAATTTGGTAGTGGCTCGCTCTCCGTTGTTTACTGTCCCTCCTGGGTTGAGCCCTTCTGGTTTGCTCAACTCTCCTGGCTTCTTTTCTCCTCAGGTACTTTGTGTATATTTATTTTTTTTCCTTTTTCGACCCATGGATTTTCATGTGAGGATTCTTAGCTTGATTTTGTTTGCGGTAATTTTTAGAAAATCCTCGATTACGATTGGGAAATATTAGCTTATTACTTGGTGCTGCTTGTTTTCTTGGTTTACCTGTCAGGTTTGTTTAAAGAGAGAGATGTTAGTTGAGTGATTGTTGATTTGTAATCGAGGAAGGGGTTGCATTTATGAGCTTAAATGATACTGAATTGAATTATTTTCTTAGTAGAAGACTTTATTTAGGGATTTAATATAGTTTCAGAAAGGAAAGGTTTGTTAGGTGTTTTGATTCTGAAAAAGGATCTTTCAAAATTTGTTGGTTGTTGCTGGCTAGAACATCTGGACTGAAAAGAAACTAAGTCGATTATCGTGTCACTTGATAAAAATCATATTCTCTTTTCGTACTCTAAGCCTGAAACCAAGCGAAGTTTTATCTGTTCCTCATCCAAATTGTGGCCGACACTTCTCTCTATTGGCTTAATATCATCAAGGGTCTAATTTCTTGCGCGGCTTCAATCTTTACCTATCATTGCTCTCTATGTTCTTTCTCAAATGAGAGCTTTGTGTAGCATAAGCTTATCCTGGAGTTGGAAATTTTTGGTTGACTTGGCTAGTTCGGCTGATAGGAAAACATGGTCTGGGCTAATAATTTGATAAAAAAAAAAAATTGGCATCCGGATGAGATATTGATTTACCACGTAACAGTTATTTGGAAACTAGTGGAGTGATCCACTGGTGCAATCTATATGATGGAATTGAAAATCTCTTGAATTTTATGATTTTGAATACTAAATCTAGAACCTTAGAAAGAGCTGGGCTTTCCACAATGGATGCTTATGTGGACATTTTTGCAAGTCTGGGAGCATATGACATGCTGCTTGCTTCATATTACTGCAGCAGTGACCAGTGTTAGGTAATTAAATATATATACATCTGTTTCCGTGCAGAGCCCCTTCGGAATGTCTCACCAGCAGGCCTTGGCACAGGTCACAGCTCATGCTGCATTACTCGCCCAATCTCAAATGCATATGCATTCTCAGTATCAGACTTCTTCAGCAACAGCACCTACAGAGTTATTGACGCGGCATCCATCCCTTAACCCTGGTGAAGCTTTGCAACAGCAGCAGCAGATGCCACACTCAACCTCTGACACCAAGAATTCCATGGTGGAACTGGCAGAGTTTTCTCATTCTGAAAGGAAATACCAACCTCCTGCTGCTGTTGATAAACCTACTCATGATGGCTACAACTGGAGAAAATATGGGCAAAAGCCAATTAAGGGTAGTGAATATCCAAGAAGCTACTACAAATGTACACATGTAAATTGTCCAGTCAAAAAGAAGGTTGAGCGTTCCAGCGATGGCCAAATTACTGAGATCATCTACAAAGGCGAGCACAACCATGACCCGCCTCAATCCAACAAGCGTTCAAAAGACATCAATGATTCAAATGGAAGCATCCGTTCGCAATCTAAGCCTGAAGATGGTTCACAAGCTCAAGCTGGTACTGCAATCAAGTTGACTGAAACATTACCTGCTCATTCAGTAACTGGGAGGGATCAAGAATCTACCAAAGCAAACCCCTCAGAGCCACCTGGATCCAGTGACAGCGAGGAAGCAGGTGATGCAGCTGTGCCAGAAGAAGAGAGGGGGGATGATGAACCAAACCCAAAGAGAAGGCAAGTTTAAAATGTTTCACTATTTAAAATCATGCATATACTTCTCCTGATAATTTTCTGAGAAAATTTATTCTTGGAGCGCAGGCAAGTGAATGTTGTGACATCTGAGGCAACTTTACCGCACAAGACAGTCACAGAACCAAAAATCATTGTTCAAACAAGAAGTGAAGTTGATCTTTTAGATGATGGCTACAGGTGGCGCAAATATGGCCAGAAGGTGGTCAAAGGGAATCCTCATCCAAGGTGGTTATTGCTTTACTTATTTTTGTTTATGTTCTTCTACCCTATCCAAGTGTATCCTAGGGGCCTTTCTGTGAGCACAATACTTGCACATTACATTGTATGCTTCATCCCAGATCCAGCTGTGCTAGTCCTTTCTCAATTTAAAATACTAAAAATATTTGGAAAGTTTTTTCATCGCCTCTAAATGTGTTTCTTTTATTATTTGAAAAAGATATAAATTCTAGAATAGGGGAAGGCTAAAATCTAGTTATGGTTTCACTAAATCTATGTTACCAAAAATAAATTGAGGAGAGCAAGCAAGCACTTTTTGCATGAAGTGGCTGTCAAGATCCCATTTGCAGCCCTGAATTGCAAACCAGGACATTAACTTCTGCTTTAGAACCACCAGGGAGAAAAAGTTCTGCTTATATTCTTAACAATTGTGTTTTGAGAAAAAAAGACCAAAAGAAAATTGGTTTGACATTGAACCTTAAATCTTCAAGCTACGAGTTGTATGCTGATTTTTAAAGTAAGAGGTAGAGGATGGTGGTTTAAACTTTGGGTTAGAAAAATGAATCAAGTAGCAGATACAAGAGACGGAACTGGCTATAAAGATAATCCTTTTGAAGCATAAAGGCTGTCATACTTGAAAATAATTGCTGCTATGGCAATCTATAGAGGCCACTAGAGGACCCTGTTTCAAGCCTGTCATGATTGTGGCTCAAGCAATTAACTTGGTGACCACGTTTGAATTTCAGAAAATGGAAAGAAACCAAGGCAGATCTTTATCTGTCTTTTCTATTTGCTTTTCATAACATGCATAGTAGCTTTCAGAACATTGTTTGCCTGGTTCATGACAACAATCCTTAAGTTTTTTCATTGCTGATCCTTCTCTATGGAAACTTGCGGATATGTGTTAGGCCACCTTTTAGCAGAACTTTTTTCTAAATGATTTGACCACATGATTCTTATTTATTTCATTTTGCAAGTGAAAGCATTCCATTGTATCAAGATTTTCAGGTTTCAGAGAGGGAAATTTTGAAGCGTCAATCAAAGTTGCATAGCATTGTTTTTCTTACCTATTGTGATTGATTGTTGTCAAAACTATTATTGATTGCAGTTAAAACTATTATTGATGGCAGTTAAAACTATTAAAAAGCCTTATTTCTATCATCGGGGTTGCATTGAAGTTATTTCTGATTTTTATCTCCTTCTGCAAAGAGCCTCTTTTGCTCTTAAATCATGAGCTGCTGTCAATTTTCTCATACGACTGGGCCATATGCCCGTTTCATCTTTTCTGTGGCTGACTTTTGTATTTATGTGTTTGTTTTAGCTCAGAGTTTCTCACATTGCTTCATCTGTGATCCCTCTTGGTTATTAATTTGTTAGTCCACAAAAATCCTTTAGTTTTGGCATGAAAATTGTTTTTTATACAATTAACCAACCAAGTCTGGGAATTTTTTAGTATACTTCTTTCTTTTTATTTGATACTTTTTATTTGCTTCCTATGTGAATGTAAAGAGTACTTGTGACTTGTGCTAGGGGCATGGGAGTCGCCTCTCTCCAGGTCCTGGCCCAGAGAGTTATGTTTACCTTAATTTCCTCATTGATTATCTTCATTGATATTGTTCTTATATGCCCATGTTGTCTGTTGCTCAATAATTATCCAAAATCCTACAAAAATGCCATGTTGATATAGTTACTCTGGTTAACTCAATGATTTCCAAGATCTAATATTTTGAGACCCAACGCAATGATTTCTAAGATTCTACTCTGGTTAACTCAGTATAGCTACTCACAGCTGTAGCCTGTGACGATTCAATCAAATCTTGGCATGTTTTCCAACACATCAGTTTCCTTCATAACTTCCTGTGAGGACACTACTGATGCATTATTTATGCCCCCAGGAGTTATTACAAATGCACCAGTGCAGGATGCAACGTGCGAAAGCATGTTGAGAGGGCCGCAGCAGATCCCAAAGCCGTCATAACTACATACGAGGGAAAGCATAACCATGATGTCCCTGCGGCCAGAAACAGCAGCCATAATACAGCCAACACCAGTTCATCCCAAGTGAAACGTCAAAAGGTGGTGACTGAAAACCATCCCTTGCTCAAAGGAATGGAGTTTGGCAACAATGACCAAAGGCCAGTGCTTCTACGGCTAAAAGAAGAAAAAATTGCTGTATAAAATACTCTGCTGATAGCTGGTAGACAAGTATGAGGGCAATTCTAGCCAACTAACATGGTACAAAGAAGAGTCATGGAGAAGAGAATAATCATCTGAAGTTGTGAGAATCCAGCGATATTGGTTTTGTTTCTGTTTTTTTTGTTTTTTCTTTACATTTTTGGGATAAAATGTAGTGATAATAGTTGCTGCATCTGTTGACCATTTGTCAAGAAATGCTGTAACTGATACACACGTACGATTGATTCTGTAAGTGCTGCTGTATATGATTGATTATTCACGCTCAAGTGAAGATGACAATAACTCATGGTTGAATATAATTTATCCTTTCTGTGAATGCTATCCTATCCTTCTCAGTGACCATTACCTGTTAACATTCCCCGAGGGATTACTTTTTGCTGTGCTCAAAAGAGTTCGTCGAATTCTCTCAAGTTTTTTAAGACTGTTTTATTCTGGTTAAATAATATTTTTTAAACTATTGAATAATTTTACAATATCAATCATATCTTTTAATCTAATTGTTAGATTGAGATGAAATTTTACGAGGAGTCTCTTGATATATTTATATATGTTATGTTAAAATTTCAGAAAAAAATAGCGAATGTAATGACCTTGCGAGATTAATGATGACATTCTCATAATATTGTACTTGCTTATAATTTTGTTCAGAAAAATTATTTTATTGAGTGTTTTTTTAAATTAAATTATACAATTTTAAATAATTTTATTTTTAGATATAAATTTTTTTAAAAATTAATATACACATACTTAAACAGTATAACCTCAAAACAACTCGCTCAAACACTTCAAAATTAAAATATTTTATTCCAATTAAAAAAAAATCACCGACGCAGCACAGTGTTGAAATCTTTGCTCTTACATGTGTAGCCAAACCACCCAGCCTTTTGTTTTTGTTTTTGAAAAAAAAATCATATATTAATACAATTTTTCACCCTAACCATCCCCCCTCTCCCTTCTAAAAACAGTGTTTCGCGCAAGATCTGCTCTTAACTAATCCACTAATCTTCGAAGGCATCGATGCAAATGTCAAGAAAGAAAAACAAAAAAACTCTTCAATTTCATGAAGAAACTATCATCCAGTGGCTTGTTTGAACATGTTCAAGGATGGTAAGAGAGAAGAGAAGAACAAAAGGAGGGAAAGAGAAGAAGCTGCCATCCATAACCTAATCCATTAACTCTTTCTTAAATGGAAAAAACCTACCCCCTTCATCTCTGGATTTACCAGGCGACCACGCTAGGAATAGTAATGGTTTTTATTGATAGGGTCCAGTGTAGCTGTTAATGGAGGTAGTGGGCTGCAACCACTGTAGGAAGAGGTCGTACTCGCACCTTCTTTCATCATCAATGAAACCTAAACACCACCACCAATGCAAATTAACTAACTGAAAATAATAACAGAGCCTCTTCCCCAACCTCAACGGTTACATTTCACCTTTTCCCTCCATCTCTCTCTCTAGTCTCTCTCTCTCTCTCTCTCTCCTCAGTCTTGGTTTCTTTTTTAGGCAAAGGCAAAGGCAAAGGCAACATACTTACATGCATGTACTTTCTGTCTTGGAAAAAAGAAAAGAAAAGAAAAAAACATGAAACAAATCGGACCCACGACCACAACATTCCTGTCTATCCCTTTAATCTCGGAGGAGACTCATTTTTTTGACACATTAACACAGAAACCCTACGCAAATCTCGCAGGTTACACAACACATAATATTCCTACATTTCCCAAAAATAACATTAAGTACTCTGTTTTCTCTCTGGTTTTCTTCTTTTTTGGATTGATTACTAATGGGGATGCCCTCAAAAGTTTTAATCTTGAGGTAATGTGGTAGTGGCCTACAGAAAATAAACCCATTTTCCCGATCTGGGTCGGGTTAATGGGTTGCATTTACTCCAAAAGGGCGGTGTCTGTGGTCGCTGCCACCCCTGCTAATTTACAACCACCATACTCAGCGGCTGTTTTTGATCTTGACTCAGCAAATCCATCTGGATCATTGGATTTTGAGCAGAATCAATACAGCAAGGATAAAAAAGATAAAGGCTATAATATTTGTAGAAAAAATAGCTCGTCATATAAAGACGGTGGCCATAATGAAGGGGGGTTGATATATGAAGATCAACAACGTCATCATCATCATCATCATCAAAGTAGCAATCATGGAAACAATAAGAGGTTGAGGAAAAGAAGGAGTTCTGGTAGTGGATCAATTAGTTTCAAATTGGGGTTCTCGAGTAGGAATGTTGGGGTTGAACAGATTGCTGCTGGATGGCCTTCTTGGCTTAGTGCTGCAGCTGGTGAAGCCGTTCATGGTTGGGTGCCTCTAAGAGCTGAAGCTTTTGAGAAATTAGATAAGGTATTTTATATTTCTCGATTTATTTTCGTTGTTTTTCAAGGTTTTTATGATGATGATTATTTGATTTGGTTTTAAGTGAAGAAACATAATTGTTGTGGATTCTTGTAGATTTTTCATGTTCTGTTTTTGTTCATTGCATCTTATGGTCTCCATAAATCAATTTTTGTTTACTCATTGATCATGAATTATATTTAGTTTATGTGCTGGCCTTTATACTTTCCCTTTGGTGGAACATCCTTAATCTAGTGCTAGAATATGGTTCGGCCTGGTAGGTGGTTTTCGATAAAATTAGTTTGGCCGGGTTGGTGGGTGAGAATAGCTATTTAGCTAGAAGATGAAAGTATATGTGGAATCTTCTATTCTAAAATCAGGTCCAGAGAAGCCAAATGGTGGTGATGCTTGGCAAGGGAAAAAGGGTGTTGATAGAATTGAGAGAGAATTGTATGAGTCCATGCATTACTCTTGATGCTATGGAGATCGAAAGAAAATTATAGGTGATTTGTGCTGTCAGGCAATAAACTTTCATTAGGTTGACTATTCAAATTGTTTTCCTGTGGCAGTAAGATTGGGGGCTCAGTTAGGCGTGAACGTCAATTTCTTGAGTAATAAAATGCATTTATACACTGCAAATATATTAAGATGCGTAATGAATATCAGAAATAGATTCCTGATTGAAATACAACTTGAATTTGAACCCAATCTTAAAAGTGGGATGACCCTCTGCTATCAGTTGATGGGTGCTTCCCTTTTTCCTTTTTCAATACTTGTGCTAAAATGAGTGATTCAGTTCTTATATTTTGATCATTTTTGTAACTCATAATAGTTATTCACTCTAATCCATGATTTAGATCGGACAAGGCACTTACAGCAGCGTGTTCCAAGCACGTGATGTTGAAACTGGCAGGATGGTTGCCCTGAAGAAGGTTCGCTTTGACAATTTTAAACCAGAGAGCATTAGGTTTATGGCCCGTGAAATAATGATTCTCCGCAGGCTTGACCATCCAAATATTATGAAGTTGGAGGGAATAATTACTTCTCGAATGTCAAGTAGCATTTACCTCGTGTTTGAATACATGGAGCATGATCTTTCAGGACTGTTGTCATCTCCAGATGTCAAGTTCACTGAGTCACAGGTAGGATAGCATTCTATTTATTCATTTCATTTGTGAGGATTTTACAATTGAGGTTATGTTTCTGGATATTATATACAACTGTTATAACACAAATCAGAGTCATTTCTTCTTGACCATCTTCGTTCTTTCACGACACTGAAAATATCCATATCTTTCTTCATTTAATTGCCTGACAAGTTTAATTTGACATTTCTTTGCAGGTTAAGTGCTATATGAAGCAGCTATTATGTGGAATTGAGCATTTCCATTCACTAGGTATAATGCACCGGGATATCAAAGCATCCAACATTTTGCTAAACAATGATGGAATTCTGAAAATAGGAGATTTTGGATTGGCCAATGTTCTTAATTCAAGGAACCAGAACCAATTAACCAGTCGTGTAGTGACTTTATGGTATCGTCCTCCTGAACTTTTGATGGGCTCAACAAGTTATGGTGTATCAGTAGACCTGTGGAGTGTGGGCTGTGTATTTGGTGAAATTCTCTTTGGGAAGCCTCTACTTAAGGGGAGAACTGAGGTAATATTTTTTTTTTCTTACATATTTTTGTGTTAAGCAATGCATGAATCTAAAAAATTGCAAAGATATGTAACCAAATTAGTGTCCCTTAAATCCTTTTCTATATATAACCTCTGGTTCTTCTCATACTATAGGCCCTAAAATAACTCCTGAAGTTGTATCTGCTCTGTTGCTTTCTAAATTTCACTGTTATACACAACTTTGAAAGTTCTGTTTGCCTACCCTTACTAGCATTTGATGAGAATTAGGGTGCAAAAGAAGAAACTGAAAATATTGGAAGTCCAAATATGCATGGATATTATCTTTATCAAAAAAGGCAAACACAATTTTCTTGAGGATCAAAATGGAAAAACCAGATATTCAATGTTTATTATGGATTGCATGTTTTCATCGTTTCTTAATTGGCTTACTTCAAAACCCTTTTTTGGAAGTTCAATATATTTATCATGATCCTTCAACTTGCAGGTTGAACAATTACACAAAATCTTCAAGCTTTGTGGTTCACCTTCTGATGACTTCTGGAAACGATCTAAGCTTTCCAATGCTACCATGTTCAAACCCCAGCACCCTTATGAAAGTTCTCTTCAAGAGAGGTGCAAAGATATTCCAGCAACTGCTGTGGACCTGATGGAAACTCTTCTCTCCATAGAACCAGTAAAGCGTGGGACTGCCTCTTCTGCCCTTTTGTCTCAGGTTTCCCAAACTAAAACCATTCCTCTAACCCTTCAGTTTCAAGATTGAAGATCTAATTTGAAAAATAATATTGCCTTTGGCTATTGCAGTTTCTGATGTTTCAGAAGCCTTTGCTTTTCACTTTTGAGTGGTGTTCTCCCTAAGTTTTTCAGATTTAGAACTATGAAAACCTTATAAACTCAATCAATTTTATATTTTTTTGTTCAAACATTGAGCCATTCACCTTTTCTGCTCTTAGATTTCTCCCTATTTTTCCAGTATTTCAGAACAATGCCATATGCATGTGACCCATCAAGCTTACCAAAGTATCCACCTAACAAGGAAATGGATGCCAAATATCGAGAGGAAGCACGAAGGTACACACTTTGTTACACTTTTGTGTGTGTAAGTGTGTTTGTGTTTGTGTGTGGCTGTGAGGGGGGGGGGAGGGGGCGGGGATACTGGCCTTTTCGAGTGAAATTGGTCCTACTGAGTGCTGAGAAAAAATACTCAAAATCTATCTTTGGTTTTTTTTAGTACACCAATTGATTTCGCTTGTGTTAAACTTACTTTTAATTTGCTATGTTATCACTTAACATGTGTGGTACATCATTAAAAGCTTAGGAAAGCTGCTCGTGAGTCAAATTTTCTGTTAAATCAGTGACCTAAGAATCTCCCCCCTTGATTAGGCGGCTAAAATGTAATTCGCATGCTTCAGTCTAACAGCCCAGCAGCTTTTAGTTATCAAGGAATCATATGTCCATGGGATGTATTCATCTCTATGAACTATGCTGTTAGGCTAACAGGATTTTGATATGTTTGCCACTGAATAACTGTTGTCCCACCAGGAAAAAGGCTGGTGGTAGAATGCGAGATCCAGGACTCCCAAGAAAACCAAGAAGAGTTCATCGGACATTCCAAGAACAAAACTTCAATAAATTTGCACCAAAGGAGGTACCTCCTCTCTCTCTTTCTCTCTAGAGAAGTGAGCTAGTTCCTGATACTTTGTTTTCGGTTACGCAGGAACTGAAAGATAACTCTGAATTTTCTGTTTTTGGCTATTCAGGAACTGAAAGATAACTCTGAATTTGTTCGTTTGGCTAATGATAATAACGCATATATGAATAGAGAAGGTGTGATCATCAGAGGGCAAAATTTATTTTCCGACACAATCTCAGAGACAGGCCAGGCAACAAAAGGACATTATTCTTTCACAGGACCAGCACCAGTCACAGCATCAAGTGGCTTTGCATGGGCAAAGACACTGAAAGAGGATTCTACATCCACAGTATCTTACGATCCATCTGTCTCGTCAAGTCAAATTAGTGCTGTAGATTCATCAAGGTTCAACTTTGCAAACAGTTCCTTTGACTTCACTGACTCTGAGAATGGAAAAAAGAATTTCCCTGAGGCTTCTGCCAAGCATGTGATGCAGAAGCAACATAACCAATCTGAACCATTTGACTCTCTCGATGCATCTGAGGTATACTATTTTAATGATCTCAATAGAACTGAAGATACAGTTGTGGTAAGAAGTAATCCGATAATATGACATCAGCCCACTAATTTATTCTCAAATTTCAAAATGTTTAGAAAAAAACTGAACAATTTCTGGTGTTATGACTAACTGCATTAAAATAACCTGGTAGGACCACAGTAAAGAAAGGGAGAAGATTGAATTTTCAGGACCATTGTTATTCAGGCCAAATAAAATTGAAGAACTCTTGCAAAGGAATGAAAGTCAAATACGTCGAGCAGCTCGAAGAACAAGGTTGGCTACTGGTGAGGATTCTACATCTTTTCTAACAAGTCTATGCAGTCGGATACTTTGAGTTCCTGAGATAGTTTTTATCTGCTACAAATTAGAAATATTTGCATGTTGAAGGATCTTCCATTTGTCTAGCTCATATAATCCTGAATGCCAAGACTAACTTTCCTCAAAGCTCTAGTGAAGTGACCAAATATAATGCACCTGCTAACGGATTTATATTTTCTCTACTAAATGAGAAACTTAAAAGATTTTGCTTTTGCTTTTGCAGAAATGTGATGCAAGGATTCTACGATTGAAAAATCCTTCAAGTCCTTCAAACAGGCTATAAATTGTGCAGAACTCCTTGCCAACTCGGGACAATCATAGGCCTTGTGTCTTTTATAGTGCTTTCTATTTCTCTCGAGTTCAAACGGCTTCTTTTTGGCTTATTAGTGCTACCTTTTAACAAGTGTTCAAATCCACAAATTCCGCAAAAAAATGGGGTTTTTGAATTTGTACTGGACCGATCACATATATAATGGAGAGTAGTGCCCTTTTCAACCAAAAGAAAGAAAAAAGGAGGAAAAGGCTTTGTCTGATGTACTGTTCATAACATATGATTCTAATAGAGGAAATCATAGTCATTAGGGTTCTTGCATCAAAGATGAAAGCTATCAGGTGTATTTATCTTTTCAAGTTTTGAAAGAAGCACCAAATCTAGCATTGCCCCTTAGGCTTTAGCATTAGATATTGCAGATGTGGAGATGAGTTGTTGAGTCTATTCCTAGCTTTGTGAAGACATGAAAAAAAAGTTGATTACCTCTGTTAACCTGTCTTAATTCAGCCAACGAAAGATATGCAAAAGAAACACAAAATTAATTTTAGTTTTCTCCAAATTTAACTACCTATTTGTCGAGCATCCTAATTGAATGTAATAACCTTATAATATAAGGCCATAGTTATTACAATATCTCCAAATTGCAATTAGTTCTAAATCTTTCTATAACACCTGTCTTGAAAGTCATTTAGTCAAACTAAATAAAAAGGAGAATTTTTACATTAAAAGTCATTTAGTCATTTAAAGTCAAATAATGGTGGAAGCTTTCATCATACATCATGGAGATATCTAATAGGATGGTAAAAATATTATCCAACACCCTCACTACCTCAAGACTAGCCTGATTGAGGCCATTTTTTCCTCAAATTATAGCCTTCATGAGTCACCTCTCCTTATTTGTTAGGACTAAAAAATCAAAAGGATTACGAACAATGGTCAAATCAAAGAAAACATCATTAAACTCCTCGGGGTTTATCCCAATGGAAGTCCTAACCTTTGTTTCTTCAATCAAGGTGGAAAGTCGAGGCTGGGAAAATACCACTGCAAGAGTCTTTATCAGTGAGACTAGAGAACGAGCCAACATTGGGGTAGAGATTATTTTTCTCTTAAAATAGGTAGCAACACTCATAATTATTACTGGAAAAACCAAGTTTATTTCTTCCCTAAATAAGAAATGTGTAGACACAATATTGTTCACCTGAAATTAAACAAGCACACGTGTACAAATATATGATTTTATTAAATATATGAATGGGTACAATCTCTATGTAATATATTCTATCAAAAGAATATGACAATCCTTTGATTCTTTCCTTGGATTTGATATATGGTGACTTGATTTATTTGAGTAATCAAGCTAAGATTTGTGCTTTGCAAGAACGCGAATTTGGGCGTATATTGCGAAGCGAGATGTTGTGATTTGATGCTTTGAAGAATACCTTGATTTGTCTTCAAAGTGTTGTTGAAGAACTCTTATGGGGCGTTTTGGCTTGATCCAACAAAGCTTCGTTCTTTGTAGACTTCAAGTGTAGATGAAGGAGGCTTGAGAACTCTTTGAGAGAGAGAGCTTCCTTGCTTGAAGAGCTTATCTTGAAGAAAATTTGTATCTCCAAGAATTCCACCCCTTGCCTTTAGGTTGAGGCCCTCTATTTATAGAGATCTGTAGGGGCTCTCAGGTTTTTTTCCAATGCCACGTGGCATAATTTTATTGGTTGGTCTTTATTGACAGGATCTTGCCTTTATGTCCGTCTTTATTGACGAAATCTTGCCTTTATGTCCGCCTTTATTGACGAAATCTTGCCTTTATGTCTGTCTTTATTGACGAAATCTTGCCTTTATGACGAGATATCCTGAATATCTCATCTCAAGTGTCAACTTTTCATTGGCCAAGAAATATTTGAGGGCTCATTTGTTTTCCATGTCATTTATTTCAATTTTATTTTATTCTTAAAAATAAAGAATAAAATAACACATGGTGAAATTTGATTCGCGGAAAATTTGTGTTTCTACAGATGCCCCCTCGAGACAAGTTCACTTACTTTTTGGAACAAGTGGGCATGTCTCGAAAAATATGGCTATGAGGGTTTTATATTTCCGACTAAAATTTGATTTGATCATATTAGATTTTTACAACAAGCAGATAAATCTTATTGTGAAAATAAAATATGATAATAAAAAAAAATTGAGAATTTATGGATCGATCTTGATTGAGATTTATCAGATCAAATGATAGAATATTCAGGTCCAATTGTTCATTTGAAACTGCTGCATATGCAGGACCAAACAAAATTTATCTTTATGCCCGAATAACAACCCACACTTTGACCGGGCTGCATGAATTTTTTTTCTTCTCACTGAAAATGGTCACTGTAACATCTTGTTTTAAAGATCTCGTTATTCTGAATCCAATAACGCAATCTGTTTGTGATTCCGAGTAGCGGTCAACAAGTTATGAATTATGAAAGTTGCAACTCCCTTTTCTCATTGCCTTGGTAACCATGCCCTTCCTTCTTAATTAATCTTGACCTTTTCCTGGAAGGATGTTCAGAGAGCAAAATAATTCATTCACGTAAATTGCTTTGTTTAAATGACTTTCTTTTCTAAATGAATGGCTGCTAAGAGTAATAAAAGATCCTCCCGTACTGATAATCTGACTTAGTTTAATTGACCCTTTTTTTTTCGAGATTGAATGAATTGTCACGTGAATGAATTATAAAGAAAGGGAACAACACCATTTCCTGTACTGGAAGCTGATTTTACTCTCACAGAATAGGAAAAGTTTTTGTTTTAGATTAGGAAAGAGTCACTAAGGCGACTATAAAAGAACATTATATTGCTCTTCCCATCCTCACTATTTGGGGAGACGTTGCGCTTCGTACCAGGATCCTCACTGAAGGTTTCGAAGCAAAGAACTCTTCCTTGTGACCACATGTGAGATTGGTGATAGCCTGGTAAGCGACATTTTTTTTTCACAGCCATATGATCTTAATAGCTGAAGTTTTTTTTTTTTTTTCTTTCCTTTCTTTCCCGACTGTAGGAAGAATTCCTCGCAAAGGCAACTTCAACTAAAAGGACTCATAAGGGTGATGATGTGCATGGGAGAGGCATTACGGACCATTGCCTTCAAAGTCAGGACTGCTTCCTGTGGAGGGACAGCTTGCTGTGGACATGCTTGCCATCAATCTTCTTTTTAAGGTTTCGACTTGAAACATTTAATTCATCACTATTTTAAGCTTGCTTGATGGACTATTTACTTGATTTTGCTAGATAGCTTATTTAACTTGCCAAACAATCCTTTCTGTTTCTACGCTCAATACATACTTTCATTTTCACCTGCACTTCTTCTCCTGCCTTTTCCTGTGGTTCTTCATAACCTTACCCATGGACTCGAATAGTGGTGTTGATTAACTTGTCAGCTTCGATATATTCTTCTAGCCTTAGCTTGGGATGAAGACTAAATAAAAAATATGCTTTATTTACCTGTTGCTGGATAAAACTAGCCCAGAAACGGACCTTGGCTCCTTGATAAGGATCATTGGGCAGAAGCTACAGCTCTGTAGTATTGGACCGTGATGGGACTTTCCCATGCGGGGTTGAAAATCCATGTTCCTGTCGTTTCAATGGATGGGAATGTATACAATGCTTGTTTATGTTATGGCTGCTGAGGGCATATTTGCAGGTTTCATCAATGGCTGGTACTACAATGACTCTCATAATACGCTGATATACTGGATTCAAAAGCACGTGTTCATTGGAGTTTGGAATTCTCAGAGAGTTGGTATTCTACTCTACGTTATTTTCTTGCAGAGATCCCCTTTTGGGGTATTGTTGCTGCCATAAATTATGATATATTCTCAGCCCCGAATTGATAGCTCATGTGGTGTTCTCTCAACTCTGGTTTATTTCTGCAAACATCGCGAGTTTAAAGCGAGTTCTCCCATTGCTCTAGAATTCATCAGACATCAGCACCAAAGCAATTCTACCATCTCAGACTTATAATAACATCCTGGTCGTGAATAAAGATGCATACGGTCCTCATATCATCTCTATCGGACCTCTTCATCATGGAGAGCAGAGCGTGGTGGCTATGGAAGTTCACAAATTGCACTACATGTTGTCTCTCTTTGCTCATCATTCACGTTTTTTTTTTGTTGATTTCATCACAAATCAACGTGCCTAGCTTTGTAAAGTCTTCCTGCAGCTTGTTGACATGTGCGTGTTAATCCAAAAGCAACCTTTCATGCTTCTGAAATTACATGATCGATGGCGCGAGATTGAGTTATTGGTGAGCCCACCTGTTTCCATTAATTAACATCTATTCTTATTGCAGGGCCACAGGTTTCTTTGGGTGATTTGAATTCTCTTGCCATAATACTTCACGAGTCTTGTCGAGTTGTTTCTTAAGGGTCACGGTTGCTGTCTTTCCCGCATCATCAATTTTAAAACATTGGAGCATTATTGTTCTTTGGCTCTTCATCAAGGTAAGTTCTTATTCTCTCCCTCTTTTTCATTAGATTTTTTTTTAGGACATATAAATATCATGGGATTTATAATTTTGTCCCTCTCCTTTTAAATATGCTTCTAATCCCTGCATTTTTATATGTCTTCCTTTTCCTTTTTTTTTTAGATGGTGCTTTTCAAGAATTCTTCTTCTTCCACTAAAAGATTCTTAGTAATTGAGGAGAAGTATCGTCGGACAAGCCTTCGCGTATATGAACCCGCCATTGGCCCCTTTGCTAAGAAGCTGCCTTCCGAAAGCATCAAGCATTTGACTTCCTGGTCATCGGAGGCTTCTTATGAACTTTATGGTCACGGTGGTTCGCCTCAATCAGTTTTACAACTTCAATCCTCCTTTCCACATTCAACAACTTTTTTAGTTGATCTTCCGTCATTAGACTATCATAAACGTGATGGAAATGCTACTTGCAAGGATTATTTCCCAATCTCTGATGCACTTGAGTATACTCCCAAGTATTGGAAATGGACAGAAGATGTTTTGAAACATTAAGAGCCAATCCTCGAGAGGGCACATATTCGAGACACTATTTTTGCATCCCTTTTTACATATGACTGGCAGATGAATGTTATCCTTTCTTTTTATAACCATTGAAATCCTGCTACCAACACGCTATCTACCCCGAATGGCGAGGAGTCTATATCTCTTTGGGAGCTAAAATCATGTAGCGACCTTCCTATTTTTGGCACTTTTTATGATGAAGTCATTCCTTCTGCTGATGAACTTAATGAAGCTGACAAGAAAGGACGTTCTTTTCTTCCAAAGAGCTGCAAGTACCTATTCATCACCTTTCATAAAGAATGTCAGACTATTGATGGTGACCATGTAATGACCCTTCAAGATTGGGTAGATTTCTGGTTTCGAGATGACTTGAGATACAAGGTACCTTTTTCTGTGGGCAAGTCCAGTGGCTCCTACAAGACTAACTATCCTTCTGGCTCAATTGATAAGTCTCGTGTTCGCTCCAGCAAATTCATTCGTCTTTTTAAGGAGCTTAATGTCCCTTCTCACATTCAGGATGAAGTTTATTTAGTGGCTTTTCTTTCATGTTGGCTATGCAAATTTGTATTTCCTAGCAAGGATGTTGGTTTCATTCGTCCTAGCACTTTCAAAGTAGCATCCATGATGGCAGCTGGAAGGCAATTCTCCCTTGCGATACCAGTTCTAGCAAGTGTCTTCAAAGGTCTAAAGGAAGTTCAATCTACATTAAGTGTGGCCGCATGAGACATCCCTTTTCCTATTCATTTTCTTAGCGGTTGGCTTGCAGAAAAATTTGGCACCCATCAAACAGCAATTAGCCCTACCAAGTTAGCTGGGATGACAAAATATGCCGGCATGGGGTTGGCAAAACATTTCACTGAATCTCAAGCTCATGCTCTTTTCAAAGATCCTAAGAGAGTCATATTTCCTGCGTTACTTCCCCTGACTAAAGTTGGGGTCTTATATGATGATGGCAACTTGTCAATCCTCGAGAGTGACTACTTTATGTGTATTCGATCCGGCTATTTGACTCTTCGTTATGATGATACTTTTATTATTGAATCTTACTGTCCTGATAGATTCAGTATACAATTTGGGTTTTGCCAAAATATTCCCCGTGACTTTGGAGGGAGAACTGGAGTCCCAACCTTGGAGGATGTATTTCAACTTTGGCTCAGCTTTACCAAACTCAAAACTCATTCCCGGTGTAAGCTTCCATTGCCCCCAAATGATAAGCTTCCTTTGGTAACTAAACGTTACATGGATTGGTGGACTCCGAGGTGGTCCAAAGTTTGCTCTCTATAGATGAAGATCATTCTTAAAAGTCCTGCTAATGTTGCCATAGTATCACGAAGGCCAAAAGAAAAGAAGAATGACCCTCTCTTAACCAAAAGGAAACGATCTTCTCCTACTTATAAAAGAGACAAGCGGGTAGTTGATGTTGATTCAGGCAAGGAAGATAGTACTCGAACATCTGCCCACATAAACCGGACACCACTTGTGATTCCTAGTGTAAAGAGAGTGAGTACTTCAAAAGATCATCTTAATAAGAAATCTTCTAACTCCTCAGGGGCAAAGGAAAGGAGTGCGCAATCCTTTTCTCCACAATCGGTAAATAAGTACTCGTCTCCCTTTTTTATGTACCTTATTAATTTTCCTTTTTTTCTATTGAGATGCTCATAAGGATATGCATGTAGCAGGAGGAGGAAGATAATGTTGAAGCAATCTTAAATGTTGAGGACAATGAGCATGAAAACAGTGATCATCATTGGAAACGTTTAAAACGTACCAAAAAAAAATTCAATCCTTGCAGCTCGGGTTTTCTTCATGGAGTCCCTAGTGCATCCATCATGCCAGACAATATTGATGAATTGGTTTGACACTTTCCTTTTTTTTTTTTAGTTCATGTTATTTGTCATATATTAACCCTTTTTTCTTTTCAACTTGGTCAACAAGACTTGGGGAATGACTTTGATATGTATATTGGGCCAGAAATGAGTGTTGCTTCTGTTGCTAGCCCAAACCCTTTCAATATTTTAGCTACTGGGATTGGAAACTCTCAACCTTCATTCAGTTTACCACATGAGCAGCCTAATCCACCTCAACCGATCTTTAATATAGCGACCAACTTGCATAATCTTGGACCTACTACTGCCTTTGAGCCTTCAGGAATCACTAGGTATTGTGCTGATAACATAATAGGAGAGATAAGATCTGAATTTGCTATCAAGTGTTGGGAGAGCGTCAGAAATAAGATTGCTCGCACACCGATCCATTATATTCCTGATCTGGCTGGTGAAGTTGAGAAGATCCTCCTCTCCATTGAAGATATAAAGGTTGATTGCTCTTCTATCAGAAGAATGGTGACCAAGGTGATTGAGGATGCTAAAAAGTTTATTCACTTAGAGTCTTCATTATCTCCTATGATGACATCAGAGCAACGAGCCTTAGATGTTGAAAAGCTTGTAGTGCAACTTAAAAATTCTGAAGCTTTTGAAGAGGAGGCATCTACATCCATTTCTATTACTCATGCTGAGATAACAAAAATAACGGGACAATTGATGGAGTTGCAGAGCAAGAAGACTGAGTTAGAGTCATCTCTCAAGGCGTGTGATGAAAAACTTTTTGAGAGAAAGATCATCACCTCTGGCATTCGAGCAGAAATCACCACACTATCCTCTTCCCCTGTGATAAGTGAAGCTGACACAGGCATTCTTCAAAAATTAAAAGGATTGTTGGAGACCAAACAAAAGGAGATGGAAGGACATAATTGGAAACCGTAATATGATAATGGTTTATTATGCTTTGGAATATTTTTTTTTTTTGCTTTGGTAACATCGGCTTATGACTTTCTGTTGAGGCTACATACTTTATGTAATAGAACTTTTCTTTCTATTAATAAAGTCTATATTTTGCCTTCGCTTGTGTCTTGTTACCTAGATTTCCATGTTACGATCTGTCTTGAGGTTTATTTGTCTCTCCTCTCTACGTGAACGATCATATTGGTTCAAACAACTTTAAAGGATGGTGTGACTGTACTTAGAATAATTTCTAAGTTGCCTACGTACCTTTATGGATAAAGGATCAAGTCATAACGTAGTTCAAAAGATTTTTTTTTTGGCATGACTGTACTTGGAATGAATTCCAAGTTGCCTACATACCTTTGTGGATAAAAGGATCAAGTCATAACGTAGTTCATATTTTTTTTTACTTTTTTTTTGTGTGCCTTTCACAGTTTTAGCTCGTGCGGGCCAGAGCTACATCAGATTTCAAGCATAGTATCTTTTCAAGAATTTGCCATTGATAGGCCCAATCCTCAATCCATTCTCATCAACAATCTTGTAAGCTCCATTGGTGTAGACTTCTTGAACCACATAAGGGCCATCCCATTTGGAGAGGAACTTGTTGCCCATGCGTTTTGACATGATTATCGGTCGTCTTATTGCCAAGACAAGATCCCCTTCTTGAAAGGAGTGTGGTCGCACCTTCTTGTTGAAAGCTCTACAAAGTCGTGCTTGATAACATTCTAGTCATTGTTGTGCCTCAAGACGTTTTTCGTCTAAAGCTTCAAGCTCTTCAAGGCGTAGGCGAACATTGTCTTCATTGGAAAGCTTTTCTTGGATCGCAATTCGTAAAGATGGAATTTGACATTCTAGTGGAAGAACAGCTTCAACCCCATATACTAGGGAGTATGGAGTAGCTTGAGTTGGTGTTCGGAATGTAGTACGATAAGCGCATAGCGCCTCCCCAATTCTCTCATGCCAGTCCTTCTTCGAGCGATTCACCACCTTCTTGAGAATGTTGCATAAAGTCTTGTTGAAGCCTTCCGCCAAACCATTAGCCAGAGCATTGTACATAGAAGAGTTATGTTGTTTGAAACTGAACTGTGCACACAACTTGTTCATGGCTGTATTGTAGAATTCCCTTCCATTATCAGTTATGATGTATCTTGGTACCCCATAACGGTAAATGATGTTTGTTCGGATGAAGCTTACAACTGTCTCTTTCTTGACCTCTCTTAATGCTGCAGCTTCTACCCACTTGGAGAAGTAATCTGTTGCAGCCAATATGTAAAGATGCCCCCCGGAGCTTTTCGGCAATGGTCCTACCACATCAAGTCCCCAAGCATCAAAGGCCAAGAGGCAACTGTCGGATGTAAAGGCTCGGGTGGCTGGTGGATCAAATTAGCATGCAATTGACAACTTTGACATTTTCTAGCATAGTCTATGCAATCCTTCACCATTGTTGGCCAGTAATATCCCATTCTTTTGATCCGGAAGTGAAGTTTAGGGCCTGATTGGTGTGCTCCACAAATCTCTAAGTGAGTTTCTTCTAGTGCTTTTGTTGCTTCTTCTTCTCCGAGACAGCATAAAAAGATTCCCTTAAAAGAGCGTCGATAAAGAGTGCCTTGGAAGTATATGAAGCGAGAAGCTCTTCGCCTCACCTTTGTCTTATGGCGTAAGTCGTTAGGTAGTTTCCCATGTCTCAAATAATCGATAAGCGGCTGACGCCAGTCTTCTCTTTCAATCTCGTAGACAGAAACTACGCCCACTTGTTCTTTCTCTTCTATATCGTGGCTTAGTGGTGGAACGACCCATCTTTGACATACAGGGACATTTATCTCCTCACTACATGATGCTAGTGTTGACGCCAAATTTGCCAAGGCATCGACTTGCTTATTCTCTTTTCGTGGTACATGTTCTAAAGTGATACAATCAAGTAATGTTATCAGTTTAAGTGCATACTTGTGATATGGGATTAATTCTGGCTTCCTGACTTCATATAGTGAGAGGAGTTGTCTGATGACTAATTGAGAATCACCAAAAACTTTAAGGCAAGACATTTTTATATTCATTGTCATTTCCAACCCAACAATCAAAGCTTGATATTCAGCCATGTTATTAGAACAACATTTGGTAAGTGAAAAGGAGAAAGGCAACACCTCCCCCTCTGGTGTGATGAATATAACCCCAGCACCGGCTCCATCTTGTCGTGCTGCGCCATCAAAGAACATTTTCCATGGTTCTGACAGTTCAATAAACAGAACATCCTCATCAGGTAGGTCTTTAGAGAACTTCCATTCATCGGGAATAGGATGATCAGCTAGAAAATCAGCTAGTGCTTGCCCTTTGATAGCTTTTTGTGAGACGTAGACAATTTCAAATTCTTGAAGCAATAAAGCCCATTTTGCCAATCTTCCTGATAATACTGGTCTTGAGATGATGTACTTGAAGGGGTCAGCTCGGGAGATTAATCTTACTGAATGCGCTTGGAGGTAATGCCTTAACTTATTGATTGCAAACATCAATGCTAGACATGTCTTCTCTATTGGGGAATAATTCAGTTCAGCCCCATTTAATGTCCTACTATGGTAGTAGAGAGCATTTTCCTTGCCTTCATCATTTTGTTATGCCAACAATACTCCTAAGGAACGTATTTGAACCGCAATATAGAGGATAAGTGGGCGTCCCTGTACCGGTGCTTGAAGGACAGGTGGGTTCAACAAGTATTCTTTTATCTTGTTGAAAGCATTAGTACAAGCTTTATCCCAATAGAATGATGTATCTTTCTTCATTAAGTGGGTGAATGGTTGACATCGGCCTGCTAAGTTAGAAATAAATCTCCGTATATAGGCCAATTTTCCTTGGAGACTCTTCAACTCATGGATGTTTCTTGGCTCCGGCATTTTTAGAATGGCCTCGATCTTAGACTGGTCAATCTCAATTCCTCGATGTTGAACTATAAACCCTAGGAATTTGCCTGAGGACACACCAAATGCACATTTCAATGGGTTCATTTTTAGTTGGAATCGACGTAACCGTTTAAACACCGAACGAAGATCCTGCAAATGATTTTCCTTTTCTTTTGATTTCACTATGAGATCATCAACATAGCATTCAACGTGTTGGTGAAGCATATCGTCAAAAATCTTCTGCATCGCTCTTTGATAAGTCGCACCTGCATTCTTTAAGCCAAACAGCATAACTTTATAACAATATATCCCTTTCGGAGTTCAGAAAGTTGTCTTCTCCTCATCTGCAGGTGCCATTCGAATTTGATTATAGCCAGATGAACCGTCCATGAAGGTTAATCTCCCATGACCCGTGGTAGCATCTACCATGATCTCAGTAATAGGAAGTGGAAAATCATCTTTGGGACAAGCATTGTTAAGGTCTCGAAAATCCACACAAACACGCATTTGGCCATTCTTCTTTTTTACTGGCACAATATTTGAAATCCACGTAGGATACTTGACCTCACGAATGAAACCCCGCTTGGATAAGTTTATTGACTTCAGACCTCAATTTGTGACACGAGTTCGGGGACGAAAGCGACGCCGAGTTTGTTTTACTGTGTCTAGCCCCCATGTTTCACTGCTAGTTGGTGGACAACAACTCTTGGGTCTAAACCTGGCATTTCATCATAGGACCAAGCAAAGATATCTCGATATTCCATCAGGAGTTCCATATAATTCGCTTCCTCTTCAGGTGATAAGTTTGCGTTGATGAAGGTTGGTCGTGGGTTTTCATCAGTTCCTAAGTTAACCTCTTTAAGTTCATCCCTTGTAGGCTTATTTTCTGATTCAAGGTTAGATGGAGCTTCCTTAACATCTTCTTCGACGACAAACTTATCATTATCATCTTCTTCAATAGTGATGTGATTTGAAGTGAAACATGTTATTTCATCTTCTTCTTCTTCATTAGAGGGGTTTGTTATCACTATTGTGCGTGTTTTTCCTTTCAATGTCTCTTCAGCACTCACCACCCATTCACATTGTCTCTTCATGCGTGAAGGTATTTTGCTACGAAGAACCTTTGAATCACCCATCAAACCTGCCTCTTTTGACATGGATTGTCCAAGTCTTGCAAATACTAGTGCACATTTTATCACCCTTTTATTTTGGGTTTCAATCCTAGTAAAAACAGGAGCACGACTTGTAGTTCCACCAAGACGATCCTAGACTGAAACTCTAAGAGGTGTTAGTTGACTTTGTTGTTTGTCCTTCACTTCTTCCACATTTATGTATCGTGAAGCTTCTTTATTAATATGAAAATATAATGGTGTGGAAGACTCATATCCAAGACCAACCCTCAAAGTTTTGTCAAAAGTTTTCTTCTCTCTCCATGCCTTGTTAGTCCTTGCAAAAACTTGTTTACCTTCAAGTTGAGTCGTATCACCATCCTTTGATATCTCGTTGATGTCTTCCTGACTATAGCCAGCCCTGGCTAAAAGCTTGTAAGCATTGGGATCAAAGCCATTTGACCGTTTATCAGGGAGTCCCTTAAGATTTATCACCACCGACTCAGTTTGATGAACAAATCCTTTTAGTAAAGGTTTTGAAACCTTGTTCAAGGCGAGGTTAGTAGCTGGCAAGGTCAAGTTTACAAGCTCTTTACTGATCTTTTCTTCATCCTTTGCAAAAGAAGACTGACCCTCTTTTCTTGGTGATACTGGAATATATCGGAGTGTCGCGGCTTTATGTGGTGGTTTATTGTCAACAAAGTTTTCTACCACCTTTTCTTTTCCTTTATTCTTTATTGGCTGAGACACCCCTTCATTTGCAGATGACTTATGCCCTTTTGAGCTCTTAGAGTCAATTATTCCTTCTCCTAAGTGGTCAGGTGGTGATCGTAGTTCTTCCATCATATTTGACTTGAAATAGAATTTTGCGTCTGCAAAATGAGCTTCAGCTATGGTGAAGGGATCGGTGTCTGCCATTATCTTTCTTACTTGTCCATCTCGGCAATACTTAAAACATTGGTGGAGTGTTGAGCAGATGATACCATTTTCATGTATCCATGATCGCCCAAGCAACATATTGTAGGTAGTTTTGGCATCTATGACATGGAAAAGTGCATTGGATTCCATATCTTCCATGTGCATCGCAAGTCTTATCTTTCCTATAGCATTTTGCCCTCCTTGATTGAAACCTTGAATCATCAGATGACTTGGGAAGAGTTCATCCATAGGAATCCCTAACTCTCTCATCCATCATCCACCAAGATGTGATTCACTAACTTTTCATCAACATATCCTTTAATGAAAAGAGGTCGGTTATGGAGTTTTGATCCAAGCAACAAGTCTTCATCGTTGAAGGATATCTCTGTTGTGCATACACCGTGAGATAAGTTTGAAGAGTCATCATGACTTTTCTTCGTGACATAATCAATAGGGGTTTCCTCTTCATCAACCTGATAGCAAGCAACAGCTACACTTTCAATTCTTTTCATTTCTGTTGGCATGTACTCATTCAGTGTAACAGGCTTTCTTATACTTTGAGCTGAAAAACCCTCCTTTCTAACTGGTATGGATTTTTGTTGAGTCTCTCGGCGTATCGGCTCATTAATTGGCTTCCTCACCATTGAGATCCTCATTCTTGTTAGCTTTGTCATTTGCATGTGCTTCCTCCTTCCTTTTCTACGCGTGACTAAAGTCCATCCTTCATCATTATAATTTTCAAACCATTCAGGCTTCAAATCGTCAACTTGAGGTGTGAGGGTTATACATGGAGTTTGACTTGAGGATACAGTGAAGCTCATCGGGAAAATGGCATCAAGTCTTATAGGTTCACAGGAGCCGAAACTTATTGTAGAGAGTGATTGACATGGTCCTAACTTGATCGTGGTTGTGATATTAGAGGCTGCTACTTCATCATCAAAAACGATATCTCCATTCTCGTGTAACCTCATGATCTTGTCTTTCACCACAAAACATTTCTCTACGGGATGACTGATTAAGCGATGATATTTGCAATAATTCGGATTATCTACTTGGTTTGCTTCTTCAGGGCGTTTCACCTCCGGCAACTCAATGATATTTGCCTCAAGCGGATCATCCGAAAGCATCCTAGATATGTCCGAGTCGTGGGAATGGATACACTTTTTTCCCGTCGCTCTTTCAATGATGGTTTTTTTCTTTCACCCCTTTGAAAGGTAGTCGACGTTGCATGATCATTCCTCTTAACTGCAGTTGGTACCCTTACAGCAGTCGAGTTAACTACTAACGATTGCTTTCCCTCGACCTTCAGAGTGCTATTTCCGAATCTACGACCTTCAGGCTTATTTCTTTTAGGCTCTTGCATAGGTAACAATGAACTTTCAGCCGCCGCAATGCTAAGTTCCATATCATGTGCACGAGTAGCCAATTCTTCAAAAGACTTTGGTTTGATGCCTTGTAGGATATATCGTAGTCCCCAATGCATCCCTTGAATACACATGTCTAGCGCAGAAGTCTCGGTGAGTCGATCTCTACAGTTGAGGCTAAGGTTTCTCCACCGATGAATGTAGTCGATGACAGGCTCTTCCTTCCACTGACGTGCATTAGTGAGTTCAATCATGCTAACCACACGACGAGTGTTGTAAAAGCGGTTAAGAAACTCACGCTCCAACTGCTCCCAAGTATCAATCGAGCAAGACTCCAAGTCAGTGTACCAGTCAAAGGCATTACCTTTCAAGGAACAAACAAACTGTTTTACCATGAGATCACCATTAGTCCCGGCATTGTTGCAAGTCTCCACAAAGTGAGCTATATGTTGTCGACGATTTCCCTTGCCATCGAACTGCTGAAACTTATGTGGTTGGTAACTTAGAGGCATCTTTAATAGGTCGATTCTTTGGGTGTACGGCTTCACATACGAATATGAGGGTTGAATTGAGCTTTCCACCTGGTCTGTGATGGCTTCCTTGATGAGTTCTTTCAGTTGATTTGTGGTGAAGATGCCATCAGTAATACCGCGTATATTCTCCACAGCTCCGATTGCAGACTCCTCAATGACATCTAGTTGATCTACTTGAAAAGCCTTGTTAGTCGAGGTTTGGCCACTTTCGTTCAAGCTCTCAAGTTTGTTCATCAACTTTGCTATTTCGCGGTCTTTTGCCTTGAGTGAAGTCGAAAGCCCCTCGACGAGTTTTGTCAAGTTAACCACTTGATCTTCTAAAGATGTTGTCTCGGTCATCATCACTGACATGGTGCTAGAACCCGAAGCCTTATTTGGTGATTGACACGGAGCAGTTTCCATAGGTGAATCGTCAAAGTCGCCTTGAGTGTTGAAGACCATTTCGCACGCCTCACTTGACTTTTGTAGTGGAGTTGCTTGTGGCTTCATCTTTGAGGCGACATCTTGTGCCCCTCTTGCATTCGAAGTTGATGTCATCTTGAGAATCGGCTTAGTTTGCGCATACAACTCGACGATGGATTTTGTTTTCAATGGCGGAGTTGAAGAATCTTCAATAGTATGTTGGGAACTTGAATCAATGGCCTTGTTGCTTTTCGAAGCGACAATGGTGATCATGTTCCTCCTAGTTGCCATTGAGATTTTGTTGAAAATTCTTTCTTGAAGGGAAGAGATGAAAGGTAGAGATTTCCCCAGTGGAGTCGCCAGAAATTTGTAGACACAATATTGTTCACCTGAAATTAAACAAGCACACGTGTACAAATATATGATTTTATTAAATATATGAATGGGTACAATCTCTATGTAATATATTATATTAAAAGAATATGGCAATCCTTTGATTCTTCCCTTGGATTTGATATATGGTGACTTGATTTATTTGAGTAATCAAGCTAAGATTTGTGCTTTGCAAGAACGCGAATTTGGGCGTATATTGCGAAGCGAGATGTTGTGATTTGATGCTTTGAAGAATACCTTGATTTGTCTTCAAAGTGCTGTTGAAGAACTCTTATAGGGCGTTTTGGCTTGATCCAACAGAGCTTCGTTCTTTGTAGACTTCAAGTGTAGATGAAGGAGGCTTAAGAACTCTTTGAGAGAGAGAGCTTCCTTGCTTGAGGAGCTTATCTTGAAGAAAATTTGTATCTCCAAGAATTCCACCCCTTGCCTTTAGGTTGAGGCCCTCTATTTATAGAGATCTGTAGGGGCTCTCAGGTCTTTTTCCAATGCCACGTGGCATAATTTTATTGGTTGGTCTTTATTGACAGGATCTTGCCTTTATGTCCGTCTTTATTGACGAAATCTTGCCTTTATGTCCGCCTTTATTGACGAAATCTTGCCTTTATGTCTGTCTTTATTGACGAAATCTTGCCTTTATGACGAGATATCCTGAATATCTCATCTCAAGTGTCAACTTTTCATTGGCCAAGAAATATTTGAAGGCTCATTTGTTTTCCATGTCATTTATTTCAATTTTATTTTATTCTTAAAAATAAAGAATAAAATAACACATGGTGAAATTTGATTGGCGGAAAATTTGTGTTTCT